>JBAMMX010000022.1:22179801-22542756 GCA_037126225.1 Dillenia turbinata
TATACAACATTTAAAAGAAAAATTAAAATATGTAAGAATCGAAGAACAATTAAAACAAGAAATTATACATAAACAAATTTTAAATCTTGAACAAAAATTTAAATCGAAGTGCCTAAGTGCTAATATATCAAATGCATTTTGGGAACGTGAACAACATATAATTAGTTTACCATATGAAAAGGATTTTAATGAATTCAATATACCAACCAAAGTAAGACCAATTCAAATGAATCAAAAATATCTTAAAATTTGTAAAAAGGAAATTCAATCACTTTGTGACAAAAATTAAAAAGACCATCAAAAATCACCATGGAGTCAGTATGCTTTTTATGTTACGAATGCAATGTAAAAGGAAAGACGAGTCCCCCAACTAGTAATTAATTATAAACCACCAAACAGAGTATTACAATGGATCAGATATCCATTCCCTAATAAAAAGGATCTATTAGGAAGACTTTATGATACGGCAATACTTTCGAAATTGGACATGAAATCAAAGTTATTGGTAAATACAAATAAATGAACAACATAAATACAAAACAAATTTTCATTAAAGCACTATCTGGACATTACGAATCGAATGTAATGCCCTTGGGACTTAAAAACTAATTCATCCGAATTTCAAAATATAATGAATGATATTCTCAATCCTTATCATAAATTTATAATTGTCTATATTGACGACAAATATTAATCTTTTCACAATCTATTGAACAACATTTTAAATATCTTAACATATTTCTACAAATAATAAAGACTAATGGACTAGTTCTTTCAGTATCAAAAATGAAACTATTTCAAACAAAAATTAGATTTCTAGGACAGGAAATCTTACAAATCAACTCTAACACCAATTACACGATCTTTAGAATTTGTAGATAAATTTTCAAATGAAATTAAAGACAAAAATCAATTACAAAGATTTTTGGGATGTCTTAACTATTTAAATGATTTCTTCCCAAATCTTCAAACATATTATTCTATTATATACCAAAGATTACAAAAGAATTCCAACCATGGACTCAACAACATACAAATTTAATTTATTCAATTAAAACAAAGAACTAAAGTTCTTCCGTGTTTAGGAATACCACATCTTTTAGCACAAATGATACGAAACCGATGTTTCTAATTAGGCTACTGAGGAGTGTTAAAAACATAAGAAAAAGGATGAAATCGAAGAACAATTAATTAGGTATTATTTAGGTGTTTCGATAGGACCTCAACAAAACCATTCTACCATTAAAAGAAATTTGATCAATTGTCAAATGTATTATAAAATTCAAGATGATCTTTTTAACAAACGATTTTTACTGTGAATTGATTGTAATTCCAAGAAAAGAG
This sequence comes from Dillenia turbinata, assembly GCA_037126225.1. Taxonomy (NCBI): domain Eukaryota; kingdom Viridiplantae; phylum Streptophyta; class Magnoliopsida; order Dilleniales; family Dilleniaceae; genus Dillenia; species Dillenia turbinata. The sequence goes on from JBAMMX010000022.1 coordinate 22,181,146, forward strand.
ATTTTACTAAAAGATGTTAAAAACATAGTTTCTAAACAAATATTTGCTCGATGACAGGCAATTCTTTTTGTTTTTGACTTTGATATTATTTTTTTAAAAGGATGACAAAACTCTTTAATTGATTTTCTTATAAGAGAATTTTTACAAGGACATCCTATTATTTCTAAAATGTCCAACAAACATCACCTCACCTCAAACTCCACAAGACTACAGTATGCAGATTACAACTATGAGCCCAAGAAGACCATTATCAAGGCCAACAAATATCACAATCCACGATTAGTTTGACTCATTACAAGATTTTCCACCATTATCTTTTGTTGAAATTACAAAATCTTCACTAGCTACTAGACCAGTTTCATCTTCTTCTAAACAAACGCCATTTTTAGATTATATTGCCAAACCATTTACCTCAATCAATTTTATTCTTTACCGTGATACACACTTAACCATTTAGGCCAAAATTCAATGAGAGCCTTAGCCACCAAAATATTTTCAATAGTTTTTCAATGGTTTCCTGATCATTTAGGAAAAAATCAAAGGTTCTATGAATTCATTTTAGTTGACACCAAATCAGCCCACCATTACCCATACATTAGAGACGATTCAATGGCATAGGTTATTTGAAAATCCAAATTAAAATAAAGTGAGATTTCAAGGGGCGATTTGCAAGAAACCATTTTCTAGACAAATTACTTTCATCCCATTCAAATTTTCCGCTACAACTACCATCATTACAAGATGGCATTATACCAAGTTCTTTATATCCGTCTCGACAATCACTCTTGGTTCTTTACTTTTCTATCGAATGCAATGCCGATTTTCCCATCCGGGTTCTATGATTGGTGGTGATACATCGGTGTTTTTACAACTATTTACCCACAACAAATCAAACAATTTTTTGATTTCTTTACGAGCCGAATCACAACCAACCATTATGCCAAAAAAATTAGGTTTCACATAGATTGTAAAATCTCTCGGGATCTTTATTGACTTAATTAAATGAGACAAATATTACCAAACCCTATCCTCTTCATTTTGTTAGAGAATTCAAAATCAAGTGGTGGTTCACTTTCAACCAAGACCAATGTTCTATCAACAAAATAAAAAACAAAATTCATTTTGTAAAACAAATGCAACAAACCATTCATATCATTCCTTTATCCCCATCACCATCAACTTCCCTAGCTTACCTCTAAGAAAGACAAACAAAAGCAAGCCGACAAAAGTCCTAATTTGTTACTGCCGAGAAGAACTTTTCAAGTTTCTCGAGAAAAATGAAGAAATTTTAAAAATTATGGGCACAAAAGACAAAAAAACAAAATGTCGACAAGACTTCACAATCATCATCGAATCCACTATACCATTTGATTAATTGTATCAAGATGCTCAGATCCTTATGACTTTTAAAGAGGTTGGTAAGACCCAAATTTCATGCATAACTATATTCTGTAATTTCAAGACAATTATCGACACCAAGATCTTCTACTTCCAAAAAGACAATTCAAAAACATCGACTACCTTTGCAATTATGGAACTTGTTAAAGCTATTGGACAAGAATGTTTTATGGACAATCTCCAATTTTTCCCACTTATTCAGACCATATGAAGTACAGGACAACATCGTAACAACGACTAAAATCAAAAAACAAACAACGAAACAAATCGTAAAAAGCTTTATTCAAAAAAACAAGTAAACAAAATGGTTTGACTTCAAGAAATGCAAAGACGACTCTCAAGAACAATTTGGATCAATATCCAAAACTCATCAAGCAACGACAAGGTTCCAACACAGGATATTTTATTCAACTAAATGCACAACATGACCCCATTGATTTGGATCCGTGACTTCCTCGGGGATGACTCATCGATAGCTCGTATCTCGTGACACCTGACAGCTGACAACTCATCCACCAAATATCCACTACCAATTTATCCACCAAACAAGTCTACATCGGCTAAGAACCATTGTCTTCTATTAATAAGTATCAATCTTTATTAAAGTTACTTTTTAAAAGTTACTTTAGTAAAGAGGATGTCTTCCACCACTACGGACTTCAATAAATTATGTATTATAATATTGGATTTCAAAGTTTATTGTAATATAGTTTATAAGTTTTACTATATATAGGTTTAAGTTTGCCCATGTATAACGACTATTATTATCATTCTCTTCTCTTGTCAAAATAAGCTCTCTTGTAATCCTTCCTAGCTTCAAGTTTATAAAGGTTTTTAGTTATTCATAAGTAAATTCGAATTCTCAAGTATCTTTCAAGTTTTACAATTATCTGACCATTTATTTTGTTTTCACCGAGCGGAATTCAGTTTTGTTTGATTAATCCGATCCGAGTAATCGTGAGACCCATTGAGAAATCGACTCTCTTAAATCATTTTTCTCGACTTCGCGATTCGAACCTCGAGATCTCTCGACTAAGAGAATACTTTATTTTGTTTATCCTTATATCATTTTAACCCCTTTTCCTTCTAGTTTAGGAGATTAAATATTATAAAAAATTTATAAAATGATATTATTTTTTTTTAATGAAAAGTAGAATACAAAATAAACTTTTGTCCATTAGGGTAGCCCCATTGGTACCCCCCATTGTCCATTTTTCTTTTCTACCCACTATTCTAAACCTAAAAATAATACAATTACAAAGGATAATCAAATTAATTAATTATTTATTATTCTTTTGGGATAAGCTTTTAAAGGATGGGGGTAAACTTACTCGGGGACAAATCACATGGAGAAAAGTGATTTTTTTTCCCTTTTGAAAATATAAGAAGTTTGTATCAAAAAAGAAGAATGGGTTTGATCCAATGGAATGACATTTGATTTTCTATTTAAAAGAATCATTTTTTATCAACAAATGGTGAGAGATTCCTCTTGCGAGAATGCTAATACAAATTTATCAAAAATATTATAATTTATCATCTTGGCCTTGAGCTATTTTTCTTTCTCAAAAGAAAACATGAATTATTTTAAAATTACTATTTTAAAATTACTAAAGGAATGGGCAAATCCTACATTACCTTTCCTCTTTTTAACATGAGCAAAGGGGAAAGATGGAAAACGAGAGACAAGAGAAAGAGATAATCTTGAACAAGTAAACCAAGCTCCCTCCGGCTGGTTAATGGCAGCAACAGCCCCATTTATGGAGCTCAATTCTTAATTAATTAAGTCCTCCCCTGAAGTGTTTGACAAAGACACGATAAAGGGAGGTAAGAAAAAGAATGAGAAAGGGCGGAAAAGGACGTGAAAGGAAGGTAAAATTAAAAATTATGTTTGACAACAAAATATATGATGGGAAAGAGAGGAAAAGGATAGTAAAATATAAAATCATGTTTGGTTAGACAAGAGAAAGAGAGAGAATATAATAAAAAAATACACAAATTTACTATTTTATCTATTCTATTTTTATTAGAGTTTTAAAATAGATGATATAAAAGTAAATTTGATATTTATTATTTTAAAAGGGAATCCCTCTCTTTCAAAATCTATCGATTTAGTGGAATTAAAAATTTTGATTTAGAGGGTTTTATAGAAACCCACTATTTCCTTCTCCTCCAATTAATTATTTTGCTAAATGTGAATAAATTCTTTAGAATCCTTTCCTTTTCTTCCCTTTCTCACCCAAACCCTCCATCCAAATACAAAGTTAATGATTCTTCCCCATATTTTAAATATCTTTGAAAATTCCCCTATAATTTTACTAATTTTCATTTATATCCTTTTAGCACTATACGGTAGTTCTTCCACCTAAATCTTTAATATTTGTACTTATTCGGGCTTTTTTTTTTTTTTTTGGTTAAGTGAACTGTTTGTTACTATCAGATCGATTTTACCTAATTAATTTTAGAGGGTGTTTGAGTGTGATTATTTATAAGTTGGTAAAATCAACTTATAAGTTAAAATTAAAATTTAACTGCTTGATAATCCAAAAAAATATAATCTGTGATCGCTGTATCTCACAAAAATTTATTCTTCACTTATTAGGCCTTTTTCTGGGTCCATTGGGGGGAGAGAGAGAAAAATCTAAATTATTTTTAATAGATAATTCTATTTTTAAGTTTTAATCCTTTTTGAAAATAACTATACACCACCAACTGGTGGGTCCAATTTGCTTGTGGGATATATCCCATGATCTCCTCCTGTGATGCGGTTTTTTTTAGGTACACACATGGAGATTTTTCTCCTTTTTTAATTTTTAATTTTTAATTTTTGCTTCCATGATTAATTTACAAGAAGACGAACAAGTCTCTTTTGGTGGGATTAAAAATAATTTTGCTTCTTTAATACTCGAATCTACAAAATATCTACATGGATTTGATTTTTACAAGTCCAACAATGAGATTTTGAACAATTGACGAGTTCAATTTTTGCAGTGATTAACTCACGATATCTATTTTTTATTCTTAATACTCGAACTCAAGATATTAATTAAGTAAAATCTAATATTTTTGTATGAAAGGATCGAAGCAGAAAATCGGTATTTAGTATCCATTCTGATGCTAAATGCAATGTAAAATGTGAGATTTAGGTATTTTTAAATTGAGGTTAACAAACATTTATTTGTATACTTCTTAAGCTGAATAAGGGATGTTCTCCTTCTCAATGCCTAAGGAAGGATATATATATATATATATATATATATATATATATATATATATATATATATGGAATTGGAAAGGATGTTATGTTCAAAGCATCACCAGCACTACACATATATGAAACAATATCTTTGTTTCTGGCCCACATTGCTGTCAAAAGCAGACGCTCAAATTTCAGGAAGGCCCCAATGAGTTGAATAAATGGGCAACAAGTTTTATAGGAAATACACCCTGAAAGCTCAGTTATACCTGAGAACGGAGAGAGAGAGCCCCTACAGTGATAAATAAGTTCTGGCCATAATTTTTTCTTAATTTTTAAATTCAGAATTTAAAATACCATGAAATAAAAAAGAAAGAGTAGAGAGAGAACCAATGGGTTTATCACCCAAATTACACTGCTCCCTCCTTGTTGAGATCTCGAGACTAGAGAGAGACAAAGAGAGAGAGAGAGAGAGGGCAAATGAGCATGCCACTAAAATGGTAATTGCCCCCTCTCCCTTATTAAGGGTCTCAAATCCTAATCTCCTATATACCAAAAGAAAGAGAGAGCTCTTGTAAAACTCAGATGGGCTCCTTATTTTAAGGTGTAAATTTTCAGGAATAGTGGTTCAAAAAAATTCTAAAAATAAGCTTATTACAAAAGATAGATAAATATAAAATTTGACAAAACTGAGGATCATTATGTTCAAAAAGCCTGCGGTAACAGCTGAAGGAGAACTATAGTGAGAGGTATCTTTTTACTAATACTACTAGCCTTACTCATGTGTACTTTTATTTTAAAAAAGTGGTCATGGGTTTTAAATACCAAGTGTTGGGTTTGTTTTATTGATACCCTTGATTTAAAAAATTAATGGTATACAAGTAGGAAGCGCCTCAAAAATTAGAGAAAAATCCTTTCAGAATAGATAGTAAAACACAATAGACAGGGTGTAATCTTTAATTTTCAGAAAAACTAATTAATATAACTAAATACAGCTAAATTAGAGTAAAAATCCTTAATTGAATTGCTAGACATTACATAATTGAGAAAAGCAGTGGTAGGAAACCACATAGTTTTTACTTACCAACTCTACAATTTTCAAATTTTTACAGCCCCACAAACAAAAACTAAAGCCTGCAGACAAAATTGCCTTTTCCCTTCCATCCAACATCACACACAACTGCAACTGCTGTACGATGCATTTTAGGCACCAAAGGCCAACCAAGTCAGTGGACAACAATGAGGCCTTCGGTCTCGGCGGACGATAGGAGAATTCTGCCACCTGAACAAAAGGCTGCTGTGGTTGTCTCAGACCATGCGGCTTCTGCCGCCGGTGCCGAGCCACTTGGTTTGCATATACTTGTGTTTCCTCCAAGGTCCCAAGTGCATTTTCTTGTCTTTCATGCACTTTTTTGTTGCGTTGCACAAAATTTTTAATGAGTGCTTGTAGTCTTTCTGCTTTGTCCACGTACACTTCTGGCAATTGGTTTATTAGGTGGTTGTATCCTTGACTTGCTCTTTACATTTCAAATTCTCCTCTCAAATTCAATTCTATCACAATTTTTACTTCTTTTTTGTTGCATGAGTTAGTTTGGCAACTTCTAAATATGAATGTTCCCTGGTGTCCAAATTTATCAAACATGTTAATACTCCAAATGATTTAAATTCCATTTTTTTAATTGAAATTGAATTTGGGTCTTGTAAATGGATGAAAAGAAAATGATTAAATCACTATAATGTGTACCTGATAGGATTTCAGGAGAGCTTCTCCATTTAGAGTTGCGAATGACACATACTATATCCCAATTCCCGGAGGGAATTGCAAATCTCTCTGCAAGCAATTCCGGCAGCCATCTGCCACCGGTTTAAGGCGAGTGCAATAGATTCCGGCAGCTTTCAACTTCTTAATTTATCTTTTGTTGAATTCCTAATTTTTGATTCTATTGAACTAGTCCCATACAGGTCTCTGAAAAAAAAATGACAAAAAGAAAAAATTGTAAAAGCCCAGAATCTTAAAAAAAAAATTAAATCCCTGAAATACTTTTAATAGAAACACCAAATTTTACCTGGACAAGTTTCTCTTGAGCCTCCCAGAATTCCTTGTTTTCCTCTGCAGTACAAGCAATTCTCATCCCCTGAATCATTAGTTTCCATCTTCGAATTCGTCTGCTTGAACTTGGTCTTCGAATTCTTCGAAAAACCCCAAAAACCATGTCTGTGAGAATTTGATCAGAATTCGAATTCCTGAACATGAATTAAATTGCTGCCCTCTCTCTCTCTCTCTCTTTCCTGGGTGAAATTGGAAATCCAAAACACGTGCCCTGAACGCCAGTCCTCCGATTTGGAACGCCTTTTATAGTTGGAATCGGGGGAAAGTGGGACCCAGCCTGTCCTAGATGGAATGGAGGAAACGAGACGCCGCGCACATGACAGGCAGCTTATGCCTCCACGTGGCATACTATCCATGGCGGATCCGGAATCAATATACAGGCATGTTGTTTTGCCGATTACACAGCTGTACTCCACGTCATCCTGATCTCACCATTGGATATGCTCGGAATATTCATGAACATAATTTATTTATTTTTAATTACTAATTTTCTGATTTCCTTATAAAAAATACTAAAATATTTCGAGGCTTATCGTAATCTTTGGAGCCAGTAGCACCCAATGATCATTAGACAGCACACACGTATTGACTCTTTTACACGTGGAATAATCTTGACCGTGAACCCCAGTTCTCGTCCGATTTAAATTTTTAACATAAAAGATATTAATAAAATAATAATAATAATGTTATATATGATGTTATATTTTTTTAATATTTTCTAATTTTCATAAAATGAAATAAAGATTGATCGAAACAAACTAACGAAACAGGGTTTTGCCCAAGTGGACTGATATTCTCAGATTTTGGAGTTATTTTATTATTTTTTTAATCTTTTTAAACTCATGCTAATTAATTAATGTATTCAACGATTTGGCTAATAGATAAATAAATTTAAAAAAAAATGAGGAAAAAAAGAAGAGTACAACATTGGTCAGAAGGAATGATGCCCAATTTTTTCTAGAGACCAAAATGCCTCAATATTAGGTACATCATGGTTACATATTTGCAGTGCGGAGGAAGACTATTAATGGCTAGCCGGAGATATTAAAATTTTTAATTAAATTTTAAAATTTAAAAATTTTAAAAATAAAAATAAGAAGAGCTACCTCTTAAATAAATTGGATAAGTATTTAAATTGAATTGATTAAAAAATATAATTATAAATACTAATTGATATAAAAAAGGAAGAAAAAAAAGTGGAGGAGGACTTTTTGGTCACTTAAAGGTAATGCTGGTGGTTAGGAGGGCTCTCTCGGGTCTGTGGGTCACTCAATACCATGTGCTAGATTCTGTTGTTAGTAGTTGACGAGCTTGTCTATCACTCTCTCTCTCTCTCTTAATAATTCAAAAGAAAAAAAAAAAAAAGAATGTGTTTATCCATATCCTCTCTCTCTCTCTCTCTCTCTCTCAATTTGAGTGAGATAATTTCGCAGAATTACTAGAACGAAAATTTTAGTGGTGTTTTTTTTTTTTTTTTTTTCACTTGTTCAAATTTAGAAAAGGGAAATTACAGTTTTGACTTGGTCTACTCAGCTTCAGCTTTCAAGTCAAACTCAAAACCCTTGCCATTACAAATAACGAAAAACGCGTTCAATACTCAATTTTAGTTTCAACACACTGTTATTATATTTTCACACGCGCGCGGTACCAACCTCGTTATGAAACCTATGAAAAAATCAATCTACACTTGAATTACATCGTTGCGCCGAACTATTTTATGAAATGTACGAGTGTTATGTTAAAAAAAAAAATCAATATCTAGTAGTGTAATGACTGATTATTAATTTTTGAATTAAAATTTTGTGTATAGAAAAAAAGATATAAAGAGACTTTTACTTCTTAAGGGGGTATTTGGTTGGAGTAAAAAATGAAAGGAAAAGGGAAAGAAAAAGGGAAGATGAAGAAAATGTGAAATTTTACTTGTTTGGTAAGGAGGTAAAAGTGAATGGAAAATAAAAATGAGGTGTAATCCATTTTTGTTCCTCTTAAGAAATCATTTCCGTCCTAAAATAGATGAAAATGGAAGAAAATAGAATTTTTGAACGATTTTGCCCTTGATCCTTTTTAATATTTACAAAATTATTTATTATTTTTTATTATTATAATTTTATTTAATATAAAATAATAAAATTTAATTTTTTATCAATTTTATTGAATAAATTATTTTTTCTAATTTTAATTTTTTTACTCTTTTACTTTTTACATTAATATTCTAATTTTATTTAATATAAAATAACAATAAAAATAATTTATAAAAAATAAGAAAAATATATTAAATAACTATTTTTTTTAAAAAAATTATAATTTTAGAAAAATATTTTAAATTAAAAAATAAAAAAAAACATATAGTAGTAAATATTAAAAATATTATTTTATAAGAGTAGAATTGTAAATTAGCTGTTATTTTCTTTCATATTTCACTCCAACCAAATACAAAATAGTATCACTCATTTTCTTCCCTTCCATCCCTACCAAACAAAAATGAAATGCATTTCCTTCCAATCAGGTGAAGTAAATCTCCCCATTTCTCCTCCTCTCTTCTTCCGCGAATCAAACTTACTCTAAAAGCTATTCCACTGGACCTAATCTAATTGAATTTAACATAAATATTAGATATAAAAGATTTATAAAAAAAAGATAAATATTATTATTGTATTGATTTTAATTGATATAGAGAAAATATAATTTCTACTATTAATTGAAAAAGGACACACAATTGATAACATAACCCTATTTAAAAAAAATACAAAATTTTAAATTTTAAAAATTTTGTAATTGTTGATTTTGAACATTACGTATGTTAGTTGAATCTAACCTTAAATTTCTCAAGCAACCTATAAAAGCACTTTGGTTTGGCTGGCTAACGTTTAAAAGTATTAATAGTATTTTTTCTTTTTACCATTTAATCATTTTTTGTAACGCGGGATTACAAAGTGCAACTATGAATATTCTTTTTTGTGGTATATTGAAATAAATTAAACAAACAAGTAATTACCAAACAACTTAAAATTTATAATTATGTTAAAAATTAAGTAATTATCAAAATCTTATGTTCTTTCTCTTGGAAAATGGAAAAAATAGGTGTCGAATAAACATCTTAAATTCACTCTCATAACTCGATTTAGTTAAATTAATCAAATTTTTAGATATCTGCAGGATCAAATAGGGAGGAAAAAAGAAAGTTTTAACAACCAAGAGCCCATCTGAGTGGTATGTGATGGTGCGGAATTGACTTGGGTCATAAAATAATCTGCAGCCTGCAGCACAATAAACACATGATCTTGCTAGTTAATGGTAATGATAAGGACATAGAACCCACTTGGTGGGGATTAATTGAAGATTATCAATCTAATCAAAATCAACCTCGCTTCCCAATCCCATGCCCTACCAAAGGATTCCTAAAAAGCCAAGACACTGGGGGAGAGGATATGCACAATGACATGGATTAAAAAAACTTTAAAATATAAAAATTGCCAATTCAAACACCATTGGGATGTCAATAGACAAATGAACCCGACTTGTTTCCTTTTTTTTTCCCCTTTTCTATTATTTCCTTCACTTTTCACAAAGTGGGTCCACATAAATTATATCTAAATATTTTCTTTTTATTATTTTATTATATATATTTTTTTTTGTTCTTTTTACTCACTTGGGTTGCATGGAACGATAAGCATATGGAATTAAAATAACTGATCATAAGATGAATTCTTAAATTCAATCACAATCACTATTTAGTTAGATGTTAAACAAGAAGACCTTTATCCTTGTATGAATACCCAAGTAATAAAGAGCTCTTATTCAAATATTTTTCTAGAACTCTAGTGTTTGAATTTTCATAAACATGTGTATTTTCACGATTTTTGTAATTACTATATAACAAAAAAAAAAAAAAAACCATTCTTTTCCATTTTTCTCCCATTTTTTGCCAACCACATGCCCCATAATTTACATTTTTCTCTTTTCCTGATTTCATCTTTTTTATGGAAGCTTTTTTTTTTTTTTCCTCCCACTTTTTTACCACCGACAAATCTTAAGTGCATAGCACATCCTTTACCTACCCATTGAAGAATCAAGGAACTTTCTATATTTTTAAATATCAATCCCATCTTATTTGGAATTTTTTTTTGGGGGGTTTTTATTAGAAGTAATTACATGCGAAGTCCTTCACTTTTATCTCAAATTTCAAAAGAGTCTTTAACATTTATTTTTTATCAAAAAATTATTCAATTTTAAAATATGTAACAAATAGGTTTTTGTGGTGACACTACTTATGTTGACATGACATACTTGATTGTTGAGGTACATAATAATGTGGACATCAATGGCAAAGAAATTCATAAAATTTTTATCGAAAATATTTTTCATGATTTTATTTTCAACTAAAAAAAATTCACAAATTTACATGCAATTAGAAGCAAATTAAGATGAGGTAGGAAGTCACAAATAATTAACAAATAAATGCATTTGCACATCCGGTGCATAACTATAAAGAAACATTTATATATAGTACAGTAGTGATCGGACTTATTGCTTGTTTGCAAAGTTTATTTATTTATTTTCTAATTTAATATTTTTAATTAAAATAAAATATTATTTTATAAAATCTTAATAACTATAAATTGAACTTTTCTATTTTTTTTTTTTTTGTATATACCAACCGATATCCGAAACTATGTTTCGATTAATTCAATTTTGGATTTACAGTAATCTATTTAGGGATCTATCCTTCTAATATAATCTGCTTCCATATAGATATAGTAGTGATTACTTGTTCACGAACCAGCTGTACCCGTTGTTAACCATTTCCATGCATATTTTGGGTTGAGCTTCGTAATTTGATGACAATCTTAACAATGAGAGTCAGTTTGAATCAAATTTCAATTAAATTTTTAATCTTAAAATTTTTTAATTAAATCTTAAAAGACGTAACTATTGGCCTTTTGGACTGACGCGGTTGATAATGTGAACATTACATGCTGAAGTGTTACGTGACAAATTGGTACCTCGTGTCCACCTTACCAGCCAAGCCTACATCAGCACATGATATACACATCATTATGGATGTCTAGAAATGGCAATTGAGCCGAACCGATCCTAGTTGGATCCATTTTAAAGGATTGAACTTGACTTATTTAGAGTTCGGGTCCTTTTGTAGACCCGTTTTAATTATGAATCGAGTTTGAACATTAGTAAATTCAATCTGTTATAAGCTTGGCCCGTTTATTTATTTATTTTTGAATATTTAAAATCAAATATTATGATATTTGGACGGTGATTTTGATAACTTTAATGTATTACTCTTGATATAATTTTTTATTTTCTATGATATTATTATTGTTAATTTTTATAATAGTACCGTGTTGGTATCTACTTTATATTTTATTTTGGATGATTTATGTATTTTTATTTTGTATTTATTATATTATAAAATAAGTTAAAAATACAATGTAATCAAAAAATAAAAATAAAAAAAATATGTTTCGGGCCAAGCCTCATGAAATGGGCTGAGGCCTTTTTAATTTTCCGGACTAAGATCGAGCCTCAATTTTTCAAGCTTTCTCGAGTTGGGCTTAGGCTCGGATCCATCAAAATTTAATTGGGTCGAGCTCAGGCTTCGCAAGGCTCGACTCAAAAAGCCCGATTGCCACCCCTATCGATGTCAACCTAAAACCTTTTTTTTTTTAAAAAAAAAAGGGGGTATTCTAAAGTTTAAGATCTTCATTGTAGAAAATTAAAGTTAAAGAACTTAATTCAAATTTTTAGTCAAAATTTAGATAATTTATATGTAATTTTATTTTATTTTTTTTTAGTAAGGAAGGCTTTGCTGTGGATGGAGCTCATTAATTAAAAAAGGCAAAGAATTGGCACAACCCAGAGAAAAAGAAAGAAGACTCAGACTTGGACAATGATAATATTTTAATTCTGTGACACATGGGAAGGCAAAAGATAAATTATTCAATTCGAACAACATTTCAATGTTAATACACTACAAGCAAATCTTTTATTTTTATTTTTCCCTTTTCTACCTTTTTTTTTTCCTCCACCTTTTACAGAGTTGGTCCACCAAAAATTGCATTTCCTTTGTCCCTTTTCACCTTCCTATGCCAAGTTAATTAATTAATTAATTTTTAAGTTCAAATTATTGAAAGGTATGTTAATCTAATGATGTATTCGCATCAGAGCTTAGAGTTGCTTCATGGTTTGGCTATGTTATTTCTAAAAATGTAAAATATAGATTTCACTAGATCCATCTAAATATTTACATCTTAATCATAAGTTCCTTGTGAGACATAAATTTCAATATGATTGTGGATAATTTCAGTGATAATAGCCCCATTTTCTTGATCATATGATTCAAGGTTTGACTTCTGTTATAAAAAAAAAAGATTCGGGAGGATGTTATTTCTTGTTTTCAACCCTGTTACGATCAACGTTAGTTAACTCAATTAGAAGGAGTAGTTTCCTTAATTATGATCGTGAATTCAACTTCCTACTGGTATGAAAAAAATCATGTTGAGAGATCTCTTCCCTAAAAGGAGTCTGACAAGATCGATCTGAATTAGTCGACCGAAACTCTATATATCGAATGAAAAACCAAAAAAAAAAAAAAAAACCCGTCACTTTTCTTCGGGCCCGACAAGGCCGGTCAGCCCGTAATGTATAGATGCGCACTGTTGAACCCATCTAAAATTTGAAAGCAGGAAAAAAAAATTCTGTTTCCTGCTGAAGAAGCTAACAGGCGAGCGCGCGGGAGAGAGAGAGAGAGGAGACTACTCTGTGGGATTACACTCACTAATACGCACGTACTCATACACATGCTTCTCCATGCTTGCTGTCCTACAGAATTAGCCTCCGAAACCCTTCACAGTTCACTCTTCTTCTCTCCATGTAAGTCTCTATTCTCTCCCAACCCTTTTTAGGGTTTTTTCCGACTGCCCTAAAACTAGGGATTTTCTAGGGTTTAAGCTCAATTGTCAATCAAGAAATCTAATTTCGCCTGCAAAAACTTTAATTAATGGAAAAAAGAAACGTTACAGAGGGGAATTGCCTTCGATTTTACGGTCTCTAGATTCAGATAATGATAATTTTAAGAAAGCCCTAATTTCATGGTTTGGGAGGAGTAGTGCTCAAAGGAGCAAACTATTGTGCTCAAAGGGCTAAGAAATTGGGATAAGGCTTTGCGTTTCTTTAAGTGGATGAAATCCCAGAAAGAGTATGTGCCCAATGTGATTCATGACAATGTTGTGCTTCGGGCACTGGGTGGAGCTCAGAAATGGGATGAGCTTCGGCTTTGTTGGATTGAAATGGCGAAAGACGCGGTTTTTTCCAACAAATAATACTTACAGTATGCTTGTTGATGTGTATGGAAAAGCGGGTTTAGTGAAGGAAGCAGTTTTGTGGACTAAGCATAGAGGGCAAGAGGAATGTATCCGGATGAGGTGACTATGAGTACTGTTCTAAAGGTTCTAAAGGATGTTGGAGAATTTGATTGAGCAGATAAGTTTTTCAAGGGTTGGTGCAATGGAAAACATGATTTGGATGAGCTGGGTTTAGGTTTTCCAGAGAGTACTGAGGTTGTGTCAGTGTCGTTTGCTATGAGTTTTAAGCATTTTCTTTCGACTGAGCTTTTCAAAACGTGTGGGAGGATTCCTCAGTCCAAAGTTAGGGAGGCTGATTTGAGTGGTGAAAGAAAGCCTCGGCTTACTGCTACATTCAATACTTTGATTGATTTGTATAGAAAAGCAGGTCGTCTAAAGGATGCAGCCGATGTGTTTGCTGAAATGTTGAAATCTGGGGTAGCAGTGGATATAATCACTTTCAATACCATGATTCATACATGTGGATCGCATGGACATCTGGCAGAGGCAGAAGCATTGCTTGGTAAGATGGAAGAAAGGGGAATATCACCTGATACAAAAACATACAACATACTCTTGTCTCTATATGCTGATGCCGGTGATATTGATGCTGCGCTCAATTACTATAGAAAGATCAGAGAAGTAGGTCTTTTCCCCGATATTGTGACGTATAGGGCTGTCCTGCATATATTGTGTGAGAGGAAAATGGTTTGGGAAGTGGAGGCTGTAATTGAAGATATGGAGAAATCCGGTGCTCGTATTGATGAACATTCTGTTCCTGTAATTATGAAGATGTATGTTGATGAAGGATTAGTGGAACGGGCTAAAATTATTTATGCAAAGTGTCAGTTAGATGGTGGGTTTTCATCTAGGACCTATGCCGCAATAATTGATGCTTATGCTGAAAAGGGACTTTGGGGTGAAGCTGAAGCTGTGTTCATGGGAAAGAGAGATTCAGCTGGGAAAAAGGATGTTATGGAATATAATGTTATGGTAAAAGCTTATGGTAAGGCAAAGCTCTATGATAAAGCTTTTTCCCTCTTCAAGGGAATGAGAAGCCAGGGGACTTGGCCAGATGAGTGCAGCTATAACTCTATTGTCCAAATGTATTCCGGAGGAAATGATATAGACCAAGCCAGGAGTATTCTAGTTGAAATGCAAGAAGCTGGATTTAAACCACATTGTTTGACCTTCTCAGCAGTAATTGCAGGCTATGTGCGTCTGGTTCGCCTTTCAGATGCAGTCGATGTTTACCATGAAATGGTAGGGAGTGGGGTAAAAGCAAATGAAGTTGTTTATGGAACTCTAATTAACGGATTTGCAGAAAGTGGGAAAGTTGGAGAAGCACTTCGCTATTTCAGCGTGATGGAAGAGTGTGGGTTTTCTGCAAACCATATTGTGCTGACTTCGTTGATCAAGGCATATAGTAAGGTCGGTTGCTTAGAAGGAGCAAAAGAAATGTATGAAAGGATGAAGGATTTGGAGGGTGGTCCAGATGCAATTGCATCAAACGGTATGATTAGTCTCTATGCAGATCTTGGTATGGTTTCTGAAGCCAAGTTGATCTTTGATGCTTTTTGAAAAAAGGGTTGGGCGGATGGTGTTTCATTTGCAACAATGATGTATGTTTACAAGAGTATGGACATGCTTGATGAAGCCATTGAAGTTGCCAAAGAAATGAAACAATCAGGCTTGCTTAGGGATTGTGCTTCATTCAATAAAATAATGGCATGCTATGCCACAAATGGGCAACTAGGTGAATGTGGTGAATTGTTGCATGAGATGATTACACGAAAAATGTTGCCTGCCGAAGGGACTTTCAAGGTCTTATTTACTGTATTGAAGAAGGGCGGTTTTCCATCTGAAGTTGTTAAGCAGCTGAACTTAGCTTACCAGGAAGGGAAGCCCTTTTCAAGACAAGCTGTAATTACTTCTGTTTTCTCTGTTTTGGGTATGCATGTTTTTTCTCTTGAAACCTCTAAACTCTTTGACAGAGCCGAAGCGAGTTTTGATCTCCTTATCTACAACATTCTGACATATGCCTATGGAGTTTCTGGGAAAGCTGACTAGGATTTGAATGTGTTCATGGACATGCACGATCAGGGTCTAGAACCAGACATTGTCACGTATATTAATTTGGTTAATTGTTATGGGAAAGCTGGTATAGTAGAAGGTGTGAAGCGCATATACAGCCAACTAAAATATAGTGAGATGGAGCCCAGTGAGTCCTTATTTAAGGCGGTCATAGATGCATACAAAAATGCCAACAAGCGGGACCTTGCTGAGTTGGTTAACCAAGAGATGAGATATGCTCTTAATGGCCAGGAATGCCCCGAGTCTGAATTTGAAGAAGTCGAAGATGACATATCTTTGTATCATACGGCCATCACAGTCTAATACTAAATTTTTCTATGTTATACATTGTATAGGCAGCACATCACAACCATTTGATTTATCCATGTGTGGAACAAGACTTGAGCTGAAGTTATATATAATGCAAAATGTCCATTTGGATGAAACGAATGCTGAGAGGACAAAATGGGGAGCTTATCCCCCATCTGTTTTTTAATCAAATTTGTATTGGTAAATGTTGGTAAATCTATTCTTTTATTCGAAGTTGATCCTGGGGCTTCGTATGATATAATTCTGTGACTGGAAAATGATAGATTATTTCCTGGCTTGAATCTTCTTTCATATTTGTATCAGAAGCACTCGAAACATACTTAAGAAATCTGACCAGGCAGTGCCAGGTTTGATGGTGTAGGCTCAAAAAATTGACTGCCCCAGCATTTGCGTTTTTTAGCTTTGGCCGCAGGTGTATGCTTCCCTTTCTGCTTAAAACTGACTGCAATATTGTTCTTGTTTGCCATGTATGGTCCTCCATGATCACCTGAAGTGAAGTGTGTTCAGCTCCGTGATTCTGGCCCTTCCTAGTGTTTCTTTTATTTATTCATTTTTATTTTCAATCACCCTTCCTATCTTCGTGGTGAACAGAACAAACTTGTTCATACTTTCCCATAAAAAAGATACAAAGAGAAAAAGGTTTCGATTTAAAGTAAAAGGAGCACAAGAAAAAACAATGGCTTATACATGCATGTGAACCAGATGAGGCAAGTTAATTGTTCGGAGAACTTATTGGGGTGAAGCTGATTGCTGGTTGGTGACTAACAAGGAAGTCGCCCCTAAGAAAGGATGGTCTATCCTACACGCCTATGTCTTATCACACTTGCCTTAAGGTTCTGTAGTTTTTATGGATGCACATTCACCTTCATTCACAAGCCAGATACGGAAAAAGGAGCAGTGCTGAGTCTGGGACTGCTGGGGCTGTTGCATCTGCCCATGATGTGCCTTGTGCATGAGGCGGGTGCAGGAAGGAGGCAGCTTGCTCCTGGCCATCCTCACTGTTTCTGAGAACACCAAGACTACTATGACTGTGCACCGGCTGCTGTCATGCCTCCTGTATTAGCAGGAGATTTCCCCTTGAAACCATATTCCTTGTGTGCCACAATGTGATTAGGATCAAATATGACCTTTAGCTGAATGCGTGGATCAAATTTTATAGCCGGAACAAATGTCAGTCATACTGCACTACACATGGACCTATTTCTCTCCTTAAGTTGTTGCTTGATGGAGGTTTCTCTTACAGCTTTCATTTCTTGGAAAATATTAAAGGTAAGGGAAAAACTGAGCAAATTTCTTCCATTAATTTGATCGACCTTGCCCCATTCTCATATTCACTGCAGAAGAGGGTTTGCCATCTTTGTAATTCTTGGCACCTTTTCTTGTGATTCTTTATGTGATTATGTTACTCTTTTCCCTCCGGACCTCCTTTCCTTCTTGATGAATTTCTTCTGACAAGCAAGGTTATATTTAAAAGTCCTCACATGGTACTAATTCTTGATTGAAGCCAGAGAAGGTCCTCCATCCAGACATATATGCAAGTGTAGAAATGAGACATATTATCATCTTTTCCTCCATTGTGAGTATTCTAGATTACCATTGGAACTGTCTTTTGAACATTTGCCGGAAAAATTGGATTTGCCCGCCCTTATGATTATCTTGAATTTAGGGATGATTACACAATGAGGTCATATGCTACACTAGATTTCTCAATCACAACGATTAATATCAAAGTGATCCGGCGACTATTGGAATACTTAGTGGGTGTAGAAGAGTTTTTTAATTTTAAATTTTTGTTTCAAATAATATTGTCTCAAGAGTTTTTCAAGAGTTTTAATAAGATTAATGTCATCAACGTATATGACTATTTTAATAAAGCGTGAATCAAACTTTTTTTATAGAAACACACGAATATATTGGATCATATTTATATTATATTTTTTATAAGCATTCATTAAGAGGATTATATCATATATGTTCAAATCGTTTTAATCCATACAATGATTTTTTACAATTTGATTGAATAATTTTATCGGGCAGGCTCGTGGCATTTTAAAATTGATAACTTGTTGGACTCACACACATACTTTTCTTTTCCTTTCTTATCATGTTTTGCCTACTTTGGTGGCAGTTTGATCTCTTAAAATTATGGTTATTCAACATATTTCTACCACAACCATATCCATGTCCACGACTACAATTATGGTCATGACCATGATCTCTTCCATGTTCAAAATATTGAATCTCTGTTGCATTCACTTCAAGAAATGACATAGAACCAGTCAATTCACTTCATGGAATGGAGCATAATTAGTTGGTTGGATCTCAAAATTTTTCATTAATAATTTATTGTTTTGTTTAATCATAAGAAGACATGAAATTAGTTCCAAATATCTTTCTGAATCATTTCTCTCAATATTGCAAGCATATTCAAGATATAAAAAGTAGAAAATGGTTTTTCTAATATATCTTCGTCAATGATATTTTTTCCACATAATATCGGTTTAGAAATAATTTTAAATATTGCATAATTATACTTAGTTAGAGATTTAAAATCTTACAGCCGCAAGGGCAACCAATCATAGGGAGCTTTTGGAAGTACGACTATCTGATGATTATATCTTTCTTTTAGATTTTTTCAAAAGATAAACGGATCTTTCATCGTCAAATATTTGGTTTTCAATCCCTTATGAAGATGAAGATCATAGCTTTGGATGCATTGTTTCCTTCTTTTATTATTTCACCAAAGCCATTTGCATTCAAATCAAAAGTTACAAATTCAAACTTAGTAACATTAGCCATAATAATTTAAAAATAAAGAAATATTACCTAATTCCACGGATGAAAGCAGTCAAACCAAAAACTCAAAACAATGTGTTGATAATGTGTTACGAAGTTGAGAATAATGAACGCTAAAATAACAATTAATTTAAAAGAAAGAAATATAAAATTAAGAATAGAGAATAGAGAAATTTTATAAATAAATAATTTCAAATAAATGTACATTAAATCATTACCATTTAATAATTTAATCCAATATATTTACTATGTTTAACCTCTATCTCTACCATCCGACGATAAATTATTATAAATTACAAAATTAACAATTTGCACTGGATCTCTACATATCTCTCTCTTAAATTAGAGATATTGAGTTCTTTACTTAAAACAATCATTTGCCAACCCTCAACACAAAAGCACAAACCACTAAAAAAACACAAGTTAGAGAGAGCTGAGACAAAGGGAGAGAGTAGAAACAGAGTGAAGATGAATCAACTATCAAATTCCTTATTTTGCCTTTTGATCTTACAAGTATTTATATATTCCTACTTCTCAACCAATTAACCAATCTAACAACTTTCAGTTAATTTGTCTGGCGGCTAACTATACTAACTAAACTAACTAATTCCCAACTAATCGTTACATTCAAATTTAATTCACAATTGAGAAGGAAAGCAATTAGAATTAAATTGAAAAATATGTATTCAAAATTTACTCCGGAAGAAAATATATAAATCGGAGAGTCGACCATTCGAAAATATGTCAAAGTGTTGAAACATATTCATTTAAATCTTGTTAACATTGGACGCTGACAAATGCAAACTCTATCCGGACAACAATCACTCAACACCAAAGATAAATCTATAGTTTTGGAGTAATTTTATGTAATAAGTGTGATGAGAATAAAATAAATAATATTAAGTAATCTCAAAACTTGAAATGAGAATTGGGCAATTGTTATCTGAAAGATAACGGATGTGTTAGACTTAACATAAAATTAGTTAATACTTTTAGGTTTTTCAATAAAGATCTAAGTTTTTTTGTTAAATTAAAATTGTATTACATTAACTCCTAATTTTGTTCTCAAAATCAAACAATTTTTACATACCTATTTATAAGATTGCGTAAAAGTATTTTTAGTTTATGAAAAGCAAAAATAAATGAAAAATTGAAGTAAAATTAAAAGAACAAAAAAGAAATAGAAAATCACTGGGATTTTTTAAACATTTTTTTTTGGGTTGGGACATCTTGGTGGCATCTTAATAAACACTTATATTGCTAGTAATATCTCTATGAAATAACCAAAATTCAGATGAAAAGTGTGTGCACAAACGCAACTTCCATTTCCAAGATTTCATTCAAATATTATGAAAGATAAATTGCCAGTAATGATTGAATGAAACAACCACAATTCACGTGCAGAAACACAACTTCCAGTCTCCATTACCCCAATATTTTAAAAATAGTTACTTATACTCCGGTGATTTTAAAAAAGTGAAAAGTGATGATTGAAAAACACTCGCAAAAAAACTCTTTCAACAGGCAAGATTAATTTTCTTTGTCAAAATTACCCCAATTTATCTCCTCAAGAACCCTCTTCATTTCCCTACTCTCTCACCAAAATCTCAATATCTGTCTTCACCCAGAAACAAATCCCCTTTAATCTAGATAGGTTACAAAGACTGCTACAACAGGAAAATAAAATATAAAATTGATTCTCTTCTCCTTCCTCAGACAGTGATGGCAGCGCAAATTCTTATGCATTGTGAATAAAGAATGATAATGGAAAAACATTAATGTTTGCCATGGTTATTGCAAAGGATCAGATGGCGGAAGGCAGCCACTCAAGGGTCTCCCCTGCAAACATGGGAACAATATCTCCAAATCCAAAAGAAAATAACTCAGGAACCTTCCATCGCGTCCTACTCAGCTTTATTTTTGATGCATTTCTAGGAAGACCATAAAAATCTGGTCCATTGAAACTTGTGAAAGCCTCTAGCTTGTCAAGTGCACCAGCCTGTCGAGAAAATATAGTAGCTAAGTCCAGCAATATAACAACATTCTCAGCAAGCTCATGCTGGACTTAACCTGTAACATTAACTTATCTAATCATCAAAACATAAAATCAAGAATCACTTTTAAAGGAAAAGATGATCAAAACTGCAAACTGGGCTGAACATTGCCCCCTGCTACTAGCAAAAAGAGAGCCATACAGGATCACTCCTCACTCCATCTACTTATAATCAAATCTTATTCTGTCACATCTATCTAACTTGCAGCTAAAAATCCTTAAAAGAAGCAACTTCATATCAATCTCATTTGCATCATCTTCTGGTAAATACAAATGCAACAGGCATGTATTCATGCATCTAGATGAATTTCTGGACATTTAATCCCTTCATAAGCACAATTTCTGCACTTTTTGCTCAAATGATTCCCCTAAAATGGGGATAAGAAAAACTGTGTTGCTTATATTTTTAGAAGATGGAATTGAGCCAGCCAAAGCTAGGACAAGTGCTAATTGAGTCAAAAGGATTCACACAGTAGTATATGAATTATTCAGTCCTGCTTAAATTAGCTTATTATTAAAAGGTTCTACATACAACAACAATCTAGACTTTCAATCTCAAAATTTGGGGTCGGCATTAAAATTCTACATACCAAATTTAAATGAACATCAAGCAAATTCAATTTAGATACTGCCAGCATTAAACAACAAATGGGCATATCTAAAATGACAAATTGTCAGAAGATTACCTCTTCAAAGATTTTGGCATAGAGTGATAAGGCAACTGGAGCATTGTAGATACCGGCACATCCACATGGGCACTCTTTCCGTCGCCTCTCATGAGGTGCACTATCAGTTCCTAGAAAGTATCTTTTACTTCCACTAGTTACAGCAGATACAATTGCTTGTCCTAAAAGAGAAATCGAAGATCAGACTAAAGAAAAAGGAAAACCAGGGATAATTATAACGAAAACATCATAACAAAATATTGCTTGTTACAACAACTTGGTACAACTGAAGATAATACACACTTTACCCCTACATAGTTAACCATATTATATTACCTTAATAATGTCTAAAATTATTCCATATTATGTATTTCTATTCTTACATTTTTCTTCCTTACAGTAAGATGCCTGTAGCTGCCTTACAACTTGGAATCAATTTCAAAGATATTGCAAAAATTGTGCAGCCATCCTGAAACTTTTAAGAAGTCAAAAACTATTTGTCATTAAAGAATAACAACCATGGAAGTTTAGAAGGGATCGCATTTCAACAAGATTCCGAGTCTAGTGTAATTAAAAAACACTACATAAATAGCTATACAAGAAGTAGATACTATGAAACTCCTGGCCTAGAGGTAGTAGCTCAATGTGGAAGCGAAAGCCTTATGCTAAGGTTCAATTCTTGGTATGAACGACAATAGAACTTCTGTTCTAAAAGTTGGCTTGCGATCTACCGACTACTGCTTAGAGGCAGCACATTGAAGCACACAATGACAGAATATCACAATAACGAGAAGTAGAAACTTTCTCCTACCAACTCTACCTTAACAAGCTCAATTCAACCTCATTTTATTGCTCATTTGGCAAGCAGTAGAAATTTTCAATATAAATGTTTAGAACAATAAGGACAACAAATTCCATTATTAATCAAGATCAGTTTCCAACTAAATCACTTGAATTAGTTGAAGGGGATCCTGGCTTGCCATCTCACCGCAATAAATGCCAAGAATACTGCATGATTGATGAAAAATGGAATGTAAAACCATGGACGACGACATAAGATAGCCATAAACTTTATGTTTACTTTGGTTCATCAAAATAATGTGATCCAGGCCCCTTTTGATCTGCTATTCTAATAAGTACAGCTCTAGCTGAAAGCATGATCACTGGGTAAAAGTTTTGACTAGATAATTGCTTGTTTACTTAATTAATCTTGTAATGATGGTAAGTGATACTACATATTATGCCTATAAAAATTCAATGTAAGCATTAGGTGCAATAAACTGTTTGACTCTATCAAAAATCTTAAAAAACATAAGTAAATGTAGTAGTAAAGAAACTGATAATTGCTGAAAAAATAACTGGGATTTAGGCTAGAGGGAAAGCAATGATAAGAATGAATACCAAAAGCATGACAAATTAAAACAGAATGAAGACCAAGTGTGTGATAAATTATAAACCAATCATAACCACTATAGAAGTGAGAAAGACTCGGTGAATATATACGACCATTTCAAATGATATACACTAAGGACCTTCATTCAATTAGGTGTCAATCTACTCGATATCTGCTTTACTATTATTTCCAAATGTTTGGGGTTGGAAAGAATTTCTGGCGCAGCCTCACCAAGTTATATGCTCCATTATTTCATCATAAATAAATTGGAAGCTTTTCCTTGACTGCAATCTCCTTCTAAGCCTTCAATAGGATTCAAATTAATTCCATCCAATTTATGCAAAACTGTCAATCAAATTGCCTAAAATTTGCGGCAATGTTTTCACAGATTACGCATGCATTTACTTTCTTTTGTTTTCTGACCCACGTTACTTCTTTTGTGTGTGTCTGTGGATTGCAAGCTAATATAGATGTTCATTGGCTAATAAGTTCAAAAATTCACATGCAATTTTCAAATATAGAAGGGGAAAAATTTAGTGTTATAAGATATTGGAAACAGAGATGCCATTTATTCATATTCAGTTCCCTAAAACAAATTCCTAATCGTGAATTTGGTCTTATGCTAGGACAAACCACATGTCATATGCCAGTTAGGAAGGCAGACAGCATTTCATCCTAAACCAAGGTTCTAAGTAACAATGTGTCACTGACATCCAAAGCTGGGTGACAGGGCATGTTTTACCACTTACTGCAACACATACACAAGGATCCAACTAAAATGACTGTATAGGAGCTCAACATTTTCCATCTTCCACCTGAAGTGGATGGTGGTTGATGATCAGGCACTCATTAGTTTTTACAACTGTTCATTAACAAGGAGGTTGATGATCCACAAGTTTTCTTCCCAAACTGTTTAGTATCAAGGAACAATTGACAAGGAGAGAGCACATCAATAAGACTCACAAATATTCAACTCATTTCAAATTAGTATCAGTTTGTTAGGTAAGTAAACTTATGACAATTCTGAAAGCAAAAGATATCTGGCCCCAAAACTTAAAACTACAAGCCACTGCATCCAAATCGACATCGACAGAGGGAAGGAGGAGGGAGAGGGAAGAACTCTATGGAGAGAGAGAGAGAGAGGAAGTAACGTACTATGGATCTCCCGCTTAAGAACTGGAAGGCAGTAATTGTGAGGCTGTAGGCCTCCTTGAAATAGCGAATTTCTATTAAGGAGAAGATGTTGGGGTGTCACAGTCGCCGCAACAGTTCCTAAAAGTTTTAATAAGTCAATTTTACATTTCTAAGAGTAGCTCCATGTCAATAACAGAGAGACAAATAATTAACATAATAAGTAGTAGCACTTAAATGTACCTTCAGCACAGGATTCAACAAAATCCACAGCATCCTTGGTGGTAATGTGCTCCATGACAACCTTTAACTGTGGAAGCTTCTGAATAAGAGGTCTTAAAACAGTGTCTATGAAAACTTTTTCACGATCAAACACGTCAATGTTGGTATCTGTAACCTCCCCATGGACCTGCATGGCTCTTTCTTCAGATATAAGGCCAAGTTAAAATTATATTGCCCCCATATGGTTGAATAACTCTTACAAAACAATGTAGACAACAATATGCAAGTCAAAATTTTTAAACCAGGACAAGCTCCTATGCAATTTTGATCTTCTAGTTGGGACAGCAATCTATTTTAGCCTCTCTCAAGGAGAAAGTTTTCATCATCTGAAATGTGTAGTAACTGTATAAGACCAGCATCCATGCATATCAAGTAAGCTTAAGCCTGAAACTAAGTCTTGCAGGACTATTGCATTAAGAAACTATTGGAAGTGCTCCAATGTCAGTGAGATACCATAGAGCCAAAAAGCTGCTTTCCAAAAGCAAAGGCCAAGGCAGCCAATATTAAACAACTGCTTGTGCCATGCCTTTTCTTCTAAATCAAAACACTTGTGATTGTCAGATATGGAGAACAATAGGCCCACTATTAATTCAAGAATACCATTAAAAACAGCAGTGTGCAGATAATGGTATTTGGAAGTGTATTAATTACCAACAAAGGCATTTTCTGCTCCATCATTTCCTCAAGAACAGGCAGACACTTCCCAAAAAGATCTGTGACCCCATCCTGGGAATTTGTTGTCGCCCCTGCAGGATACAACTTTACAGCAAACACTACTCCACTTTTCCCTGACAAACCAAGACAAAAAATGGTTGAGGCCACTATAAGGAAGCTCAATGGATGCCATCAGAAAGAAATTTGATATGCTAAAATCAATTACTCCCATCTCAATTTCCAACATGCGAGGTAAAGATAGTTGAATAAAATGACAAAGCTTAAACTAGGGAGCCCACTCCCCCCCCCCCAAAAAAAAGTAAATTTCAAACCAAGCAAGTCCACTAACCTTTAGGTAACATTGCTTAGGAAAGTGATATCATAAAATGAATTCTGCATATGTCATGGCAGGTTATGCCTAAATTTGCATATAAGGCTAAGATTTACAACCACAGTTTGTAACATCATGATGCAAAAGTTCTAATACTAAAAGACAGAAAGAAATCCTGGACTAAATCACTTGAAACTAAGATTCTGCCCGAATCATAGCATGTATTATTGTCATAGTTTTTTATGCTTTCCTGTAATAAAGTTTATCCTGTAATAATCAATTTAACTATATAAAGCTCACGGTGGCAGATGTTACAACTGTGACCCATCTTCCCAACCATCTTTTTCTATCCATGCTAGAGACTTTTTTTTTTTGGGGGGGGGGGGGGCAAGAAGAAGAGGTAAACCAAGGCATAGAACATTTCCAAATGGTTAGCATTAAATGTTAAAAAAAAAGGAATATCATATTGGCTTGCTCATATATTTGAGAAAGGCATATTTGCTCTTGATAAACAATTTGCATATAGGCAAATTGTACTTCAAACTCACTTGCAAGCTTGATTTCCTCAGGACTTGTTGTATCCGTCAAATAAAGGGTCATGAGGGGAGTAAACTCCGTAATGCTGGGCAGTGCTTTCAAAATGGATTCACGATAAGCTACAGCAGCAGCCGTGGTGGTGATGGGTGGCTTCAAATTTGGCATCACTACAGCCCTTCCAAAATGATTTGCACTAAAAGAGGTATAAAATGTAATTAAACCATCTTCAACAAGAAAAAAGAAGCTCTTCATAGGATGACAGTAAATAATTAAAATTTAAGCAGAAATCAACCTTCAATAACTTATCCATTACCTATGTGAGATGACAGCTTGAAGAAGATCACCATCACGGAGATGTAGATGCCAATCATCGGGCCGTGTCAGGGTGAGCTCCATCTTTGCACCTCTGGCATTCACTTGACAAGGAACTTCACTCTTTGCAGGAGATAGTTTCACCTACTTCCCCAAATATGACAACAAAATTGATTATTTTGAAACTCCAAACTACATAGGGTAGGTTATGAAGCCATTCCTCATAACGATCTTGGTATCTTTATTAAGATCAAGATAAACAAATGTTGAGATCATTTGGGCATATGCTATAATGGAAGTACTAGTAATACGTGAATTGCAATAAACTGGAAACTAGGACATATTTCCACTTCAAACACAATTCAAAATCTTCATATCCTTCCTGGTTCCTGTTTACACCTCGATCTATATGGATCTAATAAGAATATAATGCAATTTGTTCTACTTAATGGGAGATAATTGCCAAGAAATCATTACTTTAATTATATTGATCTTTATCTATCTTTGCTTAACACAATTTGACGCTTACCAATCAAGAGTTGGAATGAGATGTGAAATATTACATCATAACACAAGCTATAAATAACACAGATTTCTCCAGGTACAGCAAAGTCAGTTGTTGATGTGGAGATATGTAACTGAACTGCGATCTATGTTGCAAATGCTGATTCACACAAGCACATGAAAAGGATCTCAGCATTTCACCGTGAGTGAAAGAGAAACAGAGATAGCACTTTTTCATTTATCAAATCCATGATTTTAGCTTGTAAAACTACACAAATTGGATCTTGCACTCAATAAGATCACTGGGGCTTAAGAATGCTTCAGTGACCTGACACCAGAAAGAGTCTTCTCTCTAATGTGATGGCATGACATGATAGAATATAAATTTCCGATGGAAAGATAGAGAGAAGAAGCATTGAGGGACCATCAATATTTGGCAGTGGTGGACAGAACAGAAAGTGGGAGATGGAATGGAGAAGACAAAAGAATATCCCAAGTGAAATTACTAAATTTTCTTTTTATCACAAAAATGGGAAATCACTTAACAGGAAGCAGGATATACAACAGAGGCTGCCAAATATATCTCCAAATTGGTCTTAAATGAATTACATTTCGCCCTTTGATAGGTTCTAATATTTCAAGATTTCTGATCCCAAATAAGTAGAAATCTCAGAGTTACAGAAGCCATTCAAACATTCATTTTATATCAGCAATCATTAAGGTAGTTAAAGCGTTCAAGTTTTCCACCCTTTCCCATATTAATGACCTGAAGAGATCACAGTAAAAAAGCAATAAAAAGCTAATCTCACCAAACTAGAAACAATAGAGGTTTGTCAAGAAAAGAGCATACTTGGGGAGGAAAGGCCAAACTCTTTATCATCTGTAAGCAGAAAGTGAGTAAAATTAGGAACAATATTAATAAACAGAAAAGCAGAAAGCCTAAAATGCAGCCCAGATACCATACTAGAATTATCTCTTACAGATGACAAGGACAGTATTCGACTCCATTTGGTTTGGAGGAATTAATTTCCAACTGAATGGTTTTAAGCTAAAATGCTTATCTATAAACAGGGTTGTGTGGAATTGTCTATGAAGCTTTTGGTAATTTGGTGAGATTTGGACTTTGAGGTTCACATGAGAGATTGTTGCCACCCGCCGTTCCACCTTTCAATTACAAGTTGGCTCCTTTTTTTGTTTTTTGTTTTTGTTTTCCTTTTTTACTGAGTTAGGTAAGGCAAAGCATAAATAAATAAATAAGCAAGCATCCAGTTCCAGTGTACGAGTGGGTGCAGAGCAAAGCTTCATCGACAATTTCATACAACCCTGTTTATAGATAGGCATTTTAGCTTAAAAACCATTCAGTTGGAAGTTAATTGCTCCAAACCAAATGAAGTTGAATACTGTCCTTGTCCAAGAGCTGAAAGGTGTTAGAATAAAAAGGAGGAGACACACAACCCAAAAAGGGAAAAAAAAAAAAATCCCAGAATGAGAAGGAAAGTGAGAGGCAATGTATATTATCTATATATCTAAAAGAAATGAATTTTCCGTTTCCTCTGTTACTCTTTTCATCTTACCGTAGCTAAGAAAAAATCTCAAGATTATCCGGGCAAACCTAAAAATTCACTAAATATGCAAAATTCATCTTACATGAAAATTAAATTAAATTTATAGGAAATGAACATGGGAAAGAAATTGATGAATCTATCGAAACTTATGAAAAGGGATTATTTCCAGTTCAACAGAAACGTTAACAACCAAAAACAAATTCAATAACATTGACTCTAATGAAAAGAAAAACAAAAATTAAAAATAGAATTAGGGTTTTGGAAATTCGACTATTCTAACATATGTGGAGAAATCAATTGATTGCTGTAATCATCAATTTTTTTGGGGGGTGGGTACTTACGGGAAAAGGATTTTCCACACTCTGATGCTTAACTTTGATTCCGGGAACGAAGGAAGAAACAATAGCAGCTTCTTTACAGTAGTTCAGTGTAAAATTAAAAGAATGGGATCAAAGGAAGGCAGCTATTCCTCTGTTTCCGTTAGGTCTGAGGTTTCTACACTTCCCCCTTTCCCAGAAAGGCAAATACCCCTTCCTCAAAAACCCCGAAAGTTAAAAGTCAAGTGGTGCTTGTTTTGGATTCGGAAATCAAAATCGGAACCAGAGTAAAAAAATCTTAAAAATCGAATTAAAACCGAAATCCGAAACTCCTTCGTTAATTCAAATTTTAAAATAGATATTATTATTATTATTGCTATTTAATTTATATATTTTTAAAAACAAAAATTATATAATTATTCATATTACTATTAATAAAAAATAAAATAAAAAATAATAATATAATAAAATTTACTCTCATCATTATTTCTCTCGTTGAATTATAAAAAATTTTCATATTACACAAATTTTATAATAAAATTATTATTTTTCTTTAAAATTTTCTTTTCCTTTTTCATCTTAAAATTATTTATTTTCATATATTTATTTATTTATTTTCCACTTTATTTATTTTTCTACACACTTTCTTTTCTTTATATATATATACACACACACACACATACATATATATATATATATATATATATATATATATATATATACATACATACACATACATATATATATATTTTTTCTTTCTACTTTTTTGATATCGATGGGTGTTCTCCCGCAATCAGTATTTTGAAACTCGAATCAGAGTACGAATCGATCGTGCTAAAAAGTTAATGAATCACTGAGTCAAATCGGTCGGATCGAACAAAAAAACCGGATGACATTATCATGATGTCATAAATAAATTTAAATTATAATACATTAATAATTTAAAAATTTATATATCTAATCACATTTATTTATCATTTATTTTTAAAATATAAAATATTAATAAAACATAATTTATTCATTGAAATATCACACATCATTTAATATGAAATATCATTCAAATATATCAAAACCTTATTCAAATAATGCGATTGAGTGACATCAAATTTTAATTTAAACAATAAAAAAATTTCAATGAAAAAAAAAAATAAAGTGAGATTAAAAAAAAAAGAAAGAAAAGAAAACCACATCACCCTATGTGGCTTGGTGGTCTGTGCTTGCCAAACACTCCCAACGATCTTTGGTTTGAATCCCTGCCTCAACATTTTTGCCCTAAAAAAAATGAAAAAAGAAGAAAACTCAGGTTAGACCGATTCAATCTGGTTCCTGGTCCAACTCGAGTCTTGACCAGTTTTGACCGATTTTTGGACAATCCGGTTTTATTAGGTAACCCGGACTGACCATAGGTCCGGTTCCCAATTTGACCGGTCAAACCGGTCTGGATTTTAAAACACTGCTCGTAACTCCATGCTCTTGACAGGAAATGGGTTTCATCAAATTTCCTCCAATCACCCGACCTCCCTTCTCTCCTCTCTTTCTGTTTCCAAACCCTCTCTCTCTCTCTTTCCTTTATCTTCTCCCTCCTCCCCCCCTCTCTCATGTCCCTTCCTGCTCCACCACTTAGCTCTCCATTCTCGACCTCGGCTACACCATAGCCATCGCTCTAGGCTTCTTCAGATAATCTTCGTCGCCGAAGATGACGACGATAGTGAGAGTAACGGCAATGACAACGTTGTCATCAAATTCAATTTTTCGGGGATTAGGGTTGGGAAAAAATTTTCAATTTTCTAGAGACAGACAGACAGACAGACAGACGGGTTTCATATATGGGTGATGAGTTATGTAACGAAGGGCAAATAGGGACATTACATTTCTTGGGTTTCACAGATGGGTTTTGATCGAAACTCATCATTTCATTTGGGTTTCACAAAACATATTTCTTGCGGGTTACATTTTTATAGATTTATTTCTATTTTCTTAACTCAAATAATTTATAAGAGTTTTAAACTTATTCTTGATTCTCATTCTTTTAAACCAAATACCATCTAAAAGTAAAATGAAGACCCCACCATTTGCATAGAGCCGTCTTTGTGACTTGGTAATTAAAATTAAAAATATATATTTATTTGGTAATATAAAATTTCTTTAAAAAAAATCTTCTCTACATAAATAAATTTCAATATCAGAAATGATTTAATTGAAATTCAAATGACAAATTTATGACCAAGTGTTATTAATATTTTATATTATATCAATAAAACATGTCAAATCACACACTTAATATGATTTGATAGTTTAATGAGGCATAAATGTTAAAGCAAATTCAAGTCAATTTATTGGAGAAAAATAATATTACACTTTCATCAGTTGAGTGATTGGTGTTGAAATTCATAAACATTTAAACCAATCACGTTAAAAAGAAAGTGAGTAAGAAATCGTTTTAACAAGAATTGTCCTCTAATTACTAGTTTAATTAACTATTTGTAATATATAAAAGATAAAAAATAAAAAAAAATACTCTTAAAATTTACTATTCTAAGAATAATATAAAAATAAATATCAAGAGATATAAATATCAACAGGAAATCTTATTGTATTCTTTGTGTGATTTATTTTTCAAAAGTTAAGTATTGATTTATTTTTCTATAATTGGCTATCATAACACTAAAGAGAAAATAGTAGAAAATCCATATATCGGAGACTCCTCCTCGTATCCCTCTTCGCAAGAATATTAATACTTTCAAAGATAATTTCAAATTCTCTTTCTTTTTTTTTGGTTAGAAAGATGAAAACAACAAAACAAAAAACACAAAGATGAAAGGAAGAAAAACAAAGCGAATTAAACACAAAAGAGCAGACCTCAGAAGGGGTCAGAGTTCTGCGCCCCTTTCCTCCTCCTCACCCAAGTAGTGCCAGTGGCATCCAAGGCTAGCAGTAGCCTTAACTCAGAAGGGGGGAGTCCATTTTGTGAATGCCACCACTATTTTCATGATTTCTCAAGTTCAGACCCAACTTTGCCACTTTGTTGGCACATCTATTCGCTTCTCTAAAGACAAAGTTGATTTCCCTAACACCGATATCCTGCATAACATCTTTGTAATCCTCAATCATGCATTTCTAAGGACGGTGATGCCTACTCCCTTGTTGATAGCACAAACTAAAAAGAGAGAGTCACATTCAATGATCAGTGGGGTGAAATTCCTCTCTTTGGCGATCATCAGACCTTCCTTCAAGCCCCAAATCTCAGTCGTGTCTCCCTTAGCTCTGCCAGCGTGTAACCAGAAGCCATAGATCCAATCACCATTGCTGTTTTTGAAGATTCCCCCTACGCTGGCCTGACCCCGCACTCGGCTAGTAGCTCTATCCACATTAAGCTTGAGCACTCCATAGTTTGGAGGCTTCTCGCTAATCCAAATTTCTTCCTCCCTTCTAATCTCCCTCCTTAGCTTCTCCCTAGTCACCCTCCCCAGACTTCTCACCCTATGACCATAGAGGAAGATGGCTCCTTCTTACTTTGGTACATGATGCAGCACTTGGACTTCCAGATTTCCCAAGCTGTAATCATGAAGGTAATTCCCTTCTCTTCAAGCCCCGGCTTATAATTTTTGTTGATCTCATTCTTGATCCAGTCCACTATATTATCCCTCCAGAAACTACAACTTATCAATGTCTATCACCAATCTTCTCCAGATGGTTTTAGCATGATCACAGTCCCTCAAGACATGCTTAATAGTTTCCACCTCTCCTCTGCATATGTTACACTTTCCATCGATAACTATACTTCTTCTCTTCAACTCCACATTTGTGAGGATTTTACCCTTAACAACCAACCAGATGAAGAGCTTAATCCTCGCAAGGCCCTTAAGCTTTCAAACCCAACTCCAAATAGAATTGTCCTCGGTTAGCCCTAAACCACCCTTCTTTTGGATCCAGTAGGCAGAACTAACAGTGAATTCACCATTTGGAGCTCTCTAAACTATAGAGTCCGGTCTTCTTCTATTGGAGGGGATAATTATGGCTCTAATTTCCTCTACCTTGTCAATAGGGAGGACAGCCGAAAGCTCCTCCAACTTCTACGAACCACCCTCCTCTTAGAAGTGAGACACCTTAGCATTCAGGTCATATGAATCTTGGGAAATTAAGGCCTGCTCTATAAGCTTCTTATCACCCACCCAATTATCGAGCCAAAATTTGATGGAGCTCCTGTCCCCTATTCTCCAAAAGATGCCTTTCTTGAGGCAGTCCTTGCCAGCACAAATGCCTTTTCAAATAGCAGAAGCCCTCCTGGTCCTACTGTGGTCCAAAAGGTTGCTTTGATTGAGATACTTATTCTGAAGAATTTTATACTAGAGGGCTCCTTCTCCATTCGACATTCTCCACCCCAACTTCGTCATTAAGGCTACATTGTACTCTTTCATAGCTCTAATTCCCAAACCGCCTTCCTTTTTATGATCACACACATTATCCCATTTAACAAGGTGGACACTTCTCTTATTGTCATAGCTGCCCCAAAGAAAGTCCCTGTTTAGCTTATCAAGATTCTTACAAATAAATTCTGAGAGCCATGAAGACTGCAAAGTGTAAAGAGGAATAATTGTTGTGACCGATTGAATTAAAGTTCTACTTCCCGCCAAAGTTAAAGCTTGCCTTTCCAACAGCTTAACTTGTTTTGCACTCTTTCCACCAGGTAATGGTAGTAATTCTTGTTTTGTCTCTCATGTATTATCGAGACTCCCAAGTAGGTACCTAAGTTATCCGTAAGAGAGAAATGACTACATGACTCTAAGGAGGCCTTGATGTGTCTAGGTGTCCTCTTCGCAATCCAAATTTTGGACTTATGGGGATTGATCTGGAGATCACTCTCTTCAGAGAACTCCTTGTTACTACATGCCTCTAAGAGAGAAATGACTTATAGGGGAAGGGTCTCTCTATTCCAAATAATAGACGTATCTTCATTTGCCACTGCAAACATAATAAGCTTGACCATCAACAAAGGGACTTTGATCTCTAAAAGCACTTTCGCTAGATATTCCCAACTAACGTTATCATAAACCTTTCTAAGATCAATTTTCAAAATCATGGAGTGCCTAGAGCTATTTGAGTGTCTAATGGAGTGCATCACCTTTTGGAGAGTCACAATATTATCTAAGGTACCTCTTCCCGGTAGGAAACTATTTTGATGAGGGCCAATGAGCTTTGTGAGGATCTACCTAAGTTTCGCCACTAGGCACTTGCTGAGGATCTTGTAGGAGGTGTTAAGTAAGCTAATAGGTCTGAAATATGAGATTTCCTCTGGACTGCTAGTCTTAGGAATCAAGATCATGTGGGCACTGGCTAATTCCGGATGGAAGTAACCATCCAATATTGCCTTGTTAACAAATTTACACACCTTTTCCTTTACTATGTGCTAAAATTTTTGATAGAAAATAGGCTGGACACCATCCGGGCCAGGCACTTTAAGAGCTTTCATAGAGAAAATAGTAGACCTAACTTCTTCCTCAGCAAACGGTCTGACAGCAGCTCTTGGTCACTTTCACGAATTCTTTCTCTCCCCACTGAAAATCTGTTGCTCGGCTCGCTAACCCTCTTACTTGCAAACAGCTCTAAGAAGTAGATAACCGCATGTCTCTTCAATTCCTCCTGATCCGTGCACCAATCTCCGTTAATTTTTAAAGCATCAATCGTGTTCCTACTCCTCATCTTGGTCGTTGCATGGAAAAAATTGGTGTTGATGTCACCTTCCACGAACCAACTAATTCTAGATTTTTGGAGCCATAAGGTCTCCTCTTGGTCAAGAACTCTATGGTACTCATCCAACAACTCTACTTCAAGATTCTGCAGGAAATTAGAATGCTTGAGCCTCAGGGATTTCTGAATGCCTCTCAACTTGCTCTCCAGGGCTCTTTTGTGATAGAAGATGTTCCCAATGACAACCTTGTTCCAAACTTTAACTTCTTCTTTGGTATTGCTAAGAGCAATCTCCAACGATCTCTGATCAGTGTTCCACACTTCTTGAAACACCCTATTGAAGTCGGGATGGCTAAGCCAAGCGACTTTGAACCTAAATGGCCTCTTATCTTTGCTAGGAGGGACTGAGAGGCTGGTATTAACACAAACCAAATAGTGATCTCCATGGAGCCTCGTCAGAGTGAGGACTTTCGTCTCCGGGAAAGAAAGCTTTGTTTCTAAATAACACAAGACCCTATCTAATTTTTGGTACAGAATAGCACCCCCTCTACTCTTACCACACCAAATGAATTTTGGTCCAACTGTCTTCACATCAAGCAGGTTGCACCTAGTCCACCAGTCTCTAAATCTCTAACTCCTCTTCCAAGTACTGTGGTTAGCTCTGCTCATTTTCTCCAAGCCTACGATATCATTAAAGTCCCCCATTACAATCCAGGGGTGCGACATTTCCTCCGCAATGTTCACAAGATTATTCCAGCAGGCCGCTTTATATCTGAAGTGAGGTTGGCAATACAGGAAAGTGATGAACCAGCAATTATCCTACTCCCTGATACTACAATGAATGAGTTGGTTAATATGATGAGCCACACTGAGGTTTACCCTCTTAGAGTTCCAAACTACCCAGAGCCCTCCTCTGAAACCTTCTGCAGGGATGATGAACTCTTTATCAAAACCCTCATTTCTCAAAAACTTTGGGAAGAGATTACTTCTAGCCTTTATTTCCAAGATATTTATTTAGGATCTTGAGGTAGAGCTATTGGATATTTATCAGGACTTCCAAGATAATATCAATTCTCTTTTTATCTATTTATAGAACTCCTCTGAAAAATAGGAAACTAGGTTTACAAAATTATTTCTAAATCTCTCTCTTAGATATTTATTCAAGATGAGATAGGGTAGTTGGAAAGGGAGCCTTTTCAAGCTTTATTGGATCGGTATCAAATATATTATCAATAAAGATAATGGAAAATAGATTTGAGCTCCTATTTCTAAGAGGTGGAGGAGTTTGTTCTCTAATTATTGAGATAGATGTCTCTAAGAGAACAGTTTAGTGATCATAATTTCGTTTTTTCAATCCAGTTATTCTATATTTAAATCACAATGTAACTAAAAAAAAGTTATTGAGGTAGGTTGTTTTGAATTCTATGGCACATGGTGAATGATATAGTGAAGATGACGGGCACTGAAAAAGTTCTATGTACATCACTAAGTTTAAATTGTTATAAAAAAAGGACAGGTGCACCAACAAATTAATAATAGTAGATTTAATAGGTAAATGTGTTAAATTTTTTAATCAAGTTTTGAATTTAATATTTTTTAAAAAAATTATATTGAAAGACCTCCCTTCTAAATTGAACTTATAAGGCTTGAACCAAAACAGTGAAGAGGGCACAATACTGTAAGAGGGTATGGCAACCATGCATCCTTGGCTTGCACGTGCCCATGCCTTTCACCTCAAATTTGATGTGATTCGCCATGTAAATCCACTTGGTCATAGCAAGAATCCAATTATATTACACAAAAGCTCGACAGTCTTTAAATCAATACTATAATCTAACATATTTTGAGCCAAGACAAATGAATTACTTGAGAAAAGTTTACCAAATTTTGATAGAAACAAGCATCCATAGAATTTCAGTAA
Organism: Dillenia turbinata; assembly: GCA_037126225.1. NCBI lineage: Eukaryota > Viridiplantae > Streptophyta > Magnoliopsida > Dilleniales > Dilleniaceae > Dillenia > Dillenia turbinata. The sequence continues at coordinate 22,217,757 of JBAMMX010000022.1, forward strand.
AAAGCTCCATCTTCTCCTTAAGTTTGTATTGTTAATAGAAAATCTGAAAATCAACTTGTATGGTACAAAAGAAAAAAAGGGCAGAGACTAAAGCTCTAAGCATAGGCACTGTTGATTGAGGATCTTATAATTGTTTTTAATAAAAAATTAACTAAATAACTTGTGATTCTAAAGAGTCAGATGCACTATGCCTTTTTTTTTTGTTTAAAGAATCCATGTTATTTTTTGTTTATATATAGATCGCGAAAATCACAAAATTATGTGTACTCACGAAAATTAAACCTTGGAGAAAACACTAGAGTAAGAATAATAGGATCTACCCTGGTTCGGACTCGACCTCAGTCTCGACCTTGGCGAGCTATGGTGAAGGAACAGGGGATTGGGCTAGAATGTAGGGAAATTGCAATAAAAATAACTTGAAAGATAGACTTGTTCTCCCCTTCATTGAGTGATATGACTTGGTTAAATACAAGAACTTCAGTTTGTTTTTAGGAGAATATTCTCAGCCTAGTTCCCCAAAACCGAATTTGTTATAACCACTCAATTACAGCTTCAAACAGAGAATAAAAGAGCAAACGAAATTTGAAGGGAAAAAGAAATTTAAAAAAAAAAAAACAAACGCCCACACCTATTGGCAACCCATTTTGGCTATAATCTCCTCCTTTCTGGTTTAAACCAATTCGGTGTTGCTCATATGAGATTGTTATCAGATTCCTTCCATCCCAAAATCATCCTTGTCCTCAAGGATAGGAAAAGTTGGGTACTTCACCATGAATTCTGCCTTAATTTCCCAGGTAGCTTCTTCCTTTGGCTTGCTCTTCCATTGCACTAGGATTTCAGTGACATTACCATTAGTCCTTCGGCCAAGGATAGCTTGAGGTTCTTCCGGCAGTAGTGGCTCCAATTTTGGTAAAGTAGCTTCTACTTGTGGAGCAGTGGCCAATTGTTTTTTGAGCAGGGTAACATGGAAAATAGGATGAACCTTGTATTCTTTTGGAAGTTGTAACTTATATGCAAGGTTACCGATGCATTTTAAAACCATAAAAGGGCCAAAAAATGAGGTGCTAATTTCTGAGAACTGTGTCTTGCCACTGAAGCTTGTCTATATGGTTGTAGCTTCAAGTATACATTATCACCCACCTTAAACTCTCGGTCCTCATGCTTTTTGTCATAATAATTCTTCAATTTCTCTACAACTATTTGTAAATTCTTCTTTACTATAGTTAACATTTGATCTCGAGCTAACAATGCATCCTCTACTGCTTGTACTTGTGCGGTGCCATGACATAAGATAAGAGATTAGGTGGAGGCCTCCCATATACCACTTCAAATGGAGACAGCTTGGTTGAAGAGTGTATTCCTGAATTGTAACAATATTCTACCCATGGCAGCGACTGCACCCAATTCTTGGGCTGGTCACTTGTAAAACATCTTAAATATATCTCTAATGTCCTGTTAACTACCTTAGTTTGCCCATCAATTTGGGGGTGATGTGAGGAACTAAAGTTAAAACATGTCCATTATAGGCGGAACAATTCCTTCTAGAACCGGGTAGTGAAGACTGCGTCACAATCATAGACAACAAACTCAGGCATTCCATGTAGCTTGAAAATGTTGTCAAAGAAGACTTGGGCAATAGTCACAGCTGTATAAGGGTGGATAACGGGGATAAAATGTGCGTACTTACTTAGTTAATCTACAAAAACCAAGATTACTGATCTTCACTTGGATTTCGACAGTCCTTCCACAAAATCCATTGATATGTCTGACCAAATGCATTCTGAAATTGGTAGGGACTAAAGTAGACCACCCGGTTTCCTATGGTCATTTTTGTTCCTTTGACAAGTGTCACATTCCCGAATGATTTTTTACCATCTCCATCATGGACTTCCAATAGAAATCAGCTCTCATCTAATGGATTATTTTGAGGAATCCCTCGTGGCCTAAACCATGGAACTCTTGAATTAAAGTGGGTATAAGTGAGAAATCTTTTGGGAGATAAACCTTACCCTTGAAGAACAAAAGTCCTTTTTTAATTTCCCACGGTCCTATGGCCTATCCATCCTGTACCAGCCGGTGCATTCTGATTAACTCCGAATGATGTATATTTTCATGTTGAATTGGCTGTCACCAGAGAGGCTCAGGGAAAGACATGGCAGTTACTGTCCCTGTCTGTGGTACCTGAGAGAGAGCATCAACTACTGCATTTGAGTATCTTTGTTTATATTCAATTGAAAAGTCATAGCGCATCAGCTTAATCAACCATTTTTGCTGTGTATCTGTTCTTATTTGTTGTTCCCATAGATACTTAAGGCTGTGATGATCCATTCTTACTACAAATTTCCTTCCCAATAAATATGGTCACCAATGTTTCATGTCAAGAACCAAAGCAAACAGCTCCTTGTCATATGTGGACAGAGAGAGGTTCTAACCCTTGAAGCGTAATGACAAGACAAGAGCTGTGGTCATTAGTAGCTTAAGTTCTCTGAAAGCTTTCTCTGCCTCTTCACCCTAATTGAAATTTCCCTTTTTCAATAAGTCCGTCAATGGTCTAGTTGTTGCTCCATAATGAGCAATGAATCGTCAATAGTAGCCGGTTAGTCCGAGGAAACCGCGAAACTCCTTCAAGTTCTTTGGCCTTGGCCATTCTTTCATTGCCTCAATTTTAGAGGATCAGCTCTTACTCCTCCTGCACTGATAATGTGCCCCAAGTACTTGACCTCTTCCAATCCTAGCACACATTTTTCCCTCTTTATGTTCAGATTATTGTTCCTTAGGACAGACAGTGTAATTCTCAAGTGAAGCAAGTGTTCGTCCAAGTTCTGACTATAAATTAGTATATAATCAAAAAATACTAGGATAAACTTCCTAAAATATGGTCTGAAAATATCATTCATTAGGTTTTAAAAAGTTGCAGGTGCATTGGATAGTCCAAAAGGCAATACTAGAAACTCGAAATGTTCGTGATGAGTTCAGAACACAGTCTTCTCCACATCCCTAGCTTCCATTCGAATCTAGTGATAGCCTGATCACAGGTCTAGCTTTGGTGAAAACCGAGCCCCATGCAATTCGTCCAGGAGTTCTTTAATGACAGGGATAGGATACTTATCCTTTATTGTCAGTTGGTTGAGTGCTCTGTAGTCTACGCAAAATTGCCACAATCCATCACCCTTTTTAACCAACAACACTAGCGATGAGTATGGGCTCCTGCTACTTTGGACTATTCCCTGTTGGATCATTTCCTTAACTAACCTTTCGATTTCTTGTTTTTGAAAATGTGGATACCTATAGGGTTTTTGGCAAACTGGTTCACTTCCAGGTTTTAGAGGGACTCGATGATCGTGCTTTCTTCTAGGAGACAATCCTACCTTGTCACTGAAGACTTGAGGAAGCTCAGCTTCCCACTCCTTCCAACTTTTTCCTTGTTCTTCTTCTTTTTCTCTTAAGGCTCGAATGTGCAAAAGTGTCCCCCTTCCCCGATTTTGTTTAAGAGCTCTGGCTAATGTTTTTTCCCTAACAGACCTGGGCCTAACCCCTTCTGCTCCATTGAGCTCAACTGTAACTCCTCTACATCAAAACCTCATGCTCATCCTACTGAAATCCCAAAGTATGGGTCCCAGAGTGCGTAATCACTGAATTCCCAAAATGATATCACACCCTTCCATATTGATAATAAAAAAAATCAACTTTGATAGTAGTATTCTGAAGCATAATTGTTACCTCCCTACAAAATTCGGTGCTTGTAATGCATTCTCCATTGGCCACGATGACTCTGAGCTACGTCTCTGCCTCCACCTTCAGTCCAGCTACCTTTGCTACTTCTTTGTTCAGAAAATTGTGTGTGGACCCCGAATCTACTAAGACTGTAAGCGAGACCCTTCCCATATGCCCAGTCACCCTCATGGCTTGGGGGGTTGAGACCCCGGTGAGAGCATGAATTGAAATCTCCGGGGGCTTCCAAGAAATCATCATCCTCTTGTGAGTCCTTGAGGTCGGTAGTTTGTCTCCCTTCATGCTCCATTTCTATCAAGAACAACCTCTTGCACTGGTGCTTTGAATGATATTTCTCGTGACACTGATATCACAATCCTTGTTCTCGACACTACTGGAGTTCTACTGTGTGAATTGTCACATGATCATGGTCCTTTCTCCCAATCGCACCTCCGGAGGAGAGAAATTGCAAGTGTAGGAATTAGGGATTTTTCTTTGCCCTAGATTCCCTTTGTTTTCAGATTTGTGCATTTTCTCCTAAAAAATTTGGGCAAGCCCAATAGCAAAGGGTAAAGAATTGGGCCTTGGGCCTTTATATCAGCTCGTATAGAATCCTTGAGGCCGCTTACGAAAAGAGAAGCTTTCTATCAGTGAGTTGCCCCACTCGCCTTAGAAGGCTCTTAAATTGGGTTTGAAAATCCCGAGCTGTTCCTGTTTGCCTTAGTTTACTTAAGTCCCCAAAGGCATCAGAATAGGTGGTAATCCCAAATTGGTCCCCCAACTCCGCTCTAAACTCCTCCCAACTCTAGTTCCTTTGAGTATTTTTTTTTTCCTTTGAAACCATACCTGAGCATCTCCCTCCAAATGGAAAGCAACCAACCTTACTTGGTCTTCCGGCGGAGTTCTCTGAAAGTCAAAGAATTGTTCTGCACGACAAACCAAGGAGACGGGATCTTCGGATCCATCGAAGCGAGGGAAATCCAATTTCACGAGCCTTGGTGCAAACGATCCCTGTGTTGCTCTTGGCGGAAGTCTCTCCTGAGTGACCTCTCGTGAGCTTGTCGTGGATCCTTCCTTATTCTGCAACAATTGAAACATCTATGCTAGCTGCTTCATTATTCTCTCTTGTCCGCTGCTCAACGACTCGACTTGTTGTTCCAAACATTGCACCCATAGATCTTTGGCCATCTGAACTGGCTCTAATACCAAAATGGTAGGATCTATCCTGTTTAGCCTCAGCCTCGGTCTTGACCTTGGCGAGCTATGGTGAAGGAACAGGGGATTGGGCTAGAATGCAGGGAAATTGTAATAAAAATAACTTGAAAGATAAACTTGTTCTCCCCTTCATTGAGTGATATGGTTTGGTTAAATACAAGAACTTAAGTCCGTATTTGGAAGAATCTTCTTAGCCTAGTTCCCCAAAATCGAATTTGTTATAACCACTCAATTACAACTTCAAACAGAGAATAAAAGAGCAAAAGAAATTTGAAGGGAAAAAAAAATAAAAAAAAAAACAAACAAACAAACGCCATGCCTATTGGCAATCCATTTTGACTATAATCTCCTCATTGTTGGTCTAAACCAATTCGGTATTACACATATGGGACTGTTATCAGAGAACTCTTTATCATTGGAATGTTCCTACAAGAATTAAAGAATCCATATTATGAGGAAGAGAATACAAATCTCAAAATTAATGGATTTTATGAATTGGGTCAGGATAATCTATGCAATATCAAAGGCCATAAATGTGATCACAAACAGCTTCCAGAGGGCCGAGTGTGAAATTTTTCATAAGCATGCGGATAAATGTGTGGACCAAAAGTTTTAGGAGCATAAAGAGGAATGGATTTGACAATGGGTGCACGAGATAGCTTTATTTAAGTAGTGAATGGTTATCCGTGAAGAGCCTTCGTCCTTCTGTCTGGCTTCGAAAGACTAGGATGCTGAGATGTCGAGAGCACTATTAGGTTAAAATCAAAATATATATATATATTTTTGAACCATTTTTTATATCTAAAGTGATTTATTCAATTTTCAGTTTTGATTTTAAGTAAAATTAAAATTTAATTTAATTATTTGAATGATTATCAATTTTAATAATTTTTATTTCAATTAAAGCGAATTAATCAAAATAATTAAAAATATATATTTTAAATAATTTTTATTTATATAAATATTAAAGATTGAAAGAGAGAAAAATATATATTATAACTAAAAAAATCTTAAAAGAGATTATATGATATTATAACAAAAAGTCAAAAAAGGAAAATATTTTAAAATTGACAGATTTTGTTATTTTAAAAGAGATGAACCACTGGTACAATGAGTTTAAAATTTTTGTATTTTTGTAATTTATTTGAAATTTGAATTTTAAAATTTTAAAATAATATATATTGACAAAAATAGAAATCGTGGTTATTTAAGATTAATTTAAATAATCAAATTGAATTAACTAACTAATTCAATCAAAACAAACAAAATAAATTATTGATTTTTAATTTATTAAATTATGATTATGAAAATTATATAATCAAATTAAATTAATTATTTTAATTTTAATTATTTTAATTATATTTTAACTGTAAAATAAATTATTGACTTTTTTAATTTATAAAATTATGATTATAAAAACTATATAATCAAATTAAATAGATTTTTTTGATTTTATTTATTATAGTCTCAGAAGAAATTGGGCGCTGGCCGGGGCGAGATGACCTCTCAGCCCCTTTAAATTGCCGGAGGCATGCCTTCAGATTGGCACTGTCCAGGCTCAGACCTCTGTCTTTTTAATAGACCAATTTGCCCTTGTTTTAATCCACCGGACACCAGAGTTAAGAAATTTAGGGTATTTCTGTAACGATGTCATAATTTGCGGTGATCATAGTTCAGTTCGAATCGTGAATCGAATCAAAACCGATGATTCAAAAATAGAATCGAAATTACTTTTTCGGTTCCGATTCAAAAATCAAAATCGAAATCGAAGACATATGATTCGGTTTCGCTTCCTAAATTTTAAGAATCAGAATCAGAATCGAAACCGAAATCGGAATCAAAATCGTAATCGAAACAAAATATTTTTTTATTGAAACCGGAAAAGAAATTTTTGAAAATGATTGATTTTTACTTTTGAACAAGTATTAAACTCATTCAAGGTTTAAATTTTTATTATTGTGTCTCAATTATAACAATAAATATCAATAAATATGCACAAAAATAAAAATCATTTAAAATTCAAATTCAAATTTAAATACAAGATAATTTAAATTAAAATAAATCAACCGAATTAATGAATTGAAAAACAATATAGTTAATTTACCTATTTTCTATTAAAAAGATGAGAGAATTAAAATTAAATAATTTAAATTTCAGTTCTAAATGATTCGAATCGTAATCAAATAGTAAAGATCCGAAACCGTCGATAAATGATTCGGTTTCAGTTTCAGTGGATGATAAATTTGAACTGCCGGTTCTAGAACTAGAATCAAACCGTGAGAGATCAAAACCGAAACCATTAATAAACGATTCCGATTCCATTGGATGATGAATCAGAATTGATGGTTTCAGAACCAAAAATGACGATTTCAAAACTGTGGTCACTCCTGATCACAATTATAGAAAGACACTCCTAATCACAATTATAGAAAGCGAAAAACCTAGGTCAGGGACCTGTTTCTCCTTGGTTCCCTTGGAGAAACCTGAACATAAATGGGTGGTGAATATGGGTTTGCTATATTTAGTGATAATCGATTATTCAATCGAATCAAATTAAATTTGAATTTGATTTTTTGATTCGAATCAATTTTTAATTAGAATCAAATTTTAAATTTGATTTTCGATTCAAATTTCAAATTTAGATTTTTAATTCAAATTCGAATCAAAAACTGATTTAAAATTTTTAATTATCTTATTTTTTTATTTATTTTGATTATTTATTATTATTTTTTTTTTTTATGTAATTTTGATTGATAATTTTTCTTTTTCAAGCAAGTAATAAAATAATATTTAAAAAATTTATTATTTTATCAATTCAAATTTGATTAAATTGAATTTATATGAAAATTTAGATTTTAAAAATCAAAATCAATTTATATGATTTATTCAATTCAATTCGAATTCAAATAAAAAACCGAATTTTGAATTTAAACGAATTTAATTCAATTTTTGATTTGAAATTAAAAAATTTTAAATCAAATTAAAAAACCCTATCTGTAAAAACCGACTATCAATGGTCGTGCCTATTTGGAGGGCTCGTTTCAGGTATGTCCGTGGATTTAGGTTGCCAGAGTAGCGCAAACGTTGAGTTTTGCGTCTGAGTTTGAATGCGGACCATCGTTTTGGTCGAAAGGCACACCCCGAAAGAAAGATAACCTATCAAATTTCTGATAAAAAATTTATTATTTTAATTAAAACAATTAACTTTCAAAATTAAAATAATATTTTTTGGTAAAAAAATTATAAATTAATATTAAATAGAATAAAACACAGTAAAAATAAATTCAGTAAAATTGAAATTACTATTTAAGTATATTTGAAAAAATATATATACACTTTTAAGCGAATATACAAGAAAAAAAATCCACAAAATGAAAATAAAGATAAATTGCGTTGACAGGGGGGTATGCTAAGCCAAATTTGTTTAACAAAATTAAAGAGAGAAAAAAAAAAGACGAAAATAAAGAGAGAAGAGATGTAGCAATTTGTTCGAGGCCATAATCAAAACGGGAAATTAGATCTGAAAGGCACGGAGAATTGCTTTACGAATTCATTATTGCCAACCTTCAATGCAAGTGTTCATCATTATACTCGATGCACTTGCTCTGCAAATTGGCTTCATCAGAATTTGAAGAGAGAAACAAAAAAAGGTAAGTAAAATCAGAATCGAAAATCTCTTTCTCATACACAGATTTTCTGTGTCAGAAGGTGTCCTAAGATTTTCTGATTTCATCATCTTAATGTTTCCACAACCCAAAAAAAAAGGAAAAAGAAAATGAAGAGACGAGAGTTGGGATCAGAAAGAACGTAGCGATTAAGAGATTTATGATCACATGAGACTGATCATCACCCTCTACAATTACTTTCATCATCTTCGTCTCTAAGATCACTAACAATGAGAGAGAGAGAGAGAGAGAGAGAGGCGAGAGGACTGAGGAATATGAAAGAGAGATGAGGATTATATAGGGAGAAGGGATGAAACCCTAGAAATTTGATAAATCTCAGCCGCACGATTATCGCCGCTTATATTGAGTGCGTGTTTGCTCCGATTTGACCCGCTTTCAACCGGTTTCCTACTCGTTTTGGGTACTGCTCATTGGTTTTTTGTCTAAAAAAATAATAGTAAAATAAACAAAAAAATTAATTATGATTTTTATGGATATAAACAGGAAAAAAATATTAATTTTTTTCATAATAATTAAAATATTATAAATAAAATGGGAGGTTTAAATTTAGATCACTTCTCGTATATTTTAACATAATATTATAAGGGTTCACCCTTTTGTCTGAAAATTATTATTATTATTATTATTTGTCATGCAAAAAAAGGAAAAATAAATATTGATATCAAAATCCATTTTAATGGTTTTTTTTTCAATGAAAATTAATGATTTTATATATGTTTATCGTTGAGGTAGGTCGGCTTCTTCAGAGCCATTTTGAATGTAGATGGTTTTATTTATTTTGTTTAGGACTACAATAATTCATCTAAAATAAAGTAGGCAATAGGACACATGTTAAAGGGCTACAAGTTGCACTACTTATCTCATATGCCCCTTACCGATAGATAGTCGATTTAGTAAGATATAATATGAGATTATTTAATTAAAATTTAGAATTTAAATTTTAGAAATGAAAAAAATTATACTAAGAAGATAGCTCTCGAAATGAGTCATTACAGTTTCAAATCGAATTAGTTAGAGTCGAATACCAATAGTGTAAAAAAAATTAAATTTTCTCCCCAAAAAAAAAAAAAAAAAATTTTTTTAAATAAAAAAAAAAAAAAAAAAAAAAAAAAAAAATAAAAAAAAAAAAAAAAAAAAAAAAAAAAAAAAAAAAAAAAAAAAAAAAAAAAAAAAAATTTTTTTTTTTAAAAAATAAAAACAAAATAAAAAAAAAATTTTTTTTTTTTTTTTTAAAATTTTATTTTTTTTTTTTTTTTTTTTTTTTTTTTTTTTTTTTTTTTTTTTTTTATAAAAAAAAAAAAAAAAAAAAAAAAAAAAAAAAAAAAAAAAAAAAAATAAAAAAAATTTTTTTTTATATATTAATATTTATAAAAAAAAAAATAAAAAAAATGGTGAGGGAGGAGAGGAAAATGAAAAATGAAAAGGGAAAGATCCACCATGAAGATTAGTTAGAATCAAATGAAAAAAGGGAAGGCGGGAGTTTAATGAATTTTAGGGATATGATATGATAGCCCTTAATCTTATTTTTCCATTTTGAATCTTCAATTCAATTCCCATGACATTCAACAATGAAATAGGATGACAATTATAAGATTTTAATGAATTTTTTATGATTGAGAGTCTATATAAACCTCCTCCTAATATGTTGAATCCATAAATTCGAATTTCTAAACTCCGCACTATTTATTTAGTGAAATTGAGGGATTAAAAGACTTGTGCACGTTGTTAAGGTGCTTTTACATTCACCAGAAGTGAAAAATAAGAATATGGTCAGAGGTAATCTTAAACTCCCAATTTTCATTTTTGCTTAGTTTGGTTCAAATTTTTGAATTAAAACATGTATTAGGTTTGTCATACATCCTATCAATTGGTATCAGAGTCAATTTTATTTTTGCCTATATTTTTTTGCTGATTTCAAAATTTTTCAAAAATTAGGGTTTTTGAATTTTTGGATATTTTTTATCCAAAATCTTAATTTTTTAAAAAAATTGATCCAAAAATTGAAATTCTTATATCATCATGATCAAAATCATATTTTAAAAATTATTTTGGAGCTATTTTTCATTTTTCGGTATAGCTCTGGTTATTGGAAATTTATTGGGTCGGGTCTGACCCTCTGGGGTCTTCCGAGTGAAGAAGACCTGGACCAATCCTTTTAATTATTAATCGTGGGTCATTAAATTTGAAAACAAGGTGTAACAGCCTTCAATCCAAGCTTACCCAATTTAGTAGCTTTCTTGTTTAGACTGAAGTGCAAGTTACAGTAGCCAGGGAATTCATAAGAATAATCCTAGCTGTAAACATGTTTGAGATGGGAATTTCTGAGAAGAAGAAGAAGAAGAAAGATTACAGAGGGAGAGAGAAAATGAAAGAGATAGAAGAGAGAGAGATCGAGAAGAAGAGAGGGAGAGAGAATGAGAGAAATTGAAGGACACAAGAAGATCAGATTTTTATTCCTTTTCTTCCAATTACAAGTCTTAATTATTTTATACAATTCTTGATTGGTTCTAATCCTCAAGACTCACTAACAAACATTCAGTTGGTTGTTAACCGAATTCCTAACAGCCTTCCATTCTTGAAACTAGCTGTTATTAGTTGTAGAATGTTACAAATTTCCCCCTGTTAAAAAATCCTTGTCCTCAAGGATTGAAGGTTAGAAATTGTGCATGTATGAAATCATAATCTTCCCAAGTTGATTCTTCAATGCTAGGTTGAGCCATTTGATTAAAACTTGAGTCACCGGCCTGTGATTTCTCCAGATGGCACGATGCTTAAGTACTGTTCTGGTGCTACTATAGCCTGCTTATCAGTACCAATCAGAGGCAAAGTAGGCATGACAGATTGATTAGGACCCAATTTCTTCTTCAATAGTGATGCATAAATATGGGGTGAACTCTGGAGCCTTGAGGCAGCTGCAATTGATAAGCTACTTTCCCCACCTTAGCTGTTACTTTGAAGGGTCCATAGAACTTAGATGATAGTTTCAACTGCTTCCAAAACTCCACAAACTGTTGTCTGTATGGTTACAATTTCAGGTACACCATATCCCCAACTTGAAACTCTCTTTCTGATCTTTTTTGGTTTGCATAGAGTTTCATTCTGTTTTGTACTTCAGATAAGTGATCCTTTAAAATCTGAGTCATGTCTTGTCTGCCTCTAATGAAGCCCCCAGCAGCCTGAGTCGTAGTATCAGAAAAAGGACCTAAAGGAATATGTCGGGGTTGGTAACCATACAAGGCTTCAAATGGGGTTATTTGAATGATGCAATGGAAATTGGTGTTGTACCACCATTCAGCTAAACTCAGCCATTTGAACCATGATGAAGGTCTATCAGAAGTCATACATCTCAGGTAGCATTCTAGGCACTGATTTAATCTTTTACTCTAGTCATCCGTCTGTGGATGGTAAGCACTGCTAAGTCTCAACTTTGTCCCCAAAAGCCTGAATAGTTCTTGCCAAAATATACTGGTAAAAATCTTGTCCCTATCAGATATAATTGAATCAGGAAGTCCATATAGTTTGAAGACATTATCTAGGAACATTTTTGCTACCTCTACAGGAGAGAAAGGATGATGCAACCCCATAAAATGGCTAAACTTAGTAAGCCTATCGATGACAACTAAGATGGTGTTGCAACCTTGGGAATCAGGAAATCTCTCAATGAAATCCATGGTAACTTGTGACCATGCTTGAGTTGGAATGGGTAATGGTTGTAGTAATCCAGGATAAGGGATGTTCTTATGTTTGTTTCTTTGACAAACATCACACTCATGCACTAATTTAGTGACTGTCTTCTTCATTAAAGGCCAATAGAAAGCAACCTTCACTCTTTGCAGTGTTCCTTATTGTCCAGAATGACCCCCAGTAGCCATGTCATGCATTTGCTGCACAATTTTTTCTCTGAGTTGATAACCACTGCCCACCAGTATCTTCTTTTTATATTTTAAAAGCCCATCCTTATACTGGAATTCTGGATTGCTCTCTGGTTAGAGTGTGAGTTGAGCTATCAGTTTCTTACAATCTTCATCATCTTAATAGCTTTTGATCATATCCAAAATCTATCTAGGTTGTAGTACAGAAATTGCAGAGATTGAAATCTCTGATACATTCTCTTCCTGAAATTTTCTTCTTGAGAGAGCATCTGCAACTTATTCTCTACTTCTTTCTTATATTGGATCTCATAATCCATCCCTAATAGCTTTGTTAACCACTTATACTGCAATGCATTAGTAAGCTTCTGGTCCAGCAAATATTTTAGATTTTGTTGATAAGTCTTGATTATGAAATGATATCCCAGCAAGTAGTGCCTCCATTTTGAGACTGCCATGACAAGAGCAAGAAGTTCTTTTTCATAAATGGACAATACTTTACTTCTGACCCCCAATGCTTCGCTCAAATAAGCTATGGGTTGGTTCTCTTGCATTAGCACTGCTCCAATGCCTTGAGAACTAGCATCTGTTTCAATTACAAAAGGTTTAGAAAAATCCGACAATCTCATTACAAGGGCTATGCACATGGTTGAAGCTTCCTCAGCATCTTCATTCCATTGGAAGTTGTCTTTCTTTAACAAGTCATTGAGAGGCCTGACTATAACTCCATAGTCCTTTACGAATATCCTATAGTAACCTGTCAGACCCAGAAATCCTCTTAAAGTTTTAACAGAAGTTGGAATTGGCCAAGAGTTGATGCATTCCACCTTCCGCATGTCCATTTTAATTCCTCCTTCTGTTATCACATGCCCTAAGTACTCCACTTGTTCTCGTACAAAGGTGCATTTGGAAAATTTAGCAAAGAGTTGATGATGTTTCAGTGTGAGCAAAACTGTTCTAAGATCATGAGCATATGTGTTAATGTCAGGGCTATAGACAAGGATATCATCGAAAAAGACGAGGACACATTTCCTCAAATAAGGTTGAAAATTTTGATTCATTAAAGCTTGAAAGGTAGCAGGTGCATTTGTAAGTCCAAAGGGCATAACCAAAAACTCAAAATGACCATTGTGTGTTTGGAATGCTGTCTTTTCCACATCAGAAGGCTTCACTCTGATCTGATGGTAACCAGCTCTAAGATCTATTTTGGAGAAAATCTTAGAGCCAAATAGTTCATACAGTAACTCATCTATATTAGGTATTAGATACCTATCTTTTTATGGTTAAGTGATTCAGCTGTCTGTATTCAACACAGAAGCAGCAAGTGTTGTCTTTCTTCTTAACTAATAACATGGAGAAGCAAAAGGACTAGTATTTGGTCTGATGATACCATTACCAAGCATTTCTTGAATTTGCTTTTCAATTTCTGACTTCTGGGAATGAGGATATCTATAAAGCTTAAGTTTAAATGGCTGTGAATCTGATTTGAGTGGTATCGAATGATCGTGTAGCCTTTCAGGTGGGAGGAAAGTTGGGGTTAAAAACACTTCTTCAAATTCAGCTAGGACTGCAGAGATAGCCTTAGGTATTACAGCTTGCTGTGAGTTGTTATAGACTTCTAAGGTTAAACAGCTCTGTAGTTGTTGATGTCTGAAAGCCTTGACATCTTTACCTCTGACCAGCCTCGCTAGGGGATAATCTACTTTGCCTTCTAAGACTACTTCATCCCCATTATTGTAAAGTTTAACTTGCAATTTTTTGAAATCAAATGTGATTGGACTATAATTGTACATCCAATCCACACCTAGGAACACATCCCATCTTCCTAGCTTGATTACTCTAAGGTCGAAGGAAAAAGAATATTTTTGAATCAGCCATTTCACATTGCAAACCTTAGTGTTACTAGTAATGATACTTCCATCAGCTATTTCTGCCTGAAGAGTGGAGGTTGATTCAGTAAAGAGTTTAAGTTGTGTGACTAACCTCTCATGTAGGAAGCTATTGGAGTTGCCTGTGTCCACCAGAATGGTTATCTCTTGTCCTCTTACGCACTCTTGAATTGCTATAGTCTGCCTTTACAAAGAATTAGATAGTGCACATAAGGAGACCTGTATATCTTCCTCTAATTGCTGCTGTGGTTGTATATTTTCCATAATATTTTCATTGAATTCCTCAGGGTCCTCTTTCTCTTCTGCTGCTAGGATGAAGTTGAGAAGCTTGAGTCTGCATTTGTGACCGGGGTGAATTTTTCTCCGCACCTGAAACATAAATTGTTGTTTCTTCTGAATTGTATCTCTTGTGGAGAAATTTTAGACCAGTTGTTTGTGTGACTCATCCCTTCTGCACCAGTTTTAATGGAGTTGGTAACTTGCTGCAATGAAGGATTGGAGGTTCTTGAGCCCTTATTCTCCACAATGGTTTCCCCATAGTTCCACTGCCTTGGAGCTCCTTATCTAAATTTCTTGGTCATTTCTAGGGATTGTTCCTGCAAGCCTGCAATCTCAAAAGCCTGAAAAAGAGTTTTAGGCTTCATGAGTCTTACCATTGGTTTGATTTCCTCCTTTAGCCCGCTGATGAAACTTGAGATCAAGTAAGCCTCTAGTAGTTTAGGATTTTTCTGAAGTATTATTGCCTATAGCTCCTCAAACTTCTCCTGGTAATCTGACAAGGAACCGTGCTGCTAGAGCTTATTGAACTCTTCGATTTATCCATCAGACCTTTTGTCTCAAATCTTTGACGCAAAAGCTGAGCAAACTCATCCCAATTGATGTTCTGTTTAGCTATCTTCAAGCCTTGAAATCATATTTCTGTCTTTCCTTCTAGGTACATTTCTATGGTGTCGACTCAATTGTATTCTGGAATGTGATATACACTAAAAATTTTATTACACTTTCGAAGCCATATTCTGGGATTTTCACCATTGAATAAGGGTAATTCTATTCTTGGGGGATTGGGTTGTATGCCTCGTGGATGATATTCTTTTCTTAGTGATTGGGAACCAGTCTCATGCCTCATCTTCAAATCTGTAGGCATGGGAAGAATTGGAGATTTTACAGATCTTTCCATTTCTGACTCATCGATTTTTTCTTTGTTTAACAGCTTGTAGATTGAGTAGAATCTGGCATCCACAATAGCCATGTAGGCCTCCCATTGGTGACTTTGTTCTTCCATTTGTTGAATCAAGGTCTCCATTTTTAAGTCAACATGTGAACGGAGATCACCATACCCATTTGTTAGTTCTTGAAATCTTGCTTCATATTTATGTTGTTGTTCTTCATTGGTCTTCTGTCGAGTTCCGTACACCATGACTCCTTCTTTGGATCTTGAATTACTGCTTTGATATCAAGTTTGTAACAACCTTTAATCCAAGCTTGCCCAGTTTAGTAGCTTTCTTGTTTAGACTGAAGTGCAAGTTACAGTAGCCAGGGAATTCATAAGAATAAACCTAGCTGCAGACATGTCTGAGATGGGAATTTCCAAGAAGAATAAGAAGAAGAAGAAAGATAACAGAGGGAGAGAGAAAATAAGAGAGATAAAAGAGAGAAGAGATCGAGAAAAAAAGAGGGAGACAGATTGAGAGAAATTGAAAGACATAAGAAGATCAAATTTTTATTCATTTTCTTCCGATTACAAGTCTTAATCCTTTTATATAATTCTTGATTGGTTCTAATCCTCAAGACTCACTTAACAAACATTCAGTTGGTTGTTAACCGAATTCCTAATAGCCTTCCATTCTTAACACTAGCCGTTATTAGTTGTAGAATGTTACAAAAGGCTGACTTTTCAAACAAGCCTTGGTCCACGTGCGGGATCATCAACAATTTTTGTTGCAATACAATCCACGCAATAACTTTTTTTTAAAGAGGCCCAATAAACTTTAAGTCGTTATAGTTTGGTCCTTAATATTTTAAAATTAATAGTCTGGGTTCATTTTTTTTAAGAGCATGATATTTAGAAATTATGCATAAAATTAATTTTAGAATAATTTTGTATATAGGGAAACATACAAAATTATTAAAATAAATATATATTTTTGGATCGGAAAATTTTAAAAAAAATTTCAATAAATTCCAAAATATTTTAAATATCTTCTAAACCCAAATTTTGAAAAATTGTGCATAAAATTAATTTTAAACATAATTTTGTATAATAAAAGGAGGTACAAAATTAATAAAATGCATTACACATTTTGGTTGCATTTTATACTAAAATTTTATATACTTTGGCATGACAAAATTAAGTAGCATCATTATTCTTGTGATCAATATAATTTTCAAAATTAATTAGGATTTAACCACAACAGCCATAATTAATTAGAAAATTATATTTAAAAACATGATCACATTGGAAAATGATAAATTGATCATGAAAATTATTTTTATATAATAAATTTTATCCTACAAGAATTATTGTTGCATGAAAATAATAAAATTGAAAATAAAATATCAAAATAGTTATTTTTCAATAGTAGTCCACTTGATTTAATTCTCTTTTCTATATAATACAATAAGTGCGGTTGATCAGTGCATGCCTAGACTGGTTCTGTCAAAAAGACGGGTATAAGTCTAAGATTGACTGATTTTTTAGCGATCTCATGTAACCCACCACCTACATGAGAACCTACATGGTGCACTAGAGAAGTCGTCTTATAGGGTTTAGTAGAAAATGATAAAGTGATCAAGAAGAGACTAACTATTGGTAGATTCCCAATTAGCACACAGGTATTGGGGAATGGACTATTTTTATTAAATCTCATCATAAGATCAAATAAATCTAATAGAATTAGAAATTTAGTTTACAAACAATTTCTATATCATAAATTTATTTTTATATGTTTACATTGGTAGACATATATTAAATGCCTCATTTATAGTTAGTAAGTATATTTATTTATTTTGCAGTATTTCAAACAATAAATTTAAAATTCGATTTTCCCGATTTAAATAGAGAAAATTATAAGAAATAGAGAGAAATGGTACTTGTCAATTTGGGTTGTTTGGACATTGACTATACTATTCGGAAAGATAAACCACCTCTATTAACCGATATTAGCTCTGAGACTCATAAGACTCTTTATGAATGATGGGAGTGATCTAATCACTTAAGTACCATGATTATAAAAAGTAAGGGGGCGTTTGGTTCGCACTCGGGAATCGGAATTGGAATCGAAATCGGAATAAAAAAACTTAGGAATTAGAATCGAAATCGAAATCCGAAACTCATTGTTTGGTTCAAATTTTGGAATGGGTATGATTACCATTGTTGATATTTGGTTTAAATATTTTTTGGAATGAGAATCATGTAATTAGTCAATTTTGCCCCTTGTTAAGAAAATATTTTAAAATTAAAACTATAATTATGATCTACTTTATTTTATTTTATTTCTTTAATTTTAATTTATTTTTTTAAAATTAAAATATATTTTAAAATTAATATTTTATTTTATTTTCTAAAATTGTAAAAGGTCAACAAAGAAAGATTATTGAATAATAAAAAAAAAAGAAATAATAACTATATATACAAGTTGAACAATTGTATATTAAAAATGATATAATTATTTTTTTTTAATAATACAAGCTCGACGACGTTCTCATGGTTTCAAAAAATTTGACATTTCTATAAAAAATTTGCATGGTTTCAAAAGCTCTAAGGTCTACACTTGGTTGATCATTTCTTGATTGTTATGCATGTAGCGAACTGGTAAAGGTGTATTCTGAGTGCAAAAATAGTGCTGAGATTATTTCAATGCAGAGGTCATTGGTTCCAAAAGTTCTTCCACTTGACTAACAAAATTGCATGAAATTTGAGCATGCTAACCAAACGCCCCTTAGGTGTGATGGTTAATCGAAAGTCAACGTGGCACCTAAGAATTGCATGAAATTTGAGCATGGATGTGATGGTTAGCATGCTGTTTGCTGGACCTACAACTTCCACCATGACTCCAATTGGTCATAAGATACATAAAATATAGATATCGAAAAACATATCACAAATACCTCATCATAACCCAAAAAGCCCAAAATTATCCTATGCATACAACCATCATTTTGTGAACCCAAATCTTTACGTAGACCCTAAAGTTAAACAAAAAAGAGTGCCTATGAGGGTACAATTAATCGTCAAGAACTATAATTAGCCTAATGATTAGTTAGAGGATAAAACAGATTCATCACATATTGCCTTTTCATGCCAGGAGGAAGAGTGAAAAAAACATCGCGTTTATGAGGCTCAACTCCAAATAAATTGGTAGCATTGTAAACATCACCATCTGTAAACCCAAGCTTTAGCAACTCTGGAATAGTATTATTTTGCCTGTCCAATGCTAATTGCTCACGCTTATCTTGTTAACAAAATGTTGTATTTTGTTGAAATTCTATTATTTACATTTGATTCATGAAAATTAAAGAAGTTTGTTGACAAAGAGCATTTGAATAGCAAAAAATCATTTTGTTATGCTATTGTTTGAGTCAAAATTGTTCAATATCGAAAAGAATTGTATAGTTAATTATATAAATATATATATATTTCTTTTGATACGTTTCAACCCCTTAAATATACCATTTATCCTACCTTTAAGCCCAACTCTATGACAGCCAAATGAAAAACCTTTACATTGGTGTATGAAATTCAAATTTTTAAGTGATAGAAATTTGATATATTTACAAACATATGGTAATGTCAATTTCAATGTGTTGATTTGAGTAATAGATACATTATATACCACATTTTGAGTGAACCTTTGGAAAGAAATATTGAATTTTACAATTTTGATTTCATAAGAAGCTATTGGGATTTGTAATGATTGTTCTGATACGAAATGTTGTGAAATATTTGTCATTTTAATTATTTTTCTAGTTTGACTCTTATGACATATGTTGACTTGGTAATTCGAAAGAAAAATATGTTTGTTGCAATAGTTTTAGTTTTATTTGAATTAAGAATACTTGAAGACAAACATTATCTAGGTGTGAAGGAATTTGATAGGATATAAATTGATATAATATTTATGATTGATTTTGTTTTATTTTTGAATGAATATTATACTAGTTATTGTGTTTTGTAATGATTGATATGCTAAGAATGATAGAGGAGACTTATAAAGAAATAGAAAGAAAAAGTGAGGACAAATTTGAAAGTATGAAAATTTTGTAAATATATTGATTTGTTCTTAAATATTTAGAAATAAAAATTTTAAAAATTTCAACTCTTATAATTTTTTATTTAGTAGTTATCTAAAATTTAAGTGGATTTTCTCTTTAAAAATTAGATTAACTGAAATATATATATATATTTATATGAATTTTGATGGTTCCAGCACTATTTGTTACCTTTGGCTTCCAACAATATTAATTTAATTGCACAAATATTTTCATTTATTTTGCGAGTCTTCTCTTTCTCATGTCTTCTTATTAAATTAATTTTTTAGTTAAAAAGTATTAAAATTTTGATTTTTCATGATTATCAGATTTTATTGGTATATTAATTTAACATATCATAGATATTTATTTAATTCATATACCTCATGGATTATGATTTTTTAAAGTTTATTAAATAGTAACCAATATTTAATAATTCTAAAATAATTTACAACTAATTAAAACAACAAATTTATAATTATTTATTAGTTTTAATAAAATGATGAATGACATTTATATCATAGAATTGAATAATCTAATTTAAATGAATCCGTTGTGTGTTTGTTAATTAGAAATGAGTCTCTCTAAATTTTAATAATATTGAGACTTTTAATCATAAGAATTTCTCTAAAGTTGACTCTTGATTAAGAAAATAATTAAAGATCTTCTCCTTAATTATCGACGAAATAAGAAGAGATTAGTAATTGGACGTTTGTGAATGATTATAACCAATTTATTTATGAGTGTTGAAATTTTTAAATAGATCAATAAGTAATCACATAAAATCAAAGTGGATATAATTCCTTTGTTTAGAAATTAATTTTTTATTGAATTTTGTTCTTTTAATTTTGAATTGTTTAGTTATTTTCTTTAGTTGATTATTTCTTTTGTTAGCTTAATTTATTAGTTTAGTTAATTTTTCAAACCCATATATTTTTAATTTTATTTTTTTCCTTAAACAAAATAAATTCACCGTTCAATAAAAAAACATTACTCACTCTATACTACTATTTAATGAAATAGATTAATTTATTTTTGATTATTTGATAACACACCAATCTCCTCAACCCCAGCAAGATTTCTCAAACCCCACAACCAGGACCAACCAATTCAGCTCTACAATCGCTGTTCCCGCAAAATTTACACAATGCAGTCACACCACCATGAGCTAAAACAGACCAAGCATTAACTGAATTCTAGGTCAATTTCATCAAACGCACTGTAGCAAGTTCCTTGCCCATGTCTTCCCACTCTCCAAAACCCTAATCAACAGAGTAACAACACCATTCCCAGTCAAAATCCCCTCATAACAATCAAATCCAGCAACCATACAACACATTTTTACAGCCATTTCTTAAATACCCAAGTCAGAATAATCAAGAAAATTCACTAATAACCCAACCAAATCCTCAAATTCAAGAACAACAATCTTAACATACTTTTCATCATCAGTAACAACCTCATTTAACCCTATCAAAACCTGTAACTTCATACCCGCATCCCCAATTTTTAACCATCTCCCCAACATAAAACCTCATATCATCCTTAGTAGCGCCAAACCCAATTCTTAGCTTATATAACACAAAATCATTTTGTGTCCTTCATATGACATGATGATAAAACAAAGCTCAAACAACTCCGTGTTGGACTAAAGAATCAAACACTTCTAAGACACTAGGATGGCAATTCAATGATATTCTACATAGTTCTCCTAAATACAATTCGGATGCTTGCACTATTTTACATTACTCAAATGAGTCTCTGGATCAATGCTAGTTGTGATTTGAACTATATAGATAGCACATTTGTGAATTTTGATCATTTAAAGGCAAAGCTAACTAAAACAACGCAAATTTTCGTGCACTATATTTATAAATTTATGACCACTATGATTCAAATCTTTCCTAACCAGGTCATGATGCATGTTCCTCAAATTTCATGTATCACCAATTCTGCGTCCATAAATCACAACACTTATAATTTTGAAATTCAAAGCCATTTAACAGATACTAAAGGGAAATTTAGGCAAGGGAAATGGGAAGAAGAAAGATAGATATAAACAAGCACAAACCAATATAAAATCAACAACCAAAAGTTTCATAAACCAGAACCCAAGATTCAGCTACAACAAAGATCCAAAAAGAAGATAGATGACACCAAAAAATAAAATATAAAACTCATCAAGCATAGCCTTATGGTGCAAGCAAATAAATTCTAAACCAACAAATATCGTGAGGGTTTCAAATGGATAGTAGAACAACAAATATTAGAAAAAGACTATAGTGCCAGTGCCAAAGCCTTCAGGGGGTTTTCATGATATGTGTTGCTTGACTGCCACTAGCCTAAAATAGTTAATAGGGGGAAAAAGAACTTTAAAGCTAGTCTTAAATCAAATGAAGCCATTAGTTATTTATAATTTTGTACCAAAAAAGTGAAAGACGACAATATACACACATATAGTCTTCAAATTAAGATAGTTAATCACACCTTTAAAGAACTAAACAATTGAATCAATATCACATCGAATCTAAAAGAGCTGTCTCATAGTCCCTACCATGGGTCCAAGAATCTTCTGGGCTATAAGAGATGATTCATCGAAGACCATAACTAAGTTGAAATCAAAAGAAAGATTGTCATAGATAGAGAAACAAAAAGTATTAAAGAAATTGGCATTCGAGAAGATACAAAAATGACTAAACGAAAGAGATGGCAGCAACCAGCCTCAAAACTTCTGGGCGTGTTTAGCAATCATGGAGTGCCAGTTCAATGTTACAGCAGGAAAGCAATTGTCTGGATGGTCTTTCGATGCCCCCAGCTAGAGAAAGAAAGTATAAGTATCTAATCAGTTCACAATGAGACAGAAAAGAGCACACCAATCTTTAATATATTAAATAAATAAATAAATAAATACGAGAGAGAGACATAACACTACCCAGATGTTAAACCAACATTGCCAAAAATTTTTCGTGCAGTAACAGAGCGTAAAAGCTTAATTTGATGACAAGGTCTCCAAAAATGAGGAAAAGTTTATCAGTGTATCATCCAAAGTCCATTTTCAAGCAATTAGAATCCATTAACAATTTTTATAGATCCAGTGCTCTGAAAAATCTATTAAAGGTGATTTAGCTCATTCATATAAAGAGAAGAGTCATTCTTATGTGTTTTATGACACAGGGTTCACATTCAAATTCAAACAAATTGGATCTAAAAGTTTTGAAGTCTCAGAGAAAAAGGGCTTTTTTTTTTCAGTTCCAGAAAATTCCAAAAAAGAATTGATTCTGTCCTCCACTGCCTAAAAAAATAAAATCAAAAATCAAAAAATCAAAAAATCCTACTTAAAGAAAAATTTTTCAGGTTACCAGAAAGACCAAGGAACTAACTACCAGTCACATCTTCCAAGTCATCTGCATTGAGGTGTTTATTGCACTTGTACTTTTTGTACACATGCATACTTACTATTTAAGGCAGAGGTTCCACTATTATACTTAGTCATGGTTTTCGGAGACTTCAAGTGAAATCAGGTAAAGTCACTCAGTATTCCTCAGCTCCTTCAAGCTGCTGAATACCATTTTGTTATATTAAACCTGAAACGCAGATCCAATGCACTTGTTCCTCTTCAATCGCAAAGGAGAATCATATAGGCAAAGCACAATCAACAGAAAAAATAACAGGTTGGCCCTATGTTGATTCACTGCAACCAGGTCATTTAGGGGATTGCGATATATTAGTAAACCCCCAAAACAAGAAGGTATATCAGATGTAAATGACTGGAAAGGATCAGAACAAGGCTAATTTTTCCTCTGTAAGTGGAAATGTACATTTCCTACTAATTAGCAGCAGCCAACGACACAGACCGTTTTGTAATCTCAATACATGAGCACATCAGAGACAGGATATACATGATACATTTCAACATCATGTGGAGTCTAAGAATTCTAACTAGTGACAAAAGATGGTCAGCAATCCTTTAAGCTCTTGATATGGAAACACTTTGCAGGTGCTATTTACATCACAATGAACACAAATATCTATTGACTGGTACTTTAATTATTATAATCAATTTTTCCTTAGGATACAGTTTAATCCATATAAGTCCTTTCTAAATGTCACCTCAACTAAATGTACCCAATTTTATCATGAATACTAGCAGTTAAATAGAAGTGAGAAATGTATACATTTACATGTCGTCACCAAGAATGCCTCCATGGTTGTTCTTGTACGGTTGATGCAAGAATTTAACCCCCTCTCTTTGATGTTCATGAAGATGACAATTGATTGTTGCAGGAACCTAAGCAAAAGCGATTCAATTATTAATTTATGAGTCTAACCAATAAGTTCCAACATAGATAATCTTTAAAGCATATTGGATCTCAGTCTCATTGTAGACAAGATTAGAACAATCAAGAGGGGCCACATAATAATGAGGCATCAGACCATTCCATTAACACTAGAAAAGCAGACATCTATGCAGCAGACATAAAATGAGAACTTACGGTATGAGGACAAATTACCTACAACAGCAGGTTCACCATTTATGGTATAAATTAAAAGATCACCATTCTGTAATCCAGGCTTTCCTGTTTTGATATATAGAAATTCACAAGCCTACTATAAGCCTACTATCAGTTAGGTGAAGAGAAGAATTTGTGTTTGAAGCCCAGCATGAGATCAATTAACATATTATTTTTTTCTAGATTTAGGTTTTTTGGAGTCTTGCTGGTGATACCATTGGCGAAGGTGATCATGTCTTCTCCAAACCAACATCAATCAATGCCTGGGACAGGAATGCGATCTATTCTATTGTAGAGATTGTGAGAAAGTTTAACTTAGATGGCATTGATATTGACAATGAACACTTCAAATCAGGTTCTGATACATTTGCAGAGTGATGGGACAGCTACCATACGACCTCAAACAAGATGAGATTGTAGCATTTACCAAAGTTGCACCATATGAAGATGATTCAGTTCAGCCATACTACTTCTCTGGCAAAATTATGGGCATCTGATTGAGAGCGTCAACTTCCAATTTTATAATTATCCCAAGGGTACAACCATTACTCAGTTTATGAGATACTTCGAGAAACAAAGCTCCAGTTCTAGAGGAGGTGAGATTTTTGTGAGCTTTAGCACAGATGGGAGGGGTGGCTTATCTACTCAAAAGTGGATTCTTTACTACATGTAACATGCTCGGGAAATAGTGTAAGCTTCAAGGTATTTTCATCTGGTCAGCATATGACTTCAAGAGGGAAAATTTCCGTTATGAGAAGCAAACACGAGACTTTTTAGCCATGTCTAACGTGATAAATACACCTTAGGTGCAAAAATTGTACTTGGAAGTTTTTGAATTTACTTCTAGGTTGAGACCGTAACCATACATATGGTCATATAATCATAGTTATATTGATCATCAATAACATTTCTAGGATACAAAACGTGAAGAGATAACAGAATGAAGGACAACTTTTATCAATCATTGGTAGATGAATCATTGATAAACCCTAAAAATCTAAGCAAAGATTCATTCACTTTGTGTATCAGAAAGTATCGGAGAATAAACCCCACCCCCACAGGAATCCCCAACAATAATGTTACATCAGAGAGCAAAACAAACAAACAAACCTCCTTTATAAAAACCCTAGTTGTCATCTTCAATTTTTCACCTCTTCTTCTTGGAAGTATGCTTTTCCTCTGAATCTTCAATCCCATTTTCCAGAATATCCATGTTTTTCCTCTTCTTCTTTTCCCTCTTCTCCTCCTCTCCTTTTATTCTTTCCCCATCTTCTCCCTCCTCGGCTTTCTCCTTTCTCTCTTTCTTATTCTTTTTCTTCACCTTCTCAGTTTCTTCACTATCATCAATTGCCTTTACTTCCGATCCCCAAACACCACCACTGCTCACTTCGTGATACTCTCTACTCTCCTTCTTCTCCTTTTCCTTTTCTATCTCACTTTCTTCACCATTGTCATTTGCCTTCACTTCCGATACCCAAACGCCACCATTGCTCACTTCGTTATCCTCTCTCCTCTGCTTCTTCTTCTTCTCCTTCTTCACTGAGACTTCACTAGCAAAACCCTCTGTTTTTGATTCTGATTCTAGTTCACTGAGACTTCGTCTGGATTTGGAAGCTTTGAGCTCCTTGTGAAGTTGAACCAGTTCGTTGAAAGCGTCCGCGGCGCGCCTGAGACAAGCAGAGATCGCATCTGAAACCCCGGTTTCCGAAGACGCGAACTTTGACAGAGTTTTAGCTGCTCGAGAGAGAGAGATTGGCTTTGACGATATCACCTTCCCTGAAATTGTCTTCATTTATGCGCTCAACTTAGGGTTTTTGCAGGGACAGAGAGACGATTCTAGGGTTTGTCTCTCTTATTACGGCACATCTCTTGCATGGGGCAATTATGCCGCGAATTTATAGGCCGTTCTGGGCCAACTGGGCCGCCACATGGGACCTTCTCCCGGCACATTTGGGTTAGGTATTTTTTCAAGGAGCTTTAGAATTTTGGAGCGTTTCTTTTTTTTTTTTCATCCCATCAATATTTAAATTTTAATCTGATCTGAATATTATAAAATTTATTTTAGATATTGACTCTCTTAAATTTTTATTTCATTTCTAAAACTCAAACTCAAGTCCTATTAAAGAAATAAAATATCCAACCATTCGATCTAAAAAAATTTAGTATAGCGCTTTTCTTAATATAGATAATAATAATATTTGTTAATGATTTGTAAATAGTGATAGAATATTAAATTTTTTAATTAATATTTTGAGTTTAAATTTATTATGAGAGAGACAAAAAAAATAATATTACAAGACGATTTTTCTTGATATATATATATATAGTTTCACTGATCTGTCCATACACTACTCTAAAAAGGAATTTAGCACTTATGACACTTCAAAATTTATACAAAATAGATCTTTAACTTCCACTTATTATAATTTAATTAAATAAAAATTTAAAAATCAGATATATGAGATTTTACGTCATATGCAATATAAGTCTAATACAAAATATCATTACCACATCTAATAAAATAAATTTTATACTTAAAAGTTTTTGATGCAACATCCAATGTTATCCAAGGTAACGCGTGTATAAATTATGTTGAACAAAAGAATTTTATTATTAACCTATGCTATTGCAGGCAAAAATCTAGCAATTTTACAGTAATTTTTTATAATGTAGTAATTAAGAATGCTAATTTAAGAGAATTGAAATTTTAAAATATTTTATATATATTTTTTTTTATTTTTTTTTTATTTTCACTAACCGGTATTCGAGTTTTGCCTTATTAATCCGGTCCAAATACTGTGTGATTCATTAAGAAGTTTGTTCTCTCATATTCTTTTTATCCGGGGTTCAAATTTGAGACCTCTAGTTAAGGGTACTCTTCAACCAAACGAATTTGATATATATTTATTTTTACTCAATTAACACTTCATATCCATTCTAAATAAATTGGAGCACTCATTGCATTTAAAAATTCATATACAAATTACTTTAGATAATTCAATATTATATTTTAATAGACAAATTTTTTAAGTATCCAATGTATGAACTTCCTGTGTTATATATGAGTTAATTTTCATTATTATGACGAATAAAACAGATTTTGTGTTACATTTTTTCAATGCGAAGATATATTGTATTAGACATGAAGAGTACATAAATTAGACATGACGGGTACATAAAAATTAACAATATGATAAACTGTATTCTAAAATAAAAAACTGATTATAATTATTTTTTTTTCCATTCGATATTCAGAGTTTCACCCTAATTAATCTGAATCAACTTGCTGTCGAGTCTTTTTCAAAGAGAGGTCTCCCAACGTGATTTTTTTCATATCCATAGAGAGTCAAATTTATGATCATGATTAAATAAATTCAATTCTCTTCTAACTAAATCAATCAATATTAATACTGATTATAATGATTAAAGCTAAAAGTTTAAACAAATTTGTACTCATTGTGACGTAAATAGCACCGGCAAAGTGTTTCCATATCAAGATCTTAAAGGATTACTGACCATCTTTAGTCACCGGTTAGAATCTTCCTATCAATATTTTTATAATCGAATCACTAAATAATTTGAATAATTTATCGATTTATTGATTTTGATCAGATTATTTTACAAATCAAATAATATTATCATGATATTATATCTTTTAAAATAAAATAAAATCTTAATATCTATATGAATTTATTCCATTATCAACGGTTTATATATTATAATTTATATATTATATATTTTTTTTAAATCAATTTAAAAAATAAAAAAATAAATTTGTAGATTATAATTTTTTTTTGGATTAATTGAATAGTTTACTAGTTTTATCAGTTTTGATTAATTTTAAATGATATTGATCAAATTCGAATTTATCTGATCTGTTAATAAAAATTAAATCAAATTTTAGAATGATCTGTGATTGAATCGATTAGTCCGATTCGGTTTTAAAAATAATGCTTATAACTTCGCACAATGTTGAAATGTGTGATATATTGAGATTACAGAACGGTCTGTGTCGTTGGCTGCTGCTAATCAGTAGGAAATGTACATTTCCACTGACAGAGTAAAAAAAAAAAAAAAAATAGCCTTATTCTGATCCTTTCCGATCATTTACATCTGACATAACTTCTTGTTTTGGGGGTTTACTAATATAATGCAATCCCCTAAATGACCTGGTTGCGGTGAATCAACATAGGGCCAACCTTTTTTTTTTCCTATTTGTTGATTGGCATTGTTGCTTTACCTATATGATTTTCCTTTGCCATTGAAGAGGAACAAGTGCATTGGATCTGCGTTTCAGGTTTAATATGACAACATGGTATTCCCCAGCTTGAAGGAGCTGAGGAATGTTGAAGGGACTTTAACTGATTTTACTTGAAGTCTCAGAAAACCATGACTAAGTAATCATGCATGCATAAGAAAAGTAGAAGTGCAATAAACATCTCAATGCAGATGACTTGGGAGATGTTAATGGTAGTTAGTTCTCTAGTCTTCCTGGTTATTTGAAAATTTTTTCTTTAGGCAGGATTTTTTTTTTTTCCATTTTTTTCTTTTTTAAGAAGGGGAGGACAGAGTCAATTCTTTTGTTTTTTTTTTTTGGGAATTTTCTGGCACTGCAAAAAAAAAAAAAAAAAAAAAAAACAGCCCTTCTTTCTCTGTGACCTTAAAACTTCTGGATCCACTTTGTTCAAATTTGAAGGTGAACCCAGTGTCATAAAGCACATAAGAATGACTCCTCTTTATTTGAATGAGCTAAATCACCTTCAGTAGATTTTTCAGAGCACTGGATCTATAAAAATTGTGGAAGAGATGCAAGGGGGATGTCATCAGTGTTGTTTGTTGGATTGTCTCCTAATAGAAGTTCTACACTTTTGTCAAACTAATGGAAGCAGGATGCTGGACATTCTGGAGAAATTTCTGATATGCAAAGTCTATTTCTTTTCAAGACTTGATGGTTCCAATCCAACCAGCTTAAGACAATCTCTAGTTGATGATTTCAATTCAAGTCCAAGCAAACAGGTAGGTTCTGCAGGGTAAAGCATTAACCAACAAATTTTAAATTTTATATAAAATCCAAGTCAAGATAATTATCCATTTTTCAGCTATTCCTCGTATCAACCGGAGCTGGTGGGCTTGGACTGAATCTTGTCAGTGCAAACCGAGTTGTAATATGGAGAGAATAGGCAAGTTGTGGTCTTCCACCTTCTCGCAGCTGGTTCCCTTGAGGAGTTAGTTTACTCCTGTCAGGTGTACAAGCAACAACTATCAAACATCACCGTGGGAAGATTGAAAAATGATATTTTGAAGGTGTCCAGGTATAGAAGTTGCAATCCTGATTGAATAAGTTCTTAGTAGATGATTGAAAATCAGAAGATGCTGGCTTTATGGTTTTCTAATATTTAGGTTCCTTTCAGAACTGCAAGGAATTTCAAGGCGAGCTTTTTGGAATTTGCAATTTATTTTGTGATTTGTCTGACAAGCTTTTTACCAGTGAGATTATTGAGTTACATGCAGAGCAAGGACAAGAACGCAGAAATCCTGGCAGCATGAAACAGAATTTGACCGGGCTTGAGGCCATTTTTATCCTTTGAAAGTTAACAAGTGAAATGCTTCTGATAGAGCCAAGGACCAGTAAGCCAGATGTTCCGCAGAATACAACAATGCATAAACCAATGCTTGGAGAACTAGGTATGTTCTATGGTTGCATGTTTTCTGCCAATAATTACGTTTTCTGCTGGGTCTCATGTTTGAACTGTTTAGATTCCAGTTAATTTTGAGAAAAGTCAATTGTTAGGTGAGGCCCTTTTTTTTGGGGGGGGAGGGGGGGTGTTGATGGAACTTTATGTGGTACCTTTCATATGCAAGCTTGTTGCCACTAAAACTTCTAAAAGTGACCTATTCATTGTTGGACATGGCTTTGGACACAACCTGATACAACAGCAACACTAGCGTAAAATTTCCTATAACTTAACGGTGTCACTTTGTGTTTATACACACACACACACATATATGTGTATTATATAATGCTGTGTTGTGTTCTTTTTCCATTTCCATGCTTCATAGTTCATGGTATCCAAGACCAAGGAAGCATTTATCACTAGTTTGGAGCAGTCTGATATAATATAATGTTAGAAGGGGAAATTCGCATGGCCCAAAGGATAGGTCCAAGATCAAATAGCCTCAAGTAAACAACTGTTCAACACAAAAGACAGGCCATTCAGGAGAAAAGCTCATCTAGAATTTGTTTAAATGTTATGAAAACGATATACAAGTAAACATACTTCTTTGTAGGTAATTTTTGGCTGTTTGAGTGATTCAGTCTCTAATTCTTTCCATCTTTTCTGACATTCAGGCTTGGTATATGCTCTCTGCAATGAAGATATTGTCAATGTTGGTACTGCAATGCAGGGGAAGAATGACAGTACCAACGATACAAGGTGCCCGCCAATCTCTGAAGTCGGGAGAAAGAAATCAGTAGTTGCTGGCAAGGAGAATGTGACTATCATAACGGACCACAAGAATGGCCCAATATAGCCTCCTTGCTCAGTTCAGGGGAATGCAAGAACTTGAGTTTAGCTAGTGGATATTATCTGCCTCCCCTTCAGAAAGTGAGCAAGTGCTTAGAGACTACAAGAGGAGAAAAGAGAACCTGCCTAATGGTTGAAGTCTTACTCCACCTGTACACATGTCATCCAATGTAACTTAGGGTTCAGAAAATAATGCACCTATAGTACAGCATTCTTATTTAATAAATTTGCTTGATAGCAAGTTCTATCTAGAAATATTTCGATTTGATCATGCAATACCTATTAAGGTAAGAAGTTAGAACTAACTTTGGGATGTGAAAAAAGAAACGCTCCATTCACAGAAATTCTCAGAACAGTTCATAACATTCCCCCCCCCCGGGGTTTCTATATTCGTAAGGAGTTTACAGCTGTAAACTGCACTAACAGTAACAGCAAAAGGCAGCACTTGAGCTGTTGTACTGCACATGAACCCGTATAGTGACTTCAATTCCAACATCACCCAAGTAGATTGTTGGGTAGCTCATGCTCTTGTCCAATAACAAGCCATTTCCTCATCATCTGAGCACATTGCAGTGTAGCTCATGCTCGTCCAATAATAAGCCTGAAAGCTAACCAAATGGCATTGAAAGAATCTTGAACCTCCTAACAGAATCAAATTTTCCTCGTGGGAAGCTGCTGTCTTTGCATCCTGAATCTGGAAACTGGCTTTGAAGGTTGAGAAGCAGAGGGCTGCCAGAGCCAATATCCTCTATTAAAACATGGGTAGCTAGCTACACCAACAAAAAAATTACCATGCTATTCACATGCAATTGTGAAAACCAGCTGATTGACCTGAGATGAACTGGTTGCTTCTACTCTTCCATCTGTACCAAGATTGTGAGAGTGCTCTACAATGGAACCTGTAAAAGCCTGGAGATGCAATATAGAAACATGGATAAGCACATGTATGATTGTTCCATGTAATTGGCACACTATTATGAAAACCATGAGATTGACCTGAGATGAACTGGCTGCTCTTTCCCTTACATTTGGTCCCACATTGAGAGGGTGCTCTACAATGGAACTTGCAAAAGCCTGGACATGCAATTCGGAAACATGGATAAGCACATGTATGATTGTACCGTGTTATTGGTGTACTATTATGAAAACCATGAGATTGACCTGAGATGAACTGGTAGCTCTTTCCCTTACATTTGTTCCAACATTGGGAGGGTGCTCTACAATGGAAGCTGTAAAAGCCTGGACATGCAATATAGAAACATGGATAAGCACATGCATGGTTGTTCTATTTTATTGGCATACTATTACGAAAACTATGAGATTGAACTGAGAAGAACTGGTTGCTCTTTCCCTTACATTTGTTCCGACATTGGAAGCACGCTCTACAGTGGAACCTGTAAAAGCCTGGACTTGCAATAAATTTTTTTTTTATTTAAAAAAAAAAGTGTAAGCATATGCATGACTATTGAGTAATATGATTATCGCCTAATTGGAAGATCTATATGACTTTGAAAATAGTATACCTCAAGACTACCGGTTTCTGATTTAGAAGCTGGGACACCAATCTGTGCAGAAAAGAGTTAACATTTTAATGGAAGCATCTCTGTTGGATGCATATTTGCATAAACTTTTTTTTTGGGAGGGGGGGGGGGAGTATAACGTATGCAAGAGTAAATGAACTTTAACTGAAGCATATCAACAACAATCCCAGTCGGCCAATGGAGAAGTACCTTATGTTCAAACTTTCAAAAAGTAAGACACCATTTTATTCAAAATCCCAAAATAAACATAGTTATTGAGTGCAAGGCAATGATAAAAACAGAACACATCACACAAGGCAATAATCTACAAAGATGTGGACAGTAATAACATATGCTGATTATGGTATATGATAAACATCTACAAATCCCCCCCCCCCAAAAAAAAGTTCCCACCATCACAAGAAGGGCCAATATATGTTAAAATATATACAACTATTGATAAAAGACCCGATGCAAAAAAGATTATTGGAGTGTAATTAAACAAGAAGAACAAAGTATATATAATAGAAATTTCTCAGGTCAACAATACAAATGGAAATGCAGACAAATCTGGCTTCTTGGATAGTTTCAATTTATTAGACTACTTCACTTGCAGTGTGAATTCAATTAACTGGTTTCTTCTGCATCAGAAACAGCACACAATACCTCTTTTTTTGGTCTTGGCACAGAGCAGCCCCCCTCTTTCACTTCAGGAAGCTGCAAAGCCTTTTCTTTATAGTTTAACTCAGCTGCATTATGTCCTACACCTTTCCCCAGCAAAGTTGCACCTGAAACAGGACCAGGTCATCATGGAAGTGAGTGGAAGTTACTTGACATGGTATTGCCATCTCTAGATGTGGTGTAGACGTGCTTATGCAATCTCCACTACATTGTTCATTTATAATCCCAAAGGAGAAAAATGCTTAGGCTCCTGATTGCGCAATCAACTTTGAAATGTCAAAAGGTAAGTCAAACATTGGCCCTCCCACTATGCAGGTGATAAAGATTTCAACTTGAAAAATGTTCCTAGCCTTAAATTTTTCACCCTCTCACCAATCAAAATAAGGTTGCCTGTGAGCAGCATGCACTACGAAACTCCATTTTGGATATTCTTTATATATCTAACACAATCATTTAATAAATATAAGCCCCTTGTACTAAGAATCATTACTATATGCTTTCTCACAGTTAACATGAAACACTAAAATAGTTCTTTTCTCCATAAACATCACCATTAAAAGCCCAAGTGAATGAGTTCTGCAATTCACCTAACTACAAGAAACCAAAATGATTTGCTCGATATCTTTGTTTCAACTTGTAATCTCTAAGATTGCATGTAGCGATTGCTCCCTTTTTTACTTTTTTTGGAATGAATAAGAAATATATTTTGCTCTATAGTTAATTTCACATTTACTTAGCATGAAAAAAAAATAATATTATTTGAGGGGGTGCAGGCAGGGGAAGCATGCTTGACTTCATAGTGCAATATGTTAACACTGCACAACAATCACGAATAAAAACTGAAAATAGCTAACCTTTGGGTGGAGGATGCCCCTTTAAAGCTCCAAGCTGCATCTATAAAGTTACATGATTGACCATTAATGGCTTCAGTAATAAAATCAGTTCATTGAACATTACAAGACATGGAAAAGAAGCATTTAAAAGAAACAAGATAATGATGCATCTCTTACGGCTAACTGGTGGGTAACACCCTCTGCTTCATAATGTTTTCTAGAGAATGCCTTGGTGATTGCATTTTTCTCCCTCGGCCACTGCAGTGGCTGCATTCCCTGATGATCCGAATCTAAAAATCAATTTGGCCACAAGTTGGAACTTAAAGCACAATGTGTAGCTCTTATTTGTTCCATCTCCAGCCAAAGACATAAAGTAAAGATCAGTACCTCTAAAGTTTTGGCGTCAAGAGAATGCTGGTAGTTTGAATCATTCCCAATTTCCTCACCATCAAAACACTCATCATTACTTTCAGCCGCAAGTTCCTCTCTCTCAAGTTCATCCATCCTGGACATTATCCTTGAGAATTCATCATCACTATCAGCTACAACTTTCATGTTGTTTGCTTCAGATAAACCAGGAGTATCTGCAGCTGGCCAATCAGAAAATGTCAAGCAAGGTGAGAAGATCGACATCATATTTTGAGTCTGGTCTGAACATGCATCAGCTTGCCTAAGTTTACAAGGTTATGCTATTTTCTGTCTTCTTGAATCAGTGGAGGACATATATCAAGGTTCATTATCAGTATTAAAGATAATGAGGAAACGAGTATCTCAAAACAAGCTTCACAAAATGGTTGATCCATGCCATAAGAGCATGCATCCGAAGCTTTAAAAACTGGAGCAAGAAAAATACTCGTTAGTCAACATGCATATGTAATCATTTAAGTGCAACCAAGTTCCACGAGAATGGAACTAGTTTGAATTAGGATTAGCTCAAGCGCTCACCCGGTACATAAAATGCTCCCCGGTTTAGTGCGGGGATAGGGGAGGATGGGCGTATATATACGCAACCTTCCCTTTGTATTTTTGCAAAGAAACTATTTTCACACCTCGAACCTGTGACCTCGAGGTCACCAAAGAAGCAACTCTACCGTTGCGCAAAGGCTTGCCCTCAACTAATTTCCATTTGAAGATGATGATGCAATGACTATAAAGATATTAGCAATTAACTCTAATGAAGGGCAATTCCGTGGAAGCTCGTAGATCAGAGTCCATAAAAAGAACTTGAAGCAGATCATAAATTTGGCCAGCACATGAAGAGTATGTAGGGACTGATTTCTCACTCGTTCTTGAAACTAAATGGTTTAGCCCTCATGACAACTGTAGTACCATTAGTATTCTCAATCTCAGCTCAACCAAATTCAATTCACCACCACACCTTTACAAATTAGGAACTAATCATACAATGAGAATTATAAAGTCAACAACATTAATTGCAACATTGGCAGTTAAAGATGAATGGAAGAAAGAAATGACAAAATTGATAGTTTAGTTAAAAAAACTTTCAACAGGTGGAACTCGTATTTGAAATCTACCAGATACAGATGCAGCTTCAGCAGAATTTTCCTCTACATATTCTTCAGTTATCTCTACAAGGCCTTCCTGTGCATGGTTCAAAAGAAAATGTCAATTAAATTGTAAGCATTATAGATTTTTCTTCCCCCCCTTTTTGTAAAGAAAAGAAGATAGCACTAATATGAGAAGATCATTACAAGGACAGGAAAAGTAATTCCCTTAGAGAAAGAGAAGGAAAGAACATTAAAACACAAAGAGA
This sequence comes from Dillenia turbinata, assembly GCA_037126225.1. Taxonomy (NCBI): domain Eukaryota; kingdom Viridiplantae; phylum Streptophyta; class Magnoliopsida; order Dilleniales; family Dilleniaceae; genus Dillenia; species Dillenia turbinata. The sequence goes on from JBAMMX010000022.1 coordinate 22,253,217, forward strand.
CCAAAGAATAAAGCAGAAGATAATTTTGTCCTGTGATAAAGAGTTATGCAAGGTTGATTTTGTACCACTTTGCATACCTTTCCAACCAAAGACACCAACAAATGATCATTTCAGTCTTTTATAAAATAACTTTACTATAGTTGGCATTATTCTATGTTGTTCTTCCAATATTTCCTCATTTTTCTTCTCTTCAAGGTATTGATAGCAAGCAAATGCGCCAAAAGAATGAACAACAATTTCAGAGAGAAATCCTAGCCAATTGTTTTAAACATCATAAAACGAACAGGTAAAAAAAAAAAAAATGAAGAGGAGTAACAGAGAGGTAAACAAGACTTCAATGCTATCAACTGAGCTTACATTATCCATGCCATGAAGTTCAGGGACAGAGTCAACACCAAGCCTGGGTAGGATAAAATTTTCTATGCAAGCAATATTGTCCCTTCCCCCAACAGGATAGAAGCAAGAACTGGTAAAGCACCAGGCATCCGTAACCAGAATTTGATGCTCAAGGAAATTTAACAAGAGAACGCAACCATTATCCATGCCCAAGTTGAAGTGCTAGCAATACTAAATCACAATTATCTCAAAAAATAGTTAGATCCCTTCACCCTACCTCCCAACAGGAATTCAAACTACAACAGTCTCCATACATATATTTCTCTCACAGATTTCACTCTCTCTTCTCCCTTAACCTCTATTTTTTGCCAAAAAATCTTAGAAAATGAACTAAAACTAGTAAGAATGAGATTGAGACTTGTAAAAAATCTTAAGACTACTACCCCAAAAAAGGAAAAAAAAATGTTGAAGCACTAGGTGCAATGCAAGTGGATGCAGCAGTGCCAACGCTCGCTGGACAAAGACACCTGACAACTTCTATTGTGCCAAATTGCCCAAAGCAACATATCTATTCTTCTAATTTCTGTCTATAAAGATTACAATTGAATTGAACTTTTAGTCTATTGGTAATGTTTCAAGATGACCACGCAAATGCAGAGTACTAACATGGTGTTTTGATTAAACAAAGATTGAGCCATAAGTGTTTGCCACACTGGCAGCAAGAGCATGAACATTCAAGTGTCACGAAAACAGAAACTTGAAAATTGAAAATCATTGGTAGCGTTCTTTTGTTTTCTTCCCCCCTCTCTTCTTTGCTTTTGTTTTCCTTTCATTTTTTTTTTTTTTTTTTTTTTGAGCTAGAAAATAAGTGTAGATTAGTAGAGATAGAAAAGAGTTACAATGAAATGCAAGGGAGGATAAGGTGTCCTCCCACGCAACTGAATGAAAAATTACACAGAAAGGGCAATGAGACCAAAATAAAGGTGTGCCACAAACATGTCAAACGTCCTGCAATATATATCCTCTAAAAGTGCCATCCACAGCAGGCTAAAGAGACATGTGGAAGATATATTATCCCACAAAACATGGAAGGAGGAATGGTTTCTTATAGGTCCGTGTATTCCTTTCCAACTAAAGACACTAACGGCAGCTATGGAGTGCATTTTCATAAAATTTTTTCTCCTTTTGCTTTTTGTTGGGGGTTGACATAATAATCCCAATCACAGCAGTGGCTCACCTGTTTGACATATGTGCATGCAAGCAAGGCTAGACACTCAAGCATGACCAAACATACATGTCCAGACCTTGAAAGAACAAGCCTGGAGCTGTGATGGAATAGCATGGTACCCATCCCAGTCAGATATGATATTGCCTAGTGGTGCCCGGCCCACACAAGGATGCCCAAGGACACAACCAGGTAACCATGGGCAATTTAGCAGACTAACATACGAGTACTTGGATGCCCGCAGGAGGATGTAAGATACATGGTCAAGCTATTTATTGCAAGGCTGCAGCAACATATTGGGTGGGATCACATCATAGAAAGCGATGAGAGTGCAACATAACTTGCAAGTGCACTACACATTATTGCTATAAACTTTAGCTTATAACCAGTGTCTCTTGACTTACTAAGGACCACTTGTCACTGCTTCTTGCAACCGAGCAACTCTCAAATGTGATCTTCCCACCAAAAGGAAAGATCAATAAAACAAATCAAAAATGATCCTAACCAAGACCACCGTTCCACGGACAGCTGACTAAAAGATTAAATTATTATCCTAAATTGTCTGACTAAGATAATACTTTTGGTGGTGACAACATAGGACCTGGAAATATATTGAGGATGTGTCATTCACAGAAACCATTTAGAGAATTCAATTCAAATATCATGTTTGCCACCACTCTATCCCAAGTATATTTACTTTTTATAAATAAACACTCAGTAGATGACACATTTTTATAAATGAACTGCAGACTTACAGCAGCTTCAGCAGCCATATCATCAAATTTCGAAGCCTCACATTTATGATTCAGCACCTCCGCCTTGAGGGCATTGTAATTGGATTCCAAAGCCTTCCCTCTTCTTTTTAAGATCTCAATTGTTTGCTTGGCTGTTCTTTCGGCATGATAGCCTTCTCCTAGTAAGACCTGCAAGATGAACGGAGTGAGACTTGTTTTCTTCCTTTACTATGGATCCGCATTTTCTTGCAGCATATATGCAATTGTAGCATCCAAAATGCCTTCATATTCAAATTAAAAAAAAATGTAACCAACTTACTGTAATTTCTTCAACTTCTTGAAGTATCTGAACTAATCCAAGGTTTTACATTTACGCAAGTCATTTCTGGAAAAGTAAGTACATTCAAATGTAGATGTCTATTTGTAAGTGTGGTTACATATTTCTGTTACTTAGTCATCCACAGGTCAAGTTGTCTACTACTTCTATCAACTTCATATTTAACTTTCTCGTGCTTACTTCATATTTAACTTTCTCGTGCTTAAATTTCTCAACTTAGTTTACGTCCCTTTTTGGATTGATAGGAAGCATGAAGTGGACGTGGGACAGAAGTATGATATAGTGATACTTTTTTGTATATAAAGTAAATGTTGTACTTTATTGCACATAAGAATTTCAAACATGCTAGCTCTTGAGCAGGAGACCACTACAACTATTTATATTGACTAAAACATTCTGGCTGTATTAGAAATAACTGTAGTGCTGTTCAAGTGTCCAAAAATACCCAAGAGGACTCACATTAATAGAAGACATAAAGATATATATACACACCACATGGTGTACGAATACCTAACATGTATTGAGTATGTGCTGTGCCAAAACTGTGGAAGAGATGACCAGCTTTTTATTTTAGAAGTCTCTGTTGCTCATAGATGATGGTTCAAGTCCAAAATACAAGTTGCCAAAAGCAAATTATACAAAGAAAGTATCAAAACCAACCTTTGAACAAATGACTTAACAATGACATGTAATCAATAAGATCATGTTCACAAGTCCAAAGACTTGTCACATCCACCACTTCCTATTACCCCCCCCCCAAAAAAAAAGAAAAGAAAAGACAACACACAAGGGGTAAGCAAGTCAACTATTGCTTATCTCCGACCCCCCTGCCCCAAAGCCGATATTGCTAGAACGAATTGAAAACATATTTTTGGTTGGGGCAACCAAACAAGCTAGTTAACGCATGACCTTGGGCCTTAATAAATAAACAATAACAACATGAGTCTTAATCCCAACAATTGAGGTCGGAATATGAGGAAGATTAAAAAAAATGTTGGTTTAATTTATGCGAATTCCCCCACTCCACTCATGCCTTAATAAATAAAGCAAAGAAAAAATATCCAAACATCCATTTCCCAACACAAACTAAGAAATATTAAAGGTTCTTTTCTATGTTGCCCTAAACTTCTATGAATGAGCCATTTTCAAATTAAACGTTTGTTTATGTTAGACTCATCCTTTAAACACAAGATAAGACACCCATTTAACTTAAACAACAATAACCATAGCCTTAATTCCAAAATTTGGGGCCGGTCGACACCATTTAACTTAAAATAATGTAAAATTGTTTTCAACTTTACCATGTTGCTGTGATTCCTTGGTGGTGAATGGTAGACAGGCAAGACTCAAAATCTGGTGCCAAATACGAGTGTCTTGTCCGTGTGTACATTGGTCGGTTTTGATCACCCTTTGTAACAAATTTGACAAGCCCTTTTCTTCTCCTTTCCATTTTCTTTTCTCTTTAAAAAAATTGAGGCCATTTAAGAAAAATGACCTAAACAAGAATGTGAGCAAAGTGCCCAAATTTTCACCAATACTTACATCAGTGACAAGATTATATTTATGAGCAATACGTTCGACAATAACAACGTTCTTATACTAAATTTCCGACGCAAAATTCCTCCTAAATTTCCCAATGCGACAAAAAGGGGTTTTAGTAACTCGAAAACTCACCAGAAACTCATTAGTGTGAATGAATCGCCCAGGAAAGAAGGCAGCTTTTCCAAACGGAACCTAAGACAAACAACATAATACCAAAATCACCAAACCGATAGAAATTAAACATGAAGAGAGAGAGAGAGAGAAAGAGAGAACCATGATATCGTGGTGGAGTTCATCGGGGAGTTGTCGGACAAGATTGATGAGACTGGCATTGTCAGCGATGAAGTCTTTGAGTTGTTGAAGTCTTTTCTCTTCCTCGGATATGAGTTCTTGCATTTTCTGCGCCGCCCTCTGTGCTTCCTCGACTGAGAACATGCTCGCCATCGGCGTCACCGTTCTTTTCGCCATGTTCTCTCTCTCTCTCTCTCTCCACTCTACTTTCCGGAGAAAGTTCAGCTCGAAGTCGATTTTCAGTACTCTGGTACAATCCGCGCGTGCACTACTAATATCGGCGAAATTTTCTTTACATTTTGGTTTTTACCTCAACGCCACAAAAACCTTTTGATTCGGTTCATACAACCATGTTGATCAAATGGCTCCACTTTTCCGATTTCAAAATTTTACGGCGGCAATGTGACGAGAAAGGATGGAAAAGGGAAGAAAGGATAAAAGAACGGAGGAAAATGACGTAAAATTAAAAATTATAATAAAATATGTGACGGAAAAAGGTAGGTTAAAAAAGGTAAAATAAAAATTTATGTTTGGTTGGACGTGTAAAAAGGGTTGAATATAATTATAAAGTATATAAATTTATTATTTTTTTATTTTTTTATTAAAATTTTAAAATAAAAAGTATAAAAGTAAATTTAATTTTTATAATTTTAAAAGAAAGTATTTTTTTTTTAAATCTAAGGATTTTGTAGAATTAAAAATTTTGGTTCAGAGGGTTTTATAAAAATCATCTATTTTTCTCTCTTTTAATTAATTATTTTTTTAAATATAGATCGACTCTTTAAAAACCCATTATTTTTCTCTATTTTCTATCAAAACTTTTCAAATGGACTGTTAAACTCAAACAGTGTAAAATTAAAAATCATATTTGTTAACAAAAAAATATAATAGAAAAGAAAGAAAATGTTCTAAAAAATACATAAATTTACTATTTTATCTTTTTTTAAAATTTATTTAAAAAGTATAAAAATAAATTTAATATTTAAAATTTTTAAAAAAAAATCTCCCATCTCCAAAACCTAGTGATTAGATGGATACCAAATCTATAAATAAATTTTCTTTACTGATGTCGTGTAAAAATTAATTATTATTTAAATTTTAGTTCATAATTTAAATTTATTTAAGAAAAATAATATTTCCTTTTATTCACATTATTTTAATTTGGTGAAAAGGCTCCCTTTTCCTCCTCTTGTCTATTTGGCTGTACAAGATAAAAAATAAAATAAAAGAGGAAAAATAGAAAAGGAAGGAGAAAGTGGATTGAGAAAAAGAAACATATAGGAGAAAAGAGGAGGAAAGTTGATCAAGTTAACTGAGAGAGAGAATGTAACAAAGAATGATAGAAGTTAAATACAATGGTTAGTACCAACTACCACAACATAACTGAATGTAACCAACTGTATGGTTTTAGATTGTTCAATTGGTTAGTTTGTTAAGAGGTTGGTTAAGAAAGTATATAAAAAGGAAGTAATTAGAAGAAAGACAGTAGCTTTGTAATGAATTGTCAATTTCCTTTTGTAACTCTCCTCTCTTTCTCTCTCTCTCCACTCCCTTTCTCCCTCTAATCTTCTTCTCTCTCAACTTTAATTCTCTATATTCCTACCTTCTCTATGATTTCTCCCTACACTACCATAGTTATTTCCTTTGTAACATATTTGAAACTCCAATCCATTTTCCTTTTTTTCCTCTGAGGTTACAACTACAAGCTGCTCTACTGCAAGAAGGAATGTTAGATTATAACAAAATGGTATCAAAGCCATAGATCCTAAGAGAAAAGAACTTGAAGATATAACGAAGGGCACCAGGTTCAAGGCCATTGGTGAATAACTCAAGAAGCAAGATACAAGAATGCAAGAAATTTATTGAGCAAAAAGAAGATAGAAGAACAAACCCAGAAATTAGATGCCAAGATTGAAGTTGTCATAGCCAAAATGGACAGCACATTCAATCCTATAGTGAGAATGATAAACAAGGATTAGAATGATGATCAAGAAATAGATCGAATGGTCAGATCTACAATTCTTCTAACTCCAACAGAAGGGAGGACAAGAAATGAATTGGGGTCACAACCAATCCGAAAAGATGCAAATAGTCGAGTACAGCTACCTAATCCTCCTTGAGTTGAAATATCCATGTTTACCAGAGAAAGTGTCAAAATTTTTTCTCAATTTATCAAGTACCTAGCCACAATTGGGTAGACACTGTCAAGCTATACTTGGAGGGCAAAGCTGAGATCTGGTTCCATGGTGTGAAGTTAGTTCACAAAGACTTAAACTAGGAGGAATTCTCTAAGCTATTATGTCAGCGTTTTGAGACCCAAGGGAACGCAAGATGTGGTAGAAGAATTTAACAAATTACACCAGCATAGATCAATGGCGGAGTACCAAGAAAATTTTGAAAAATTATGGTCACTGATGCTCCATACTAATTCCAAACTTACAGAAGCTTATTTTGTATCAAGTTTTATCAGTGGCCTGGATGAGGAAATTAAACCAGTACTCAGGATGTTCAAACCCACTACCTTATTGCAAGCTTTTGAGATTGCAACCCTCCAAGAATAATCGTTGGAGCTAATAAAACAGAAAATAATTAGTCTTAATAGAACTGTTGATTCAGGGGATAACAAGGTAAAAATCAAGAATCCAGGAGAATACACCACCAATGCAAAGACACCAAGAGTCGCACCGTAAGAGATATAGTATAGAAGAACTCATAACCTTTGCTTCAAATGTGGTGAGAAGTACGTTCCTAATCATCAATGTAGATTCAAGAACCTTAATGTGATCATAGCTGCAAAGGAAGAAGAAGCATCAGATCCCGAAAGAGCTATAGAAAATGAACGGATATTAGGTGAGGCCCTTGATTTATCCTTATGTGCTTTGTTCAGTTCTTTAAATAGAAAAACAATAGCACTTCAGGGTATTTTAGAAGGGAATATTATAACCATACTAATTGACACCAGGATTTCAGATAGCTTCATCAGTCATGTATTGATAACAACATTTCAATTGAATGTAGAGCAACCTTTGCATGCTGTGTTAGCAAATGGTAGTAAATTAAATAGTTATATTATAATCAACAGAGTTAAATGGGAAATACAAGGGTGTCATTTTTCTTTCGACCTATGGGTTATTACTCTAGGGGGATAGGACATTATACTTGGGGTGGATTTGATGTACAACTTCAGCCCCATTACCTTTGACTTCAACCCCATTACCTTTGACTTCATCTCCCATCCACAGAGCCTTCCATTCTACCGCAGAGGAAGGGAAAGAGAGGATAATTCTTGAATTTGAAGGGATCACATGGGGAACTAGAATTCTAGATGGTAATCAAAGAAAAGGAATAGCTAGAGATATGCTCTAAAAGACTCTCTTCCAAAATATGGTTGGAATTCTAGACAGAAATGACCAAATTTTGGTTCATTTCAATGGATCTTATGATTATCAAAGCATATGGCCTGCCGAATTCAGGACATCAAAAGGCAAGAATATGGGAAGGATTGGGGGGGAAAAAAGTCAATCAAGTAGGCTGCAAATTCATATTCCATGAATTCTTAGGACTCACGAAACAGCGATTGTTATTTGCACCGTGTCTGTATCTCTTGGGCTGTTTATGGGTGTGATTCTCAAGCTCCTATTATCATTCTAATTCTAATTTTAAAGGATCACCATGCCAAAAGATTTTCATCAAGCTTTTCCAAATAACTTGTTAATTCACACTTGCCTGTTTTTCTTGCAGAAAAGAACCAGAAGTTGGAAGACCAAATACTGCATGCAGCAGAGTTCATTGGGGGCAAGAGGAAACCCTAAAATATATACACGGAGAGAGAGAGAGAGAGAGAGAGAGAGAGATGGGTTTTCAGGACAAAAATAAAAATCACCGTTAAGATTAAAGAAGCACATCTCAGATTGGACCAAAGAGATAATAGAGCTGCTAAAAATGTAAGTCAACATCAAAGTGCGGGCAACAAGCCAACAGCAAATGGACAATACTAACAGATAAATTTAACATAACACAACTGTCGCTGCAATGTCATAGTAACTCAATACATTACATTCCCAAATAGGCACATTATGGGTAAAAATTCAATTATTCCCTTGCTAAATGCAGACTGCAAACTACAACAAACAGCCTATGGAAAGGACAAATAGGAATTCAGTTCTAATGGATGGCAGAGTATAAAATCCCTAAGCCATAAGGAAAACACAGTTCATTGGATAGAATTATTCAAAAACGTGACAAGGATAACCTACGAAGATCTCTTTCATCATTATCGTAACTTTACTCAAGATTAGCCACCACCCCCGGAACCGTACTTCTTGCCCAAGACAATGACCTGCAACTTGTCATACCCTGCAAGCACACCAGCACCAGCAACAGCACGCAAAATGTTGGCACCAGCACCTTTGAAGAGTGATTTAACACCTTCTTTAGCAATGATAACCTTAAAGCACTCCAAAGAGCTCTTATATTTGACAGCTTCTCCTGAGGTCATCATCATTCTTCTACGTACAGTATCAATTGGGTAAGATGCCAATCCAGCACCAATTGTAATTCCCCATCCCAGTAAGAAACTGGCCAAGAAATTATCCTGCAAATATCAAACAAAGCCCCTGATCATCCTTATGCCTGCATTGAATTGACCAATTATTTCACAACTTTTTGTAAATTAACAATCTAAATAATCTGCAGCGCAAAAGTACAGCTGCAAGAATTGAAGTATGAGAAAGTTCTTGCTCATAAGTTGGTGGGATATAGGACAAAGACGGCTGTCAAAAATACTGCTAAATGAATTTAATGTAACACTGATCGTAACTAGCATGCCAAAAAGCCCTTTCATGAATAAGACTACATTTAAGCCATCATAGTGACCTAAGAACACTTATATCAAAAACTACTATACATGAAACATAATACTCCCATAAGCTAAGGTTTAACCTATAGGCTATCTTACCACTATCAGTTTCTAATTTCTAAAGCACAGATCAACTACCTACATAAGATGGGTAATGATAAGACCTCTCTCTTTTTCCAATTTCTGTATATTAGACACGTAACCGGCACATTGAGAAGAACAATACAAAATAGAAAATTATGCAGCTATTGTTAATCTTGCAGGTACATGTCTAACCGAAGATAAGCGAGACTAGGCAGCCACAGCACAGTGTCATATAACCGTTCAAGTTTTCTTTCTGCCTGCATTAAAATCAATACTGCCTCTTTTTTTTTTTTAATATCTTTTGATGCATAAAATGTCTGTGAACATAAATGCATACAAGAGTACAGATGAAGATGCATGCATTCATGCACGTCCTACCTGTGTTGAAAAGCATGTTATCAGAATGTTACTCACCTGCAGACTGCCAACAAGGACAACAGGCTTTAGAGAATCATACAGTCCAAAGTAAAGGCCCCGGTATACAATGATTCCAACACATGAGATGTTAAATCCACGGTAAAGCCCAACAACTCCATCAGATGCAATGGTTTTCTTATACACATCAAACAAACCACTGAATTGTCTCTCACCACCCTTTTTGGCAGCTTTGGCATCAGCAGCCAAACGTGTTCGAGCAAAATCCAGGGAATACACAAACATAAGAGATGAGGCACCAGCAAGTCCACCAGATGCCAAGTTTCCAACAAACCATTTCCAGTACCCATCCTTATCTTTCTTGAAGTTGAACATCCTCTTGAAGTAGTCCTTGAAAGCAAAGTTTAAGGCCTGGGATACAAACACAAGTTTTATAATTTGTCACCACATTGAAAGGGAACAATGAGGAAAATCAATTAGCCTAACCCAAGCTTATTGCAAACTTGATTATTATTATTAAATAGAAGTAAAATTTACCTGGGTCGGGAAATATCTAATAACATTGGCAGTGTTTCCTCTCCAAAGCGCGAGCATACCTTCATCCTTGATAGTTCTAGCAAAGCAGTCTCCAATACCTTTGTAAGGTTCTGAAAGCCGACCATTTTTAATCATTTCATCCTGATTCTGAATCAAGAGTTTAACACGCTCAATAGGAGCAGCAGCAGTTTTAGAGACAGCAGCAGAAACTCCTCCCATCAAGAAATCAATCATAAAACCCTTGAAACCTTTCTCCTCCTTGGGAGCGTGAATCCATATCGGAGACACATTTGATGCTAGTGCCAGTCCACTGCTTTGGTATGCTGGTAGAAGATAGCTCTGAAGATTACTGCCATTCTGAATACCAGCGTGCCTTGCTTGTGTGTAAGGGGAAATCGTAGAAAAGAGGGATGACTGTCCATATATCTTATGAAGGACTAATGGATGCTTAGATCCATCCATCATGTTTGCAACTCAAGACGGTGACCTGAAAATAAATAACTTAACTATTAATAATTGCAAGAACAGTTGCTACATCAACCAAGATACATTATGATTATCAAAAAGAAATGCACATACACAGACATTCATGAATTACCTTCCAATTTTATACAAGGAAACACAGTAATGTATTACTTACACGGTCAAAGCAAGCTTTAGTCAAAGAAGAGGTCATATGGTTTCAAAGGAGATGCGCACAAGCAGGCATTAACACCTACAAGATATGGTCATTGAGGAGAAAAACCGACTGCAAATGACAATTAGAAGTACCCCATATATAATGTGACATGGTCAATCTCAAAGACATTTGAAGCAGATGCAACAAATAAATAAGATAAAGATCCTTATATGCTATTATAAGCAATGTCTTCAGCAATATAGACAGCAGAGTGGGGGAGAGAGGGAGGGATGGAGGGCATGTGGGAAGAAAAAGAACAGAGAAAAGGTAACAGGAGAGAAAAGAAAAAAAATAAAAAATAACAATTTGAAAAAGGTCTTGGTCTTAACATCATATATAGGTATTCAGAGGTGAAAGACAAAAACATGCTTACAAGCACCAGAAGTATTTAAAGTGAAGCTATCCAACCAGTCGGAGGAAGCATCAATCAAGACTTCAAATCCGCTCGAGTAAAAAATTTTTCACCAAAAGCTTGCTAACATATGATAGGGAAATTAAACAAACAATGTAGACCACAAAATTCCTCTCGATATCATCATCTGAACACTTGTAATCCCTTAAATCCATAAATGATCCTAGCCAAGTATATGTAACATTATCCCTCATTTTATTTAACTAAAACAACCATGGCAAAATGGGCAATAGTATGAATTATCACTTAGTATGGCACAGAGTCAAATTATGTACACAATTATACGAAAATCAGACTTATGTAAGATACCCTCTCTCTATCTATCATCAAACAAAATATCCGTATACAAAACTAACATCAAAAGCGTCAATCATAAACACATCAGCACAATTAACAATAAAAACAAAACAGTTCCAATTTCCTCGTCATCTATCATTGCATCCACATAACTACCTCATCTACAGACAATCAAATAATCAAACCATTGACAAGATGCACATATCAAACACAGAAGCATGTCCATCATACAAACCCGATCTACAACTTAGATCAACTAATCGGCTAATATGAGCCCAAAAAAAAAAAGACAAAGTAACAAAAATTAACAAATACAGAGATCAACACACTCATGGGCCAAATAAATCAAAACTGAAGTGAAATTAAGTATCAGATAGAGAGAGAGAGAATCTAAACCTGAAGCAGGTCGCCGAGAGGAGAGAGAGAGAGAGACTGCGTTGAGTTTCTCCTGATTGTGAGGAGAGTGAGGACTGTTTTCAGCGTGAGAGAGGAAACTAGGGCTTGTTGGGAATACACGTGAATGCCCCCCATCTCCTCATCGATTTACAGTCTCTGCCACTGCAACTCTGAGCCTTCCAGCTCAAAGTCAAGAGTCAGCAGTTGGAATCCTAACGTAAACCTTTCGATCCTACAGTCCTAAATAGTCACGTAACATTAAAAAAATTCCAATTATATCACTTACCCATTTTATTAATTTTCCTTCTTTAATATATAAAAAGGTTTCTCCTTTATTATTTAACTGATCTTGGAGTCCGTTGAACGAAGGGTTTTGATTAAAAAAAAATAATAAGTCATCCATATTTGATAAAGCAGTTAATCGGAACGAAAGATTCTGAAAGATTTTATTTAATTTTTTAATTTTACTAAATTGATAAATTTAAAAAATAAGAGATTCTTTTTTAAAATTATAAATACTAAATTTATTTTTATATAATGTATTTTAAAATTTAAATAAAAAGTAAAAAGAATAAAATAGAAAATTTATTTATTTTTTGATTATAAATATGATTTTTTATTTTGTTTTTCTTTTCCTCATTTTTCTCATCGTATATTTTATTGTCAAACATGATTTTTAATTTTACCTCATTTCTTTTTATTTCTCATCATTTCCCTTCCTTTTCTTTACCTCTATTTCCCACGAGATTGATTCAATATAAGCCAGATGTAATAAAATAAAAATTTATGTCGAGATGCGATGAAAACAAGATATACATATATTTAGGGGGAGCATTTTGTCAAATTATAATCAAAATGATTAAAATTTAAAAAAAAAATTGATTTAATTTATTTATATAATTCTTATAAACATAAGTTAACCTAATATTCCAAAACCGATAATTCGGTTTAACTGAATTAGACGGTTAATTCAGTTTCATTATCCAAATTGAATGAATTATTAAAATTGATATAAAGGACTTAAATAATGATATCTTTTATTTCTGTCTATGTAAATATAATACATATTATGCACATCCACAGGTAAGTATAATTTATAATTTTAAAATTTATAGTTCACTAAATATTATAATTCATCAAGTATCAATTTCAAAATTTCAAAATTCTAATTTCAAATAAAATAACAAAATACGAACTAATTCTACTGGTCCACTAGATGATTCATAAAATAAAAATAACTTATATAACGTTATCATTCCATAAAATAATCTTTAAAGTATTTTTTAACATTTAATTATAATATTATATTAATATTTACATCAATAAAAAATTATCTAAATATATATATTTAACTATTTTGGTTAATTTGATTTGATTGAAATAAAAATGATTGAAATCGATAATCTGTAAAAGGTTCAAACAAGTCTAATACATGAATTATAAAATAAAATTGAACCAAAGAAAAAGCAGAAGTAAAGTATACCTCCAGCCATGGATTCCGGCGACTGTAATTCTCTTTTCAGCACCTCCGGACGTGCAAGAAGTCTTCCAAACTCTCAATTCTATCTCTAGATGGTGTGTGAGACTAATGAATTAAACTTAGAGACCCTTTCTATGGTTGTACCATCAATAACCATTATTGAGGCCCATACTTGATTACCCCTTTGGTGAGTGAAAATCCATAACTTTTAGGAATGAACTTACAAGGTATGGAGGGTGATGGACCACCCTCTTGTTCTTACATTCTTCTACTTGGTCCACTCACCCGACTTGGTGACTTTATCCAAATCGAAACTTAATGGAAAAAGCACACATGAATCACAACAACAAGTCCTCTAATTTAGCGAATATTGTCTTCCAAGTATTACAATGCATACTCCTCCCTATCTTTATGGTAACCATCTTTACGAACAAACTCAATATTTATTCAAAATCCATTTTCATAAAATTTTTTCAAAACTGGAATGTGCACATAATTTTATACGAGAAAATTCAATTCGAAGTTCCATTAAAATTGAGATTTAAACTCATATTTATAACATGATCCCTGAATTTAACTGGAGGCATGCATTTAGTCAGAGGATTAACAGCATACATTCGGTACTAACATATTAGATTACAACCTTATTTTCCAATACGCATTCCCTTATGGCTAAGTACTTAATGTTGATGTGTTTATTTTGACTACCACTTTTATTATTCTTAGTCAGAAATACCGCAACCGAATTATTACAAAATATACTTAACGGCTTAAGTACGGAGTCCAAGATCCTTAACCCAGCTATGAAACTTCGTAACCACACCGCCTGTGACGTAGTCTCAAAACACGTCACAAATTCAGCTTCCATAGTGGAGGTCGCAGTCAATGTCTGCTTAGCACTCCTCCACGATATAGCTCCATCGGCCAGAATAAAAATGTATCCAGATATTGATTTCCGAGAATCAACGCAGTCAGCGAAATCTGAATCCGAGTATCTGACAGAATAAAAATGTATCCAGATATTGATTTCCGAGAATCAACGCAGTCAGCGAAATCTGAATACGAGTATCTGACCACCTCAAAATTGTCGGTCCTCCTTTACGTAAGTATGTAGTTCTTGGTGCCTTGCAAGTATCGTAACACTTTCTTTGCATCCTTCCAATACTCTAAACCGGGATTACTTTGATATCATCCCAACATTCCAACTGCATGCGCTATATCAGGTCAGGTACAGACCTGTGCATACATAAGGGTTCCAACTACGAAAGCATACGGAATATTGGTTATCTGTTCCCTTTCCAGTTCTATCTTGGGACACGGTCCAAACTGAACCGGTCATCTTTGAAGATAGGAGTTACACTCGGTGATTAGTCCTGCATTCTGTATTTCTTAAAAACTTTCTTAATATATGTTTCTTGAGATGATCCGAGAATCTTATGAAATCTATCTCGATGTATCTTAATACCATGACATAAGACGCATCACCTAAATCTTTCATAGCAAAGTTCTTAAAAAAGAACTGTTTCACCTCATACAACATCCCTTTATCATTGATTGCAAGTAAGATATCGTCCACATACAACATTACGAAGCAAATCTTACTCCCACTAACCTTCTGGTATATACATTGATCCACAACATTTTCTTCAAAACTTAATGAAAAGATTATCTTATGAAATTTCAAATACCATCGGTGGGAGGCTTGCTTTAATCATTATATAGATTTCTTAAGTTTGAAAACCAAATTCTCACCATGACTAGAGGAAAATCTTTCAGATTGATACATGTAAATCTCTTCCTCTAGTTCTCCATTCAAAATTGTTGTTTTCACATCCATTTGTTGCAACTCTAAGTTAAAATATGCAACAATCGTCAAAATAATGTGGAGGGAATATTTCTTAGATACTAAAGAAAATATCTCCGAATAATCAATTCCTTCCCTTTGAGTGAACCCTTTAGCAATAAGTCTAGCATTGTATTTCTCAGTGTTGCCAAATGAGTCAGTTTTTGTCTTAAAGATCCATTTATATCCGATGAGTTTTATTTCATCAGACAACTTTACAAGATCTCAAACTCCGTTACTTCTCATAAAGTCTATCTCATCTTTCATGGCTTCTAGCCATAAAGCTCGAATCGTTAGAACTCAAAGCTTGTGAAAATGACTCTGGATCGTCTATAGCACCAACATTATAGTCAAACTCTTGGAGGTAGACTACATAATCACTAGGTATTGTTGACCTTCTGATTCTAACAGATCTCCTTAATGTCAGCTCAACAGTCTCTCTAGGAGAGGGCTGTCCAACTTGACCTGTTTCGGTGTCAGTAGATTGTGGAATATTTTGATTGTCGTCTGTAATCAGGTCAACGTCTATGGGTACTAGAGGGACGCTTTGAATGACAATCATCCTTTTACTTGAAGTGGAAAGCAAACTTGATAGATTTCTTTCAGGGACTAAGTTTTGAAAGGAATCCCTCCCACTGAACAAGTGATCCTCGATTCCACAAACCTAGTATGATAAGATGGACAATAGAATCTGTATCCCTTGGACCTTTCGACATATCCAATGAAATACCCACTTATGGTCCTTGGATCAAATTTCTTTTCTTGCGGATTATAAACCCTTACTTCTGATGGGTATCCCCAAATGCGTACATGTTGCAAACTGAGTTTCCAACCTTTGAACATTTCGAATGAGGTTTTGGAAACCGCCTTGGTTGGAACCTAATTTAATATTTATACAGTCGTCTTAAGAGATTTAGTCCACAAGGATTTATGCAACTTAGAGCAAGACATTACGCTCCTTACCATGTCCAACAATGTTCGGTTTTTTCTTTCAGCCATACCATTTTGGTTCAGAGAACCAGACATGGTATATTGGGCAATAATCCCAGTTTCCTGAAAAAACCAAGCAAATGGACCAGGTGTTTGTCCATCTTTAGTATATCTCCCATAGTACTCTCCATCTCTATCTGATCTCACTATCTTTATTTGCTTACCGCATTGTTTGTCTACTTCTGTCTTGAAAACCTTAAAGGCATCCAACATCTCATCCTTGTGGCGAATGAGATAGAGATACATATAATGTGAGTAATCATCAATAAAGGTAATGAAATATCTTTGGTCATATGAGTCCATATTTGGACAACATATGTCTGTATGAATGATCTCTAACAGATCTGAGCTTCTCTTGGCACTTTTCTTTGACTTATTGGACTGCTTGCCTTAATACAGTCCACACAGGTTTCAAAGTCACTAAAATCTAGAGTACTAAGTAGTCTATCATTTACTAACTTTTTAACCTTTCAATAGAGATATGTCCTAATCTTCGGTACCACAACATAGAGGAATTTTCATTTACGACACACCTTTTTACACCAACATGTGTTGTGTTGTAACAGGTGTTATCTTGCAAATTAATTCTGTATAGTCCGTCAATTAATAGACCTGTACCAATGATATTTGAATGCAAAAGTAATGTCATTGTATTATTAAATTGGAAAGAATATCCGAATTGTACAAGTTTTGATACAGAAATTAGATTTCTAAAAAAACTTGGTACATAAAAAATTCTTTCCGACTACAAGACATGTCCACAAGTCAAAACTAACTTGCGATCTCCAATGGCTTCTACATGCGAGCTCATCTTGTTTCCTGAATAGATGAATTGCTCACGACCCACTAGTTTTCGCAGGTTTTGCAAGCCTTACAACACATTCGTAATGTGAATTGAGTATCCAGAATCAATCCACCATGTATCATAAGAAATCTCAATTATAAGAGATTCATAACATATAAAAGAGATTTCCGTACCTCTGGCAGTAAGTCATTTCTAAAATTTGGCATAATCCTTCTTTATGTGTTCCTTCTTTTTACAGAAGAAACATATAGACTCCTTTTTTTACAATTGGGATAGGTTTATTTGCCTTTCCTTTCAGCTTGGTTTTTCCTTTCGCCTTTCCTTTTATGACCAAATGTGCGCTACCGGTTCCCCCCTTCATTTCCATGAGCAACCTCCCTTTTTCCTGTACACACATGGTCATCAACTCATTGATTGACCATTTAACTTTATGTGTGTTATAGGAAATTTTAAAGAGACTATAAGGCTGTGGGAGGGTGTTCAGAATATAGTGCACTAAAAAGGATTCGGACATCTCCACCTCAGGAGTCTTTAGTTGGGCCACCATATCTCGAATCTGCATTATGTGTTCACGCACTCTATGGATAGTGGTGAGTTTTTTTGATGAGAACTCCATAATCAAGGTGTTAGCGAGAGCTTTATCAGACGTCTCAAACTGCTCATCAATTGTCTTAAGAAGAGCACGGACATCATTATGCTGATTGACGGAACCACGGATACTAGTCAATAATTTATCCTTAATGAACATCATACTGAGGCGATTAGATCGCCTCAACGCTCATAAAGAGCTTTGTCAGCTGTAGAGCTGGTATCCTTTATCCTAGGTGACTCGTCATGCCTTATAACATAATCCAAATCTCGTTATCCCAAATTGAGAAGCATTTTCTCCTTCCACTCTTGATAGTTTTCACCATTCAATATAAAAACTTCAACAATATCAACGGTTTGTATAATTGCAACAAAAATGCTTACAATTTTTAGTTGAGACTTTAACATATGTTTACCAATATAAAATATATAAAATAAATCTTCTGACATAGAAATAGCCTAAGGGCTGAATTTCTAATTCAGATTAGATTTATTATACTTTATGACTAGACTGACAAGATTACATAATTTTCTAATGCCTGTGGACTAATTAGGAGAAATCATGTAGAAAATCTTTCCCTGAATTAAAGCTTATCTACCAGTCTACAAGACAGCATCACTCGTGAACCAGGAAAGTCTCCAGGTAGGTGGTGGGTCACATGGAACCGCTTAAAAATCAGCTAATCTTAGACTTATTCTCGTCTTGTTGACAAGATTTTCCTAGACATGCACTCGATCTGCTAAACTCGAAAAACCTTATAGGAGAAAGATCTAAAGTCAGGTAGATTATCCACACAAATAGGTTATCCAGTTTTGTCATCTAATCCTATTTAATTATTTTAATGCGACAAAAATTCCTGTGGGATAAAATTTGTCACACAAAAATAAATAATCACAAATAATATTTTTTACTTTATATGGTCCAAACTATTCAAATATATAATTTCTTTTATATTAGAGCTGCTGTGGCCATACCCTAACAATCAGAAATCATACGAACCACAAGAATATTTTTCTTTAATTTTATGTAGACTTTAACCTTTATTTTGCATGCGTCTTTAAATGTAAAAGCCATACAAAAATTAATTTGTACAAAATCATAAAATTTCAACGATTTTATAATTTTATACGGGTCTTAATCTTTATTTTACACGCCCCTCAATGTACAAAACACCATATAAAAAATTAATTTGTGTAAAATACAAAATTTTCCATTTATATGTTATACCATAATACACATAAATCTAAAAATTTTAATTTTAAATTCTCAAAAAAGAACCAAATATGAATTTAAAATTAAAAACTAAAATTTCCAATTTTTGGAATTTTTTCTGAATTTTCTGGATTTTTTTTTTTTTAAGTCCAAAGGACTAATATGTAACATTTCAAAAGTTGTTGGGACCAATCTGTAACATTCCAAGGTCTATCGGGTTTTTTAGAAAGGCCGGGGATCAATGTGCAACATTTTAAAATTTTGTGAGTTTTAGAAAGGTTATAGGGACCAGATTGCAACAGATTAAAAATATTCGGGCAATTTCGTAATTACAGAAAGCTTTCTGGCAGATCTGTAATTTTAGAAAATTACATACTAAAACAACGTCGTTTTGGTCTGCATCCGGGTCTTCTTCACCTGAATGGACCCCGAGTGTCCCGACTCAAATTCGCCGGGTCTGAATGCCAAAATGTCACCGGAAAGTACCGAAAAACTCTATTTTTTTGCTCTGAAAATATAGAATCATCTAAAATTTCATGCACAATTCATTTCCAATCTCAAAACCCCAACATCTTTTTAAATTTGGGCCAATTTTTAAAAATTCAAAATCCAAAAAAATTAAAAAATTCGTCGAAAAATACAGACAGATGTTCTAATGGTTCTGATATCAAATGTAAGAGATTCATGCAAGTTTAATACATGAATTACAAAACAAAATTGAACCAAAGAAAAAAGGAAAGCAAAGTAGGGTTTTTTCCCACAATAGTGCACTTTTTTGTTCAAATTCCCATAATGGTGCGAATTTTTTTTTCATTCCCATTCTAGAGTCGCTTTCTCTCTCTCTTTGTTTTTTTTTTAATATTTAGAAAGAAGATAAAATTAAAAATTATAATAAAAAATTATTAATTAAAAAAATTATATATAATTGATAAAAAAATTATTATTAATTTTTTAATTCAAAAAGAAAACATAATAATAAATTTTTATTAATCAATTATAGAAATGGTTTCAAAAGGGATGTGTTTTTGCTGAGAGAACATAGTCCACTGGTCTCATCAGAATTCAAAAATTCAACCTCTCATTATTTTTGGACAATTTTAGAATCCAAAAAATCATGTCTTGAAACTGTCCAAAAACAATATGAGATTAAATTTTCAGATTCTGATGACGGTGTTTGGACCAATTGCCTATTTTTTTGCAACAAAAATATGTCCCTTTCAGAACCCCTTCTACGATTGATTGATAAGAATTTATTATTATGTGTTTTTTTAATTAAAAAAATAGTAATAATTTTTTAAATTATTTTTTAAATAATTTTTGATTAATTTGTTAATAAATTTTAATTAATATTTAATTTTTTTATTAATTTTAAGTTTTTTTTTCAAAAATTAAAAGATTGAAGTTGATAAAAATTTTGATTAATAAAATTTTTTTTATTAATTTTTAATAATAGTTATATATTTTAATAACAATAATAATATCGTTTATTTCAAAAATTAAAAAAATAATAATATTTTTAATTTTTTATCATAATATTTTAATTTTATCTTTTTTTTTTCAAATATTAAAAAAAAAAGAGAAAGTGAGATCTGCGATCTCGCTTTCTCTAGAGTGATAATGAAAAAAAAAATCACACCATTATGGGAATTTGAACAAAAAAGTGCATTATTGTGGGAAAAAACTCAGCAAAGTGTACCTCCAACGATGGATTCCAGTGACTGCAATTCTCTTTTCAACACCTCCGAATGTGCAAGAAACCTTCCAGACTCTCAATTCTCTCTCTAAATGATGTGTGAGACTAATGAATTGAGTTTAGGGACCCTTATTATGGTTGTCCCTATTTATAATGATTGTGCCATCAATAACCATTATTGAGCCCCATACTTGGTTATCCCTTTGGTGAATGAAAATCCCTAACTTTCATAAATGAACTTATAGGGTATGGAAGGTGATGGACCACCCTCCTGTTTTTACATAACTTTCTAAATAATCAAATTAAAATTTGATTTTATCCAAAACTAAATCAAAAAATTAAATAAATTGTCTAAAATATAAAAAGCGATTTGGAGAAAAGAATTTTTCGGTTTTAATCAAATAATGTTCATCTCTATATATTTTGGCTATAATTTTAAAGAACATTAATTATAACATTCACATTTATATAATTTTATATATTTTATGAGGATGATCGCACATATATGCGCGTTGTTTTTGCTAATTATGTCCACCAATCATACAATAGACAAATATTAATAACATGATGCATTATTTTTATTATTTCTTGTAAGGCCATGCAAATCCAATGTATTGGAAAAAAAATGGTGCAAATCTGGTGAAAGCCGAAGGCCCTTTTTCCCCACAAGATCCATAATGGACGCCATAGAAATGGACTCCCAAGGAAAAACAAAGCCCATCTTCTCTTGGAATGTGAGTAGGTTCCCCTATATCCTCCAAATGCAGCACTTTTAACTCGTTTTTTTTTTATTTTAATACAAAGATTTGAATTTTAGGATCTCCAGATTGAAAGAGAAGTGTTATGATCATTGATCTTTGTTTCTGTTGAAATCCAGAGTTTTGTTGCGTGCAAAAATTTAATAATTTGAGAGAAATTTTCTTAAATGTGTAAGAGATATTAAAACTAGTTTAAGTCAATTTAATGTTTAAACTATTTTATGTTGATATGTGTACTTCTTTTCTTCTATCGACCCATTCAAGTATAATATGACAATTTTAGTATATAAAAGATTTGTATAATGCGTATAGTCTTCCAATTGTTACACAATAAGATTTAATAAAAATATATTTTTAAGTATCAAATGTATTTCTTTTCCTATCATCTATAAATTATGATTAATAAAATAATTTTTGTTATTATGATTAATAAAATGATATTGTATTTTTTATAATGCAAATTGTGATGACATCAAAGTAACACGTATAAAAATTATAATAAATACAACAACAATGTAAATCTTAATATCAACAATTAGGATCACTCATTTGAGAAACAAATATGAAGAAAAAAGAAAAAAAAAGATATTGATTTAATTTGTGTGAATTCTCATATACTACTCATTTCTATCAAGATTATCTTCTTATCTAAACCCTTAACTATTATGTTTTTACGGATAAGTTATATCCAAATTTTCAGCGGTTTACCTTTACATTTTACTAACTCTCATATATTTAATTTATCGATCCTCCTAACCGGTGTATCTTTGGTCTTCTTTATACATACCCAAACCACCTTAGATGATACTCTCGTATCTTATCTATACTTGAACTAACTTCCAACTTATTACAAGTCTTCTATAGAATTTTCCCTTCAATTGCAATAACATAGTGTGATCATAAAGAATTCCGGATACTCTTCTCCGTTTTATCCAATTTGTTTGAATCCTATGATTCATATTATCATCTATATTGCTATCATTTTGAATGATAGAACTAATACATCTAAAGCATTCACTTTTTGCTACATTTTGTCCATCTAATTTAATCTTTTTTCATCATTCCGACAATTGTCACTAAACCTACATTTCATATATTTAGTTTTTACCTACTTAGTATAAATTCTCTGAATTCCAGTGTAACCCTCCATAACTCTAATTTAGCACTAATGTTCTCTCTAGTTTTATCAACTAATATTATATTATCTGTAAAATGTATACACCATAGAATTTTATTTTGAATACTTTTTATGATTTCGTCCATTATTATTTCAAAAATGATGGGATTTAATGCCGAATTTTGATGGAACCCAATATTAATAGGGAAACTATCGCTCAGACCTCCGTAAGTTTTTACATTGATTATAGTTCCCTCAAACATATCTCTAATAAGATTAATGTAGTTCAAAGAGATCCATTTCTTCATCAGCGTCCACCACAATACGTCTTTAGAAACCCTATCATATGTTTTTTCTAAATCGATGAATACCATATGTAGGTCTCTCTTCTGTACTCTATATGTCTCTATCAAATGTCTTAACAAGTGAATTACTTTCATAGTGAATTTTCGTAGCATAAATCCAAATTGATTTCGAGACATACTTATCTCGAATTTTAATTTATATTCTATCATTTTCTTGTATAATTTTATGATATGATTCATAAGTTTAATTTCTCTATAATTAGAATAATTTTATATGTCTATTTTATTTTTATATAGTTATACAAGTGTACTCTCCCTCAATATTTAGATCATTCTCTTGATTTGTCAAATTTTGTTAAAAATATCTATTAACATTGTTATACTAAATTCACCCAAACATTTTCACATTTCAATGGGAATGCTATTAGCTCCTATGGCTTTATTATTGTTTATTCTCTTTAAAGTCTCATTCATTTCATGGAAATGAATTTTATGTTTAAAATCTCTATTAAACTCTTTTACATATATCTCGATATTTTTTATATCTATTGTATTCTTAACATTAAACAAATTATCAAAATAGTTCCTCCAATACTTTCTTATATCCTCATTCCTTACAAGTATAATATTGGTTTCACTCTTAATACACATAACATTATTTAAATCTTTTCCCTCTCCCTTAGTTTGACAATTATGTAGATCTCTCTTTCTTTGTCTTTAGTCTCCAGTCTCTTATATAGTTCATTATACAATTTGCTTTATGATTTGTAAATAATATTTTTATCTCTTTTTTTGCACTTTTATATTTATCATATGTATCACTACTACTATTACCTTTAAGGTTTCTATAATACTCTCATTTGATTCGGATAGTAATTTATATTTTTTCTTTCCACCATCATGATTCCTTACCTATTGGAGCTTGCTCCTTAGATACACTAAGAACCTCCCTATAAGAATTATGAAAAATAAAAAAAAAATTAATTGATGGCTAATGAAACAAATTTTGTATGTTATTCTTTTATACAAAATATTCAAAACCACTGGTAATAGAATATCAAATATAAAAAAAGACCTTTTAGTTTGTTTAAATTATATCAAAACTTATTGAATTGATACATTCAATATACAAAAAAGGCTTATGTGAAGTCAATTTGTATGATTGTTCAAGATTGTTAAAGTAATTAGGTTTTGATAATTAAAAGTTAAGTGAAAGAAAAAAATTTGAAAATTAAGTTTATATTAAGGTGCAAACAATTGCAAGAACTTCGGCTTGACAAAGCAAGGCATGGTTTACCGCGTGCTTGTGCGGGCTACTACGCAAGCAAGGCATGAGCTACCATGCACGCCTACACAGTGTTCCACAAGAGCAATGCGCTCAAGCGGCTAACCCAGTAGTACCTCTACGGCCTACTGCAAACTCAAGCGGTCTACCGCCACCATATCAACTAAGTCAAACCAAACTAACGTATATTAATTATTTCACTTTCTCTCTCCGAAGGAAATGTCTACGTGTACATCAATTTTTCAAATTAAACCTTAAAAGATTATTTTATTGATAAATAAAAAGGTGACGTGTAGTCAATGAAAATAATAGTTGAAATACATTTGAATTTGAATTCAACTTTTGTCTCTTATCTTCTACACTAACACTCTTTTTGTGGCAAAACGTATTTTGAACTTTTCAAGGAACAACATTGCTTATTTAAAATTTGTTTTAAAAATTTACAACGGGCAAATTCATTAATGAGAACAGTTGTGAAGAACTGAAAATGGGCAAAAACATTTATTAAGCAACAACGCTGAGGGCCTGGACTTTGAAGAAGAAGGTGAAGAGCATTTATGACAACATTCAAACTCACCTATTGCTTAACAGCTCTTTGAAGAGAAATAGAAATATCGGAGTAGCAAATACAAAGAGCAATTTTTTCTTTGAACATTAACTGCAAACTCTCTGAAGAATAAACTCGAAGTCATAGCATAATCAATACCAACACTTTGTACATTTAATATTCTACACAATACTCTGTTTCACTGAAAACACACTCTGTTTTTCATTCCATCTTTCTTTTCGAGTGTGTAATCTATCATAACTCATAGATAGTCACATTCGAGGGTCAAAACCTCTGAAGTTTGTATCATTTAATTCTTTATGTACAAAATTTCTAAAGACTGATGAGATTCTCACAGTCTTAGATTTAAAGAGAGAAAGTAACAACTTGAGGAATGTTGAAGTGTTGGTGTTTGAAAATAAACAATGTAACGGTCTGACTTGAACCGTAATCAAGCTTGTATCCTTGAGGTATTAGTGTAAATCTAGGAATGAGTTCTGGGAGTGGACGTACACCGGGTTTGGTAGAATCACTATAAAAATCCCATGTTTTCATCTTTATTTTCCATTGTTGTTCTGCTCTGTTTAACACTTCTAATAAAATTTTATTTAAATCCGCAATTAGTGTCAAAATAATTCAAATAAATCTATTTATTCCATCTAGATTTCTTTAAATTGGTATCAAAGTAGGTGTCTAATTTTAGGTCATACAACCTTAGATCAAAGATCCTTATTCTTATCTCACTCTCAAAACCTTCTAATGGCATTTAATGGAGACTCTGTTCCAGTAGAGGCCTGCTGCACAAGTAGGGCTCCCTTCTTCAATGGGAGTAACTTTAGTAATTGGAATCAAAGAATACGCAACTTCATTATAGTGCAAGATCTAACTACCTGGGAAATCATCGAAAAAGGGATTGATTTTCCAACCAAAGAAATTGATGGTGTCCATGTACCGATAAATTTGAAGAACATAACACTAGAACAGAAGAAGGTATATCAAGCAAATTGTAAAGCCATCAACCTTCTTCATCTTGCTTTGAGTGTCAATAAATACAATCGAGTCTCATCGTACATAACAACAAAAAAATTTTGGGGGAGACTTGAAGCCACCTACGAAGGAACTGATCAAGTTTGCAAGAGCAAGATCAGGCTATTAAAATAGGAATATAAAGCCTTCAAGACGAAGGAAGGAGAATCTATAAGTGATATGATGACTCATTTCAATAAAGTAACAAATGAGTTGAGACTGCTTGGGAAAGGCATTTCACAAGAGGATATGGTGGACAAAGTTTTCAGAAGTCTACCAAAATCCCAGGAACCCAAGGTTACCGCAATTGAAAAGTCAAAGAACCTTGACACTCTAACTATGGTTGAGCTCATAGGTTTCTTGATAACACATGAGATGAAGCTAAATGTCAAGAGTTCAAGTAAAGAGGAAAAAGGAAAAGGAGTAGCTCTCAAAGCTGAGAGTGAGGAGAGCTCTTCCTATTCTAAAAATGAAGACGATAAAGAAGATAACGCTCTACTGGCTAAGAGGTTCAAAAGATTCATGATGCAGAGGAGAAATAGAAACATACCAAACTTCAAACGGTTAGAGAAAAAAGAGAAAGTCAGATGCTACGAATGTAAGAAGTTTGGACACATCAGAGCTAATTATCCTCAGTTGAAGAAAGTCAACAAGAAAGATAAGAAGGAAAGAAAAGAAAAGAAAAAGAAGAAAACACTTGCTGCCTGAGGGATGAAAATTCAAGCTCCAGTGAAGATAATGCTATAGAGGAACAAGCAAACCTGTGTTTCATGGTTATGGAGGAGCCTTCCGACGATGAGGGAACCCCAACTTCTTATTCTTCTTTTTCAGATTCTAATGAAAATGATTTCCCACTAATTGAATTGCAGGAAGTATTACTTGAGTCACTTAAAGAATTAAAAAAAAAATGAAGAAGAAAAATAATTTCTTAAATAAAAAATGTCTGAACTAGAAAAAGAATTAGAAAGACTTAAAAATGAAACTAACGAACTAAGAAAGACAAACATAGATCTTGAATTGAAGAACACTGAACTGAACAAAGAAATAAAAACTGAAAAAAAAAAACTAAATCAACTGTATTAAGAACTTGCCATTGAAAAGAACAAATGTATGCAAGTAGAAAACAAAATAGAGCATGCTGAAACTGAAACTCAAAACACATATGTTAATGAAATTGAAATTCTAAGAAAAGAATTAACTGAACAGAAAGAAAAGAATATTAGACAAACTGCAATCCTAATAAAATTCATAGAGGGTCAAGAAAAATTAGATGTTATTCTAGGAACCCAAATGGTAGTCTTTAACAAAGCTGGACTAGAATATAACCCAAATCAGACTCAGAAAAAGATATACAAATTCTTTGTACCTAGTTCTAAAGACGTTAAACAACATAGATGTCATATTTGCATGAGAGTAGGACTTAAATCTTAACAATGCAAACTAAAGAAAAACTCCTTAGATGTATTAAGATCAAACAAACTCAAATGTGCTCACTACACTAAAAATGGACATTCAACTGATGAATGCTGGTACAAGCTGAAATTTATAGCAATGAAATGGAAGCCAAAAAAATCAAGTTATAACTAACCCAGTTGGACCCAGGATAGTGTGGGTACCAAAGGTAAAAATATAATCGTTTCTCCTTTTAGGCGTGTTTAAGATAAAAGGAATCTCTTACTCCCTTGATGCGGTACATAAACAGTGGATGCTCAAGGCATATGACCAGGGATGTATCCAAATTCTTTTATCTGGAGAGGAAGCAAGGAGAAAAGTTGGTCTTTGGAGATAATTCCAAAGGGAAGATCATCGGAATAGGCAACATAGGAGGTAAGTTTTTTGAAACTCAAATTCAGAATGTTCTTCTTGTATCTGGTTCAAGGTTTAGTTTACTCAGTGTCAATCAGTTATGTGATAAAGATTATAGGGTCATTTTTTATTCTGACATATGTTTAATTGTGTGCAGAGCTTCAAACGAAACAAAATTCACTGAAATTAGGAAAGAAAACATATATATAATAGATTTTGATAAAACAGAGACTACAGATGAATCATGCCTGATGGTTTTGCATAAAAATCAATCTAGGCTTTGACATAGATGGTTAGGACATGCAAGCACGGATCTGATTAAAAAATTAACCAAAAAAATCTAGTAAAAGTATCATCCTCTTAAAATTTGAAAACGATAGAATTTGTAATGCTTGCACGAAAGGAAAGCAAACGAAAGATTCATTTAAATCAAAGGATGTGATCTCCACTTTCAGACCCTTAGAGCTGCTACATATGGATCTATTTGGTCTGATTAGAATCCAAAGTTTAAGAGGTAAACAATATGGATTTATAATAGTCGATGACTATTCAAAGTACACATGGGTTATCTTCTTGGCCAAAAAAGAAAAAGCATGTTCAGAGTTTCTAAAACTCTGCAGAAAATTTCAAAATGAGAAAGGATATATAGTATCCAAAATAAGAAGTGATCATAGTAGAGAATTTAAAAATAATCAATTACAAGAATTTTGTGAATAAAATAGTATCAATCATGATTTTTTTGCCCCTAGAACCCCTTAACAAAATGGAGTTATAGAAAGAAAAAAATAAAACATTAGAAGAAATGACAAGAGCCATACTCTTTGAACATAACACACCTAAATATTTTTTAGTAGAACTATAAACACAGAATGTTATATACTGAACAGAGTTCTAATTAGACCAGTTTTTAAGAAAACCCCTTACGAACTATATAATGATAATATAGGATTTTTTCATATATTTGGATGTAGATACTATATTCTAAATAATAGTAAAGAACAATTGGAAAAATTTGACGTAAAGAGTGATGAAGGTATATTTTTAAGTTACTTAATCAACAGTAAGGCATATAAAATTTACAATAAGAGAATTATGATAATTGAGGAATCCATCCATGTGAAGTTTGATGAATCTAAGGATTCGATAAGAGAGATAGTGATTATCGATGATGAAATAACACCAGAACTAATATTTGTAGAAAATGCTCAAGTTGAGGAACCTAAGAATGAAATTGTAGAATATGACCCTTCACTTATTCATCAGAACAACCATAAGTAGGAAACAAAATATCCAACAATTAAGAACAATGTAAATGTAGAAAACGTAATTGGACATATACAATTTAGAGTTAGAACTAGATCAGTTCTTTAAAACCAGTGTAAATTTGCAACTTTCATTTCACAGATGGAACCCAAAAATGTACATGAAACTTTAAACGATGAAAATTGGATATTAGCCATGCAAGAGGAATTGAATCAATTTGAGAGAAACAAAATGTGGAATTTAGTCTCTAAACCTGAGGATCAATTAGTTATAGGAACAAAATGGGTATTTAGAAATAAATTAGATAAACATGGGATTATAGTGAGAAACAAAGATAAATTAAAGGTAAAAGGTTACTGTCATGAAGAAAGAATTGATTTCGATGAAACATACGCACCAATAATTAAAGTAAAAGCAATTAGGATGCTTTTTGCGTTTGCATACCACATGAATTTTAAATTTTATCAAATGGATGTAAAGAGTGCTTTCCTTAATAGAGTTTTGATATGTGATTTTGGGATCATGATTTTCAGGTAGTATTGTCACACCCTGACCCTTATGTTGAACACACAACAACTGTCGCGTTACTTCCAAACACGTGTGAACTCACTCCGTGTCCTGAGATACCATAAGGCATTCCAGTATTCTAAATACTTTGAAAATAAATTCAAATCATCCTTCAGCTAGTTCAGCCATTAGAACAAATCTCAAGCAATTAAAAGTAAAATTCAACAAAACAATCCAAATATCCCAATAATACCAACAAGTTTAGTAAAAGAAAGTTTATACAAAATATGGAGAGTTACAAAGTAAGCAAGTAAGTATTTAACAAAAATCAAACTCTTAAAAGTTTACAAAAACTCCCTCCACGGGTCCAGTCCACATAAATTCCAAAGCTAGTACCTATTAATGATCAACAAAAATAATTTCTTCTGATCGGCAACCTAATAACGACTAATTCACTAAGCTAGCTTTCCCTAAAGAGAGATGGAAAGAGAGAGGGTGAGTATAAAATACTCAATGAGTGTAATGACATGTTGAATATAAATAAGGGGTGAGGGTGGTTGTGCCAAAATGAGAATACCAAAATCATGTAATTGCAATGCTATTAGTCATTTCCAAGAAATAAATTTAAAATAAATCTTCCATGACTCAATTATTTCAATCAACAAACAATTTTATTTTTCATTCAAACTTTTCTTGGGGTTTGTCGAAAATCATTGTTCTACCATTGACTGTTGGTAGAATCTACTAAGGGACTTTTCCATGTTTTTTCATAAAATAATCCCCTACCCATCGGCGTTGGCTCGGAGTTTTCATAGGGTGCAAAACCACGTCATCATGGCTAACTTGAGTGACTCTCCATCCCGCTACCTCTAAGCCGATAATTAACTGAGCCCTTCCATACCACCCTGTCGGTTTCGACCCATGGAAGACTTAATCATAGACTATAGTCTTTATCCATGCACCATGTTACAAAAGTCATCTCATAATTCAGCATGACAATTCTTTCCCAAGGAAATATAATTTCACAATTCACAATCAAGTTTTACTTGTAACATGATACAATCATTCAGAATCAATGATAGAGTCATGGACTTATCACTCTATTCAGGGACACACCACAATCATAAAACATTTCAAAATCTAACTCAAAATTCATTTCAAAATAAATTTCACAAATCACAGTTGAAAACATTTGTTATTTATACTCAATATAACCATCCACTCACAGTGTAAGGGATGGTAGTCACTCCTATATTTCTCTACAGTAAATGCTTTACTTGATCAGTTTTGTCCAACAACTATGAGACATCATTAAGTATCCAAAATCATTAGTATTTATCATCTCATGGTAGCTCATAATTCTAACATTCAAAACTCTAACTTTTGTCTCACTTACGGTGACTCAAATTTCCCCCAAATTTAGTCCGTCCAATTTTTTTAACATAAAACTTCAAAGTCATGAATAAGAAGAATAAACCAAAGTTAAGAATAAGAAAATCACGTAAATTTTTGTCACCACTTTTACTGCAAGTCAAGGCACCAGCAAACTCTAGGTTTTTCTCTCTAGAAAATCTCAGCTCTCTCACTAGATCTATGTCTCCAGAGATTGAGTTATGAGTTTTGAAGTCTTTAGAGCATGGGTTTTGTGATATTTTGATTGAATATTTGACAGAAGTAAGGAGAGAGAGGGGGAGAGATAATGTGTGTGCAGAGAGGGAAAAGAGTAAAAGAAGATATGCAATTTAGGATTCATGGGTTCTAGATTCCCACCATGACTTTTTATTTACAATTCATTCCTCCTATTTACTCAACTGTCGTCCTTCTCTTCCAACTTATACAAGGTCCCAATATATCCTTTTTGGTAATTTGGTACTCAACCGAATAAGTTTAAGTATTTGACATTTTATTTGTTGATAGAAGAGTGATCGATGATATGTTTGGGTTCAATTCTCATCGGTTACCGAACGTAACTTCACAATAGGAAAGACAAATGTTCCAATACAAAATATCAGTGGTTAGAGAAAGAAAGTGTTGTTCACTTAGTGCCATTCACCTTAGCTCCTACTTTACAAAGAGGAGTCTCACATTGATTGTAGAAATAATAATAAAATATGGAATATAGTGTAAAGTATGTATATATTAATTGAAGTGTTTAGATGGCTTGATAGATAAATACTTTTTGGATGGATGGGAGGTCAAAGGTTCAATTCTCAACATTGGCAAGAAACGAATGGCTTTGGCAATTTGGTAGGCAAGAACTATGAGCAATATTAGCGAGCATAGAGGATGTGGAAAATCAAAAGTCAACCAATGAGAGAAATAAATGTGAATGTGTGTCTATGTGCCAAGGGAAAGGAATTTGGGAGTGCAATGCACAAGTGTTGAAGGAATATGTCGATGAGATTGGGTGTTCGATCAAGGTGTTCGGTCAATGCGCTGAGGCAATCACCAACAAACAATGATCATCAATTGACCGAAGAGAAAATGGAGATCGATTACCAATGAGCAATGTTTGACCATCAATGAGGAAATGATTTACCGATAAGCAATGGACATGAATTACCAATCAGAAATGGGAAAATTTGTTGAGTGTCCAGTAAACATCTCCATTAAATATGGAGAGGCATATTGGAAGAAAATGGGTTACCGATGGGGTATCAAGAGATCCTCAAATTAATGGATCAATACCATATACCGATGAGAAGTATTTATATATATGCGTGTGACAAAAGTGCCGATGGGTTTATGAAAATGTTCAGCACCAAGAAGCCTAAAAGAGCCAATGAGTAAGCACCAACAGGAGATTCAATTGTTATCGATAGTAATATACCGATGATAGAAATAAAGTAGTGGTCATGAAATAACAATATCTCAGGGGTGGTCACTACTGATAAATGAATTCTCGCAAAACACTATTCTCTACCGAACACAAATTCGAGTCCCCTGAACAATAATGTCTTAATAACTGATCATTTAAAATTATAAGTCTACCAATCAAGTGTTTAAGGTATTCCCGGACAACCCAACGGACAAAAATTCACATTTATATCAGTTTAATTATTTCTCCCACACTTACACAAAATATATAAAAATTTTCAATTAACCCATTTAGAGTTAACATCACCATCTAAATTTTTTCGATGTTATAAGTATACCCTAGTTTAGTGTTGTGTATAGTGCGAAACAAGAGTCGTTTCCATGACGATATTTTATACTACCACGTATGAATAAATCTAATCTAAGTTGGACAGATTGAATCAAGATTATAAAGATACTAAAGAAAACCTCAATCGATAGAAAACCTTAATCGATAGAAAACACTAATTTGATAAAAATCCTAAGATATCGATTTCATTTATTTTAATCTTTTACATTGTTAAATCTTTTAAATTCCTAAGTTCATTGGTTAATGAATTTTTGTTGATAATGACAGATTTTTCTAAATTAAATTCACTCAATGATCATATAATAAATCCCTAATTCAACTAACCAAAAACCAAAGGTCATATAATTTTGATTAATTGAATTGTATTAAGTTCTATAAAAATCTGTAATTCAAGGTTTCCCTTAAATTCTCACACATAAAATTAATCAAATGGTCATGTTCATAATTTTATATGGATTTTATTGTTCAAACTAGTCTCATGCAATTTTATTGGTCATGCATACACTCGATCTCAAATTATGTTTTGAAGTATTAAATTCAATAATAAAATCTTATCAAATAATAATCATACCAATGAAACTTAAAGCAAAGAAAGAAATCAATTCATGAAATTAATTAAAAATAGAATTTATCGAGTTTTAAAAACAAAATAATTAGTTAAACATTGAAAAGAAAAACAAGAAAATAAAATAAAACATTACAACCCTTGTTTTCACAAGCATGGATGTGGAAGATGCATACTATGGAAGCTGCGGCTGCTAGGGTTTGTAATTAGTGGAGGAATGAGAGAAAAATAAAGGAGGAGGCATGAAAGGAGGAGGCCTCTCCCCCCTTGGCTGTAGTTGTCTTAGGAATACATGTATATATAGGACTAAAACCCTAGAAAGAATTAAAAAGTTGGACTTTTTGGAAACTTGGACTTTTTAACTTTGATTTGGAAACTCCTTCTTATTATAATGATAAGAATTCTTTTTTATCTTGATTCTCAAATAAATTCTAAATTTATCAGTAATATATTTCTGAATTTTTAGCAGCTAGTTTCCTTTTTCCAGCATGAATTTTACTTCCAGCGTAGTAGTATCTTCGGCTCAATTTTTGGACAAACTTCTGCCTAAATCAACTTCTAAGATCTTCACAAGATTTATAGGACTCAAAATTTTCTCTCCAACGCTATAGGAATCACCTCAATCGAATATTAGAGTAAAAAGTTATATTCAAAATACTAAATATTGTTCGTTTAGTCCGAAAATTAGAAAGTAAGCTCCATATATCCTAAATCCTTAATCATGAAATAAATCATTATAAAATCATAAAATATAGTTTAAAATAATCCTAAAATCCATAAATAAATACTGAAAAAAATTTAATTCAAGTGTATAAAAATATTGATATCAAGTTTTAATAGAAGCAATATATGTAGAACAACCTCTGGTGTTTAAAGACCCAAATTCCCAGACCATGTATTTAAATTGTCAAAAGTATTGTATGGTCTTAAACAATCTCCTAGAGTTTGGTATGAAAGACTCAACAATTTCCTAATTAAAAATGGTTTTAAGAGACCTTTTGATACTCCAAATATACGTTGATTACATAGTGCTCGGAAATACCGATGAAAATCTCTATAAAGAATTTGTTGAGTCAATACAGAAGGAATTTGAAATGAGTACGATGGGTGAATTGAATTACTTTTTAGGTTTTTAAATAAAACAAACTGAGAATGGTATATTCATAAGTCAGACCAAGTACTCCAAAGATTTAGTAAAGAAGTTTGGTTTTGAGAGCTGCAAAGGAGGTGTTGCGCGTATGAGCATAACTGTTAGAATAGATAAAGATAAGGAAGGGAAATCAGTTTTGTTAGGAAAATTATTGTCCCCTTAGAGTTTTGATGATAATAAAACCTTTCATATTGTTTTAACATTTTTACTAAGTATACAGTTTAAGTCTCATTTGGAAATTCACATAAAAGTTGTCCCTAGAAGTTACTATAGATGATGCTATAAAGGGAAGTTATCTTGGACCATAGAGACTATCATAGAGGGAGAAGTTCTGTTCTTTTTATTAATTGAAGACCCGGCTCAACAATCTAAGTGTAGATTAAGTACTACACTTAGTTCAAAATACGTTCAAATACCTTGACTAAGTCATAATTAAAGAGATACCTTGTGGAAAAGGAAAGTCTAAAAGCACCAAAGGAGGAAGGTCTCCAAGTCCAAACCATAATTCGAGAAAACATTTGAATTCAAATGGATTTAAATTCAAACATGACAGCTGCAGCTATTGATTTCATCCAACAAGGAAATAAGGATCTCTCCTAGGGATGGAAAGTCCAAAAATAAGTGGTCTGATTTGTAGTATTGAGATGGAAAAGTTAACCATCTCTTCACTTAGATCCTTTTGAATAAGGAATTTCAAAGTCCAAAATATTTGGCAATTTTTCAAGAAGGATGACATGATCATTTGTAAATATTTAGCCTATTATATCTCTGTGTATAATCAAACTTTTTGAAATTTGGAAATTGCATGTTAAAGAAGGTATGTAGGGTTAAAAATTCAAGTATTTATAGCATTAACATCTCGAGAAATCATGAAAGATTTTTGTGCAATAAATTAGAAAGTTACCATCATTTACAACAGTAAAAGTATACCAGGAAGCCAATTTTGGATATATATATCTTCAACGATAGTGACAAATTTTATGGGGGGTTCTTTTGGGTTTAAAAGATTAATATACAGAGAGTATACAACAATTTTTACAGAATATTTTCGGCATTTTTTGAGTGAGATATTCATTCCAGAAGTTGGCTATTTGAACAGCCAAATTGTGTTATGTATTTAAACTTGTGAGGAAGTTTAGTGCTTGTTTTTCTGTTGGACAAAGCATCTTCATGCTAAGGAAGATCAAAAGTCAACAGTCCTTAGATTATACTTTGTAATTTTGTATCATAATGGAATACTAATAAGTTATTAGACCCCAACTTGGTGGTTGAAAGAGTGGACGTAGACATAAGATCGAATCACTATAAAATCATATTTCTCTTTATTCTTACTTTTTTTTCCTGTTACATATGTTTAAAATGACCATAAAATTATTTTATATCTAAGTGAAGTTAGATTAAATTTTAAAAACCAATAAAAAACAACCAATTCAACCCTCATTCTTGGTTGTCACAGGGATTAACAAGTTTGTCAGAAATTATATAGACATTCAATTCAGTATGTGTCTGTGTACTAAAATTCAATCTAAACCCAAAAAGTCACATTTGAAAGCTATTAAAAGAATCTTTAGGTATGTGAAAGATATTGTAAACTTAGGTTTATGGTACAATAGGAATTCTAGCTTTCAATTGCATAATTTCTCATATGCAAATTATATAGGCTGTAGGGTAGACAGAAAAAGTAACAGTGGTATTTGTCAATATTTTGGAACCATGATAGTTTTATGGTCTTAAAAAAAAAAGAAAAATAGCATAAAACTATGTACATTGCAGTAGGACAACGCTGTGCTCAGTTGTTGTGGATCAACTATCAGATAATGGATTATGGAATTGAAATAGATTGTAGTCCAATTAGATGTAATAATACTAGTGCTATCAACTTAACGAAAAATTTAGTACATCACTCACGAACAAAACACATAGAGAACAGATATCATTTTATCAGAAATCATGTCCTAAAAAATGATGTAACTTTGAAATATATAGATACGCAAAAACAAATAGCAGATGTATTTACAAAACCACTTGATAAGAGCAAATTTTATTTTCTAAGAAAAGAATTAGGAATGTTGGATTTCAAAAATTAATATAACAGAAAAATAGAGTAAAAAAAGAGAAAAACAGAGTATGTCTCAATTGCAAATCCGTAGTCTATTAAATGAAAATAGTGAACCAAAGAATTAAAATGGGTGACCGATCCTAACCCACTTTGCTTAAACGGTACATCGTGAATCTGAATGGCAAACTGTGTGCATACTACACGAGCGACTGCCCAAAAAGACGGCATACTAACTTAAAAGTAACGGCTTACCGCACACTTAATATAGTCGTCCGAGCTAATGACCATGTCACATTAATTAACATAAAACAACAAATATAATATATAAATAAATAAGTACAAAAAAAAAAAAAACTGTGAGCATAGAAACAAATGGGCATTCAACAAAAAATATATTCATTCTCTGCTTTTAACCATTCAAACACAAAATCATACCATGACTAGTCAAATGCTTTTCTCTGCCATATGTCATTGAATTTTTAAAACCCTCTCTCAATTTTCACCTCCTCTCTTCACACTCATATATACACTATTCTCTCCATGTGAATCCAAAACAAGTGCCACCTCACTCTTCAAAAATATATATATATATATAACCAAAACATTATCTCTCTCTCGCTCACCATAACCAACCCACAACCACTTTCTCTCTACGTCCCAACACATCACAAACCCTTCAATCACCTAATAAATACAAATCTACTATAACATCATGTCTCTTCCATCACTCTAACTTCAACTCACATCTACACAACAAAAACCAAACTATTTCTTTCACAAAACAACATCTCACCAAAATATAAATTGGTATCATTCCAACCTTCACATGATATTGCTTGTCGCCTTTTTAAACTCAAGCATCGGTAAGATTCAATTCCACTTCTTCTTTTCATCACTCATCACCAAAGCACAAAACCTCCTTTGTTCTCATAGTTTTAACAAAGCTCAAACTTTATCTCCTCCTTCTTTCCTCCATCGTTCACACTCTCCTCCACAGGAACTTCTACTCTTTCTCTCACCTAAATCTCTAACTTCATATCTCCATGGCACCACAAATTTAAATTGGGAAATAAGTTGCTGTTGAGTCGGAGCCATCTAACACTACCAAATACAACAAGAAGGATTTTCCATCCCTAGAAAAGAGTAAGTTCTTTGAAAAATTTTTCTCAAGTAGAAAAATTACCCATGGCAGACTTATAGATTGGGATTATCTAAGGTCTGTTGAGTTTAAGTATGATAAAGTTCTACATCTGTTCTATCCTCAATGGCTTCTGCATCTAAATAAGAACATCTATGAATGGTCAACTAGGCTTCTCTTTAATAATATAGACATAATTGATGGGTGGACCGAAGATGAAGCCTCTCTTTTTAAAATTGAGGATGAAGTACAACCGTGTGCTTTTAGGACATATGTTGATGGGCATGAAATATAGATTAATCCCAGAATCATATATAGAGAAATGGGTTTAAAATGAGTTGGTTATAGCCAATATGCATCATATCTACACTCTAAGATACTTGATAATGCTAGAACAATGTTTGATGATGCTAAGACAGAGGAAGCAAACAACAATGCTATAGACCTAGGCTTTAACAAAAGAATTCTACATTTCTTAATCACACGAGCTATCGGACCAAGATGAGGAAATTCTACTTCCATTGCCAAGGAAGATTTTTTGTTAATGGCTTGCTTCATCATAGGAAACAACCTAGGTCTGCACTATTTACTTCCCTATTTTATCATAGTTGCCAGAACCTCACCCAGAATCAATCTACCCTATGCTAGTGTAATAACAGAAATCTTGGTTGAACAAGGGATCAATCTACTAAAGGAAATCAAAGTAGAATTAAGTACAAAGAACAACATCAATGCTCTTACCCTCCATAGAGCCAACTAGGCCTTTGAAAATGATCAATGGGTAAATTTAAAAAGAATGAGAAGATATGTAGAGAAACATGAGAGAAGAACTAGAGAAATAAATGAGAATGAGGATTATGTTAGGATTGAGAGAAATAACTACATGCAAATCATAACTACCGA
This sequence comes from Dillenia turbinata, assembly GCA_037126225.1. Classification (NCBI taxonomy): domain Eukaryota; kingdom Viridiplantae; phylum Streptophyta; class Magnoliopsida; order Dilleniales; family Dilleniaceae; genus Dillenia; species Dillenia turbinata. The sequence goes on from JBAMMX010000022.1 coordinate 22,291,527, forward strand.
TAGAACATAACCCAACACTTAATCAAATATACGTTTGGAAGGGTCCAAACCCATGTGGTCCACAGTATGAAAGGGATCGCTCCCCTGAACTAACCGATCGAACAACTACCATCCGATGGGCAGGTACAGCCCGATACTATCGAACGACTATCCTCAACAATCACTCAATCGATCTATTGAAGGGTCTCAGTCATCCCGTCTCCTGAACGATGGGGTCTAAGTCGCCCCATCTAACGAACAATATTTATCAACTGAGGTTCATCTCCCCGAACGGGTGCTTAGGCCCTTAACGGCTAAACAAGCAAACCCCGAAAGCTCTGCATTGGCTAAATGACTGACCGAAAGCTAACAGCATCATCGATCCTAAGGAATGGTCAAAGCACCCCTATGACCCTGATTCCATACTTAAGAGTAGTATCTCTAGAATCTTACTGATAAGGAAAAGATTTTCCCAAATCTCGTAACTTCCTATATGATAAAGATCGTGAATATTTCGGAATACTTAAACTCGAGATCTCCGGGCTCCTCCACAAGGAAAGTAGGGTTGTAACACCCCCAAAACATACGACTCCATCAGGTATAAGATACTTCAGACCTTCTAAGTCAAGTATGCTCTCTCGACTTTACATACTGGGTACACCGGCCACAGAGAATCTCTCACTCTCTAAATCTCTCAATCTATTTCATTACATTCGAAAATCGCTCTTTCTAACTTAAGTTTCGGAGTCTCCCCCGTCGGATCACCCTTCGATGATTTTTGTAGGTCTTATATTCCATCGACGATACCCGACCAAGTCATTGAGGAGCTGATATTTGTGGAGTCGTAACCCACCTCCAACAGATTGGCATCGTCCATGAGAAAACAAACTAGAGCAACCACCTTTGTAAGACCAACAAATTGATTACGCAATAATGCCTTCAAAGGGAAGAACCGGGACGACTTCAAAAGCCGCCCTCACTATAGACGGAAGCACCAAGACACCCTTCGAAGCTGCACTTCCGGGGGCGCCGATTACTCCATTCATGGCTATATGGTTTCCCCTCAGACATCTCACTCACAGCAGGTTCCATAACCTGTAACTCTAGAACAGCTGATTGCACTTCCTGGCCTGGAACCAACCAGCCATCCCCAGATGGATAGGTTGGAGTCTAGACTCCAAAATATGAGCAAACAACTAGAAGGACTCAGTCGAGCCCTTAGGCCAGACGGCCAGTCATCTACAGCGGGCTCTGGACATGAACGTCCTCAGCGACAAATGCCTCATGTGAACTATGAACCATCGGTAACCTCTCATCATAATCCAGAAGATCTGAGAAAACAAATCAAACAACTTGTAGCGGATGAACTCAAAAAGTAGGTGTGAAGAAAGATGAGGATCTCTTTTACCTCTCGGAGGCGACACCTTTTGATACGAAGGCTTCTATGGAACCTATGCCATTGGGCATACTCTTACTTTTTATAGAGAGGTACAACAGAACAACCGATCTTCGTGATTATGTGACACATTTTGTGACAATAATGGCCTCACGAGACATATCGGACGCCGCGATGTGCAAACATTTTCCTATTACTCTCACAGGGAATGTGCTGACTTGGTTCAACTCACTCCCACCCTTCAGCATCCAAACTTTCTCCCAGCTTCGCCAAATGTTCGAGGCCCACTTCGTGATCAGCCGGGAAGCCAAGAGAAAGTTCACATCGCTTTTATCGGTACACCAGAGAGATTATGAATCCCTAAGAGATTTCCCAGAGAAATTTAAGACCGAGATAATGAAGATCTCGGTTCTGGATCACTCCATCGCGCTGGCTACGCTACTAACTGGGTTACAGCCTTCGAGCATGAAAACATCGATCACGAAAAATTCTCCTACCACCAACCAGGAATTTTATGCCTGAATCGAGAAATATATCGCTATTGAGAACGCCGAGACGTTTGATCAAAAAAGGAACCGATCCGTTCGAAAGGAACACAATCGGTCACCCAGGAGGTCCCTATCGAAAAAGAATCAAGCAGGTCTCCCCCCTCCACGGAGGTATAATAACTAAACCCCTCTGAATAAGACCCCTAGTCGGGTCTTATCCCTGATCAGAGATAAACCGTACGTCCGGTGGCCTCCACAATCGACCGAAAATGACCCCAACAAGGATAAAACCAAGTACTGTCATTTCCACCGCAATTATGATCATACAACCGATGATTGCAAGAAGTTAAAAGATGAACTAAAGTTCTTGGTGCACCATGGGAAACTGCAAGAATTCATCTGCAGGGAGGAAAGAAACACTCCCATCATTTGTCGATACGAATCGCCACGACGTAATGGGTCGGGAGACTAACAAGTTGTTCGGCCACTAGCCAACAGAATTAATGGAGTAATAATCCAGGTCCAAAGCGAGCACATCCTTCAGAAACTTTTTTCTTCCTCTGATGTTCCGGATTCTTAGGACAATCCGCTGGGAAACGAGGCAGAATGCCTAGTCACACTGATATTCTATTCTCCGAAGTCACCTCTTTTGTTCCACAAGAAGTTTTAATGACGGATGCCAATAAGTAGATTGGGGGCAAGAGGCTCTGATGAGGTAATCAAGGTTGCAAGGAATTCACAAGATCCAACTCAAGTTCCAGTTGGGCCGATGACAAAGACTCGAATTAAAAGGTTCAAAGAAATACTGAATAACTTAATTCAAAGAGTTTAACAATAAGAAATTGGAATCCAAATGAATGAAAAATCAAAAGGGGTCTTAATTATGCTCATACAAGCTCTATTGGAAGAATAAAGGGTCCAAAACTACCAAAACCAAGAGATGACGAAAATAAAGAAAAATAGCTGCAAGACTTGGTCAAAGTAGTTTGGTTTATTTAGTTTCCTAATTCTTCTTTATAGTTTATATTTTAGTTTTCTATTTTTTTATTATTTAGGGAGTTACTAAATTTTTAGTTGTCAATTTAGTTTTTATCTTTAACTTTTAAATAAATCATTACACATTGTGTAAAATACAACTTTTGAGAGAATTAATAAAATTGTGACATTTCTTCACACGTTTTGTTCTTTTGAAAACTTTTGAATTTATTCAAAATATGAGTCTTATTTAGTTCTTTGACTTATCAATCTAGATTTTGAACCACCTAGATTATGGTGTCATTCATTCCATCTTTATATCGAGATTCTTGTTTTAATGAGAAAATGATCTAAGATCATATACCTTTGGCTCTCCTCTTTTAGGGCAAGAGTTGAGATCTTTATTTTTCATTTGTTCAAATCATTCATTGAGAAGATTCTTAGGCTATATTATTTGTTCGTGGGTTTTAGGGTTTCTATACTCGTTGGGTTCACATCAGTTGGTATCAGAACAAATCCAGGTTTTCTTCCTTCGAATTATTTTTATTTTTTTTTCTTTTGTTTTTATTTGTGTCTTGAAATTCTAATTGCAATCTCAATCATCATATTGGCCAAAATTCTTTATTCACTGGTTTACTTCTTGTTTTTTTGTATTTCATTCTTTTTTTTATGCTACCATAGTTCAAAAAAAAAAAAACAGAGAGGGCCTATTAAAAAAAATGTCGTACAAAAAGAAAAGAAGGGCAAAAAAAAAAAGGAAAGAGGCAAAAAAAAGGGAAGGGCAAAAAAAAAAGAGGCCGTGAAAAAAAAAAGTAGAGGCAAAAAAAGGGGTAGCTTCCAAATTTTGCATCTTGTTCTCAAAGTTGATAATTGTTCATTTTATGATTTTATTCAAATTTTGAAAATTTTTAAATTGTTATTACCAAATTTGAATTAGAATTTTCTAAATTTTTTGTGATTGAGTTTGAAATATTTCCTTATTTGTACACTTTTCTAAATTTGTGCACTTTCCTAAATTCAAAACTTTCTATAATTGTTTGTTATTCTTGATCTCTTTCCTTATTTGCTCTTCTTCTTTATTTGTTTCATTCCTTATTTGTTTCCTCTTAAATTAGAATTTTTTCAAATTTGTAATTTTCTTTATTTTTCATTTTTTTTCTTTCTTGATCTTTCTTTCTTTGTGCCTCTTGTTAATACTTTCTTTCATATAAGTATTTGAATTTCACAAGATAATTATTTTTGAATTGAATTCTCGAGTTCAAATAAAGAGTTTAACTAAGTGAAGAGGAGTGGTAAAAGACAAAAGATAATTCATTAAAGATAAAAACCAAATTCAAAGAGTGAAACACAAATGGATTTGAGCGAATCATTATTTTTGAGTGAAACACGTGAGGAAGTGTGCTGAGATTCTTTCATATTTTATTCTAACATTGTCTTGTAGATTCCAATCATACCTCAAAATCAAAAAGATAACACAAGTGAGGAGGTTCAACCACACGTTAGGCCGAATCTACAACTACAAGCATTTATGGGAGAGATGAGACGGATGATGAAGAGAGAGTTGGATCTTATTCATGAAATGTTGGATAGGGTAGAAGAGGGATTGCAAAAGGGACAGCCATCAATAGGGCCAAACCCCTCAAGAAGGAATAGGTTTCATCAAAGGGGAGTTGAAATTGTGGATAAGTTTGAAGGGGATAGGTTAGAGAAGAAGTTTGATAGGTTATCAGTGGGTATTCATAGGAGACTTCGTTGGGATAGAGAAGTTACAAATCGGGTAGACAACAATTTAGGTAGTATCAAGATGAAAATTTCATTGTTTTAAGGTTAAAGTGATCCCGAAGTATATCTTGAGTAGGAAAAGAAGATTGAGTTAGTTTTCGATTGTCACAACTATTTCGAATTGAATAAGGTAAAACTTACTATTATTGAGTTTATTGATTATGTAATTATATGGTGGGATCAGTTGTGCATTAATAGAAGGCGGAATGGGGATCGACCTATTGAAACTTGGGATGAGATGAAGAGGGTGATAAGACGACGATTTGTGCTAAGTCATTACTATATGGATTTATATCTCAAGTTATAGAGTCTCTACCAATGTAATCGAAGAGTAGACGAGTATTACAAAGAGATGGAGATGGCTATGATTAGAGCCAATATAGAAGAGATAGAGAGGTGACGATGGCTAGATTTTTGAATGGTTTAAATTGAGAGATTGCCAATATGATCAACCTTCACTATTATGTGGAGTTAGAGGATTTAATACATATAGCAATCAAGGTTGAGAGATAGCTCAAGAGAGGCAACACACGGCCAATACCAGCCCCACAGATTCCGAATGCAACATTTTAGAGAACGAACTACCCGAAAAAAGAAAAAAATTCAGCCATATCCAAAGTTAAGCCTGAATATAAACCAGCTGCCTCCACCACAACTTCTCAAGGTAAGGTAGCCTCCACTTCAACTCGTTCTAGTGAGATTAAATACTTTAAGTGTCAGAGAATGGGACATATAGCTAACCAATGTCCAAACAAGCGAGTTATGGTGATTCGGGAAAATGGTGCAATCGAATTTGAAGATGAAGATGACATTGATTGCATTCCACCATTGGAAGATGTCACCATCGGAGATGAGGAGTATGGAGTTGAACACGGTGAGATGTTAGCACTAGTTACATGCCAAGGATTAAGCTTACAAGCCAGAGGAGATGAAGAAGAAGTACAACGGGAGAATATCTTTCACACTCGTTGCTATGTGAAAGATACGGTATGTATTTTAATTATTGACGGTGGTAGTTTTACTAATATTGCGAGTACGACTTTAGTGGAAAAGTTGAATTTGCCAACCACTAAACATTATCAACCATACAAGCTACAATGGTTGAATGATAGTAGAGAAGTGAGGGTTACAAAGCAAATTGTTGTACCATTCCGGATTGGAAAATATGAAGATGAGGCCTTGGCTATTTGATCGACATGTACAACATGACGGCTTCACCAACAAGTATTCATTCATGCTCAATCAATAAAAAATCACTCTGATTTCGATGACACTAACATAAGTCTATGAAGACCGAGTGAGATTACAAAAATTGAGTGAATAAAAGAAACTGAGAGATCAAAATGAGTTGAGAGAACAAAAAAAAGAGAAAAAAGAAAAGAGAGAGGTCAAATTTTGTGAGAAAGAGAAAAGAGAGAAAAATTCGGCTAATGAGGTAAAATCAAAGAGAAAAAAAGAATTTTTATGCCAAAACAAGTGAGATTAAGCGAGCAATGCTCTCTAAATGACCAATGATTGCACTTATGTACAAAGAAACCTTTTTAAGTACTAACGAACTTATCCCTTCTTTGCCTAGTGCTGTTGTTTCTCTCCTGCAGGAATTTGAAGATGTGTTTCCCGAAGAGCTACCCCAAGGTTTGCCACCTATCCGAGAGATTGAACATCAGATTGATTTCATACCCTATGCATCAATTCTAAATAATCCAGCATATAGAAGTAATCCAGAAGAGGCGAAGGAGCTACAAAGGCAAATCGAAGAGTTGATAAAAAAAGGATATGTGAGAGAAAGCATGAGTCCATGCGCAGTTCTGGAGATTTTGGTACCTAAGAAAGATGGGACATGGAGAATATGTGTTGATTGCCAAGCCATCAACAATATAATTGTAAGATATCGACACATTATTCCTCGATTAGATGACATGTTAGATGAATTGCATGGTGCTTGTATATTTTCTAAAATTGACCTTAAGAGTGGGTATCATCAAATACGCATGAAAGAAAGAGATAAATGGAAAACAACATTTAAAATTAAATATTGATTGTATGAATGGTTAGTCATACCTTTTGGATTAACCAATGATTCTAATATATTCATGCGCTTAATGAATCATGTTTTACACGATTTCATTGGTAAATTCGTAATTGTTTATTTTGATGATATTTTGGTTTATAGTAAAAACTTGCATAATCATGTCTCATATTTGCATTCGATTTTGGATGTGTTTAGAAATGAAAAGTTATATGCTAACCTCAAAATGTGTACTTTTTGCACCGATAAACTTGTTTTTCTAGATTTTGTTGTGAGTGCTAAAGGTATCGAGATTGATGAAGAGAAGATCAAAGCCATCCAAGATTGGCTGACCCCTTCAAGTATAGGTGATGTTAGAAGTTTTTGTGGGTTTGCTAGTTTTACAGGAGGTTCGTGAAAGATGTTAACACTATCATTGCACCACTTACAAAAGTCATCAAGAAAAACGTTACATTCCAATGGGGTGAAGAACAAGAGAAGAAGTTTCAACTTATTAAACATAAGTTTACTCATGCTCATTTACTTGCTTTATCTAATTTTTCTAAAACGTTTGAAATTGAATGTGATATTTCTGGTGTAGACATAGGCACTATTCTTATGCAGGATGAAAGACCACTTGCGTACCTTAGCGTGAAGTTAAGCGGGACTGCACTTAACTATCCTACCATGACAAGAAATTGCACGCCTTGGTTCAAGCTTTGGAGACATGGCAACACTATTTGTGGCCAAAAGAATTTGTGATCCGTACGGATTATGAATCCTTGAAGCATTTGAAAAGTCAACATAATCTGAATAAGAGACATGCTCGATGGATAGAATTCATCGAAACTTTTCCTTATGTCATTCGATATAAATAAGGTAAAGAGAATATAGTCGCAGATGCACTTTCACGCAGGTATGCCTTAATCTCTACTTTTGATACTAAATTTCTTGATTTTGAGTATATTAAGGAACTTTATCATGATGACCATGATAGTGCTTGTGAACAATTTATAGAGGGCAAGTTCTATAGGTATGAAAACTTTTTATTTAGAGAAAATAAGTTGTGCGTGCCAAATTGTTTATTAAGAGATTTGTTAGTTCGGGAATCTCATAGTTGAGGGTTAATGGGACCTTAGCTATTTTACAGGAGCATTTTTATTGGCCACACATAAAGCGAGACGTTGAGAGATTTTATGGTAGATGTATTACCTGTAGACAAGCTAAATCTAGGGTTTAACCTAATGGTCTTTACACACCCCTACCTATTCCTAGTTCACCTTGGATTAACATTGTGATGGATTTTGTTTTGGGTTTACCTAGGAATAGATATGGATGGGATTCGATCTTTGTAGTTGTAAATTGGTTTTCTAAGATGACTCATTTTATTCCTTGTCATAAGTCTAATGATACTTCTCATATTGCGGATTTTTTCTTTATGGAGATTGTGAGGTTACATGGGATGCCTAGAACAATCATTTCAGATCAGGATACTAAGTTGTTGAGTTACTTTTGAAAGATATTATGGGAAAAATTAGGAACGAAACTTTTATTTTCAACAATTTGTCATCCTCAAACAGATGGTCAAACAGAAGTAGTCAACAAGAGTTTATCCATGTTGTTGAGGGTTGTCATTAGTAAAAATATTCAAACTTGGGAAGAATGTTTGCTACATGTTGAGTTTGCATATAATCGTACTGTTCTCTCTGCTACTAAGTTCTCACCATTTGAAATTGTTTATGGTTTTAATCCTTTAACTCTTTTGGATTTATTACCTTTACCTATTTCTGACTAAGTGAATTTAGATGGTAAGAAAAAAGCAGAATTTGTGATACAACTTCATGAAAAAGTACGGTTCAACATAGAGAGGAGGACCGAACAATACATCAAGCAAGCTAACAAGGGAAGTCACAAGCTGATTTTTGAACCCGGTGATTAATTTAGTTACATATGCAAAAAGAAAGATTGTTGGCATAAAGACGTTCTAAATTGTTACCCCGAGGAGATGGTCATTTTCAAGTGCTAGAACAAATCAATGACAATACTTACAAACTTGATTTACCAGGTGAGTATAATGTTTGTGTTACTTTCAATATTACTGAGTTGAGTCCTTTTGATGTAGGTGACGATTTGAGGACAAATCTTTCTCAAGAGGGGGGAATGATGAGATCATCAAGGCTAAGGAATTCACAAGATCCAACTCAAGTTCCAGTTGGGGCGTTGACAAACGTTCGAGTTAAAAGGTTCAAAAAGTACTGAATAACTTAATTCAAATGGTTTTACAACAAGAAATTGGAGTCTAAATGAATGAAGAACCAAAAAGGACCTTAATTATGCTCATACAAGCCCAATTGAAAGAATAAAGGGTCCAAAACTATCCAAAACCAAAATATGATGAAAACAAAGAAAAATAGCAACAAGATTTAGTTAAAGTAGTTTAGTTTATTTAGTTTCATAATTCTTCTTTATCGTTTATATTTTAGTTTTTTATTTTTTAATTATTTAAGAAATTACTAAATTTTTAGTTGTCAATTCAGTCTTTACCTTTAATCTATAAATAGACCATTACACATTGTATAAAATACAACTTTTGAGAGAATTAATAAAATTGTGAGATTTCTTCACACGTCTTGTTCTTTTGATAATTTTTGAACTTATTCAAGATAAGAGTCTTATTTAGTTTTTTGACTTATTAATTTAGGCTTTGAACCACCTAGATTGTGACGTCATTCATTCTATCTTTATACCAAGATTCTTGTTCTAGTGAAAAACAGGTTTAAAGTCATATACCTTAGGTTCTTCCTCTTTTAGGGCAAGGGTTGAGGTCTTTATTTTCTACCGGTTCAAATCATTCATTGGGAAGATTTTTGGGCTATATTATTTGTTCGTGGGTTCTACAGTTTCTATACCCGTTGGGTTCACATCAGGCCCTTCATTGGTTTCACGAACGAAGATCTAGTTGGGGTGGACCCAAATCGTCACGATCCCCTCGTAGTGACTGCCAGGATTGGGCAGTATGAGGTCAGAAAGATCTTTATTGATCAGGGAGCAGGGTGTAATCTTCTATACTATGATACTTTCATATGAATGGTGTTTACTTCTGCCATCTCAAGCCCCACGCGGGCCTTGTCAAAGGGCTCTCAAGCGAATGGATATACCTCGAAGATATTATCTCGTTCGCAGTCAACTTTGGCTCACCTCCCAATCATGCGACAGCTCCTATTATATTCAACGTGGTAGATTTCCCTTCACTCTACAATGTCATTCTGGGCAAGTCAGGTTTGAACGCCCTGGAAGCTCTGTCCAGCACTAAGCATATGAAAATCAAGTTCAGAATTCCACTGAGGATTAGAACATTGTCATACAATCTGGAACCTTCGAGTTATGCCCCTAAGTGATCATCAAGGTATGCTTCTATTGATCTTTTCTCTTGAATAAGAGGTATTTTTCAATTAGTAAGCTTTATTTCGACAGACTTCTTACTCGCATATTCCCTACCTAACGTCGGGCCTAAGTCGCCATAATCCTATTGATCGAACATGTCATCAAAAAGGGATGAAACTCTCCGAACGGGTAGACACCCCCTATCTAAAGTTTACTATCGAACGGACGTGTCGTCAAAATGGGATGAAACTCCCAGAACGGGTGAGCACAGCCCTCCTATCTAAAGTTTCCTATCGATCGAACGTGTCATCAAAAAGGGATGGAACTCCTCGAACAGGTGGACATGGCCTCTTATCTAAAGTTTCCTATCGAACGGACGTGTCATCAAAATAGGATGTAACTCTTCGAACAAGCTAGCATCTCCCCGCTCGTACTGTACGTTGGGCCTAAGTCTCCCTGATTTTATCGGATGAACATAACAAGAATTACAACCGTGAATAACAAGGCAATCTCTATCGGTGATAAAGTCAAGAATTTCTCATTAAAAAAGCAAAAAACATCAGGATATAAAGTTCTAAACAAAGGCTACATAGGATCGAAAGGAACAAAAGGAGGTATTGAGACTTCACGAGAAGTAGACCCCCTTACAATTAGGACTGTGGTAGGGGTTTCAGGAATGAAAGCCGAACCCCGAATCGTTGCGGCCTCCTCAACTAGGGGCAGAGTATCGCCTAGACCCATTCGATGAATTATCTCTTCGGCACACTTTAACCTCTCGGTCAATTTGCGTTGGGAATCTTTAAAGGCAATGGCGTCCCTTGTGCAAAATTCCTCGAGATCAGCTATCTTATGTTCTGCCGCCTGAAGAGACTCTTCACGAAGTTGAGCCAACCTTTCGACTGATTGGAGACGCGTCTCGTGTACCTTGGCCTCTAATTCTAGCCTCTCGCACTGCCCTTGACGCTGAGTCAACTCTAGCTAGAGGCTTCTTAGCTCCTCTTCCTTCTTACTGAGCAACGCACCGAATGTGCTCTTGGACTCTGTGTCCTTCTCCCTCAAGTCAAGAATCTCCTTCTACACTTGGACTTGACTGCTTAACTTAGCAATGTGCCCCTCCAAGTGATCTATCTTGAAATTCTACGAGAGCCATTGTCTGAAAGGAAAGTTGGATCAGGAAAAAAAAAAGAATAAGAAGAAACCAAATGAGTATGAAGAAAATGATACCATCAAACCAAGGGACTTAAGAGCCCACCGACTTGCTCCTGGGACATCCTATGTGGGTCGAGCTCGCACCGATAAAAGTCTAATTGGCCATTGATGTGGTCCACCTTAGTCAGATCTATATAGCTATATTGCATGTTCCTAGCACAAATAACAATAGTCCCTCACTCTTTCGCGCCCTTCCTCCCATCAAAGGATCGAACGGGGATAACAGGTAGTAAAGCATTCCTATCAGGAACCTCGCGCTTTCCTTTGCGTGAAGGCTAAACCGAAACAGCAGAAAAAGGCCATGCCATCCCTTCCGCCATAACCCTGGAACCATCCGGTCTTGCCTTGACACTAGACGAGGAAGCTCCTTCCAATCCTCCTGGTTCACCCACACCGGCACTCCCATTGCCCGTCGATCCACTTCCATCCAAGACAATAGTCTCCATCGGTATAACCGTCGTTAGGTCTAAACACTCAGGCAAAGCAACCAGCACACATCCTGATGGAAACAAAGGCGGTGAGGTCTTCCTCCTCTTCGATAGGGGAGGTGAAGACTCCAGGAGAGTCTTAGACACCCCGATAGAAGATTCCAGGCGGGCCTTAGACACTCTGATGGACTCCTGAGGAGACCTCTTTGCGCCCAACCGAACCTGCCTATCGATGGTAACATTTTCTAGCACAGTGTCGTCAAGCGAATCCAAAGAATTAACTAGCTCGATCTTCCCTCTTTCCAATAAGAGGGGCCTGTCAATCCTCCTCTTATCCCCGATCAGTAGGTCGGCTAAAAGCAACATCCGATCATCTAACAGAGAATCAACCCATATATTTCGATTAGTGGACTTATAATAACCACCAATTGATCGAACGAAACGGTCATGCCTAGATAAAGCCAGAGGCTTCAGCCCTAAGGATGGCTACTCATTGGCATCGGGAAGTATAGGAACATGATTCTTGTCCATGAATTCTACAAAAAAGAATTTGTGCATCCAATTCTTGTCAATAGACTCTTTGTAGTAAAATTTCCAGTTGGACTTGGGTCGAATCTGTAACTTGTACCAGCCCCTAATCGAACCGCTATTTTCGCATCTCATTAGGATAAAAATAGACAACAAGATATCGAAATCAAAATGAAGATGACAAAACCCTAACAAAGAGGCTACGACAACTACCAAACGCTAGGCACTTGGGATCAAGAGAGTTGGAAATATGTTCCAACGACGTAATACCTCCGCGAAAGGACCCGTATATGGAATCTTCAATCCGTATTTGACCGACTGCTGGTACATCGACACATATCCCTCCGGTGCCATGTCAGCCCTATCCACGTCCATAGCAGACACCAAAGTGTAATCATCGCCCATCAATATATCAGTCTGAACTTCTTGAAACTCCTTCGTTGACATGGTACTCCTAATATCATCAATGCTCGAGTAAACTCGAATAGCGGAAGTTTTCGTCATTGTTGTCGAAAATAACTTCTCTGAAAGCCCTCAAGGAAGAAAAGGAAAAGAAAGTACTTAGCATATTCAGGCAACTAACCTTGTAAGAGTGTCTAAAGACGATTCGCATACCCCAACGGCAACACATGGCATCTAGTCATTAGCAAAAACAGATACTCATGATTCCTTTCTTGTGAAATGACACCATGAGTCAGGGGCAAATGATGAGACATAAGCCAACACTTAATCAAATATACGTTTGGAAGGGTCCAAGCCCATGTGGTCCACAGCACGAAATGGATCGTGTCAAAAATGACTTCTCTGATAACCCTCGAGGAAGAAAAGGAAATGAAAGTACATAGCATATTCAGGTAACTAACCTTGTAAGAGTGTCTAAAGACGATTCGCATACCCCAAAGGCAACACGTGGCATCAAGTCATTAGCAAAAACGGATACTCATGATTCATTTTTTGTGAAACGACACCATGACTCGGAGGTAAATTATGGGATATAAGCCAACACTTAATCAAATATATGTTTGGAAGGGTCCAAGCCCATATGGTACACAACACAAAAGGGATCGCTCCCCTGAACTAACCGATCGAACAACTACCAACCGATGGGAAGGTATAGCTCAGTACTATCGAACGACTATTCTTAGCAATCACTCAATCGATCTATTGAAAGGTCTTAGTCGCCCCGTCTCCGGAATGATAGGCCTAAGTCATCCTGTCTACCAAACAATATTTGTCAACTAAGGTTCATCTCCCTGAACGGGTCCTTAGCCCCTAGACGGCCGAACAAGCAAGCCCCGAAGGCTCCGCATTGGCTAAACGACTGACCGAAAGCTAACGGTATCATCGATTCTAAGGAAGGGTCAAAGCACCTTAACGACCCTGGTTCTCTACTTAAGAGTAGTATCTTCAAAATCTTACTGATAAGGAAAAAATTTTCTCGAATCTTATAACTTTCCATATGATAAAAATCACAAATATTTCGAAATACTTAAATCCAAGATCTCTAGACTCTTCTGCAAGAAAAGCAGGGTAGTAACGCCCCGAAAGCATACGACTTCATTAGGTATAAGACACCTTCAGACCTTCTAAATCAGGTACGCTCTCTCGGTCTTACACACTGGACACACTGATCACAAAAAATCTCTCCCTCTCTAAAGCTCTCAATCTATTTCATTACATTCGAAAACTGCTTTTTCTGACTTGAGTATTGGAGCATCCCACATCGGAGCACCCTCCGGCGATTTTTGTAGGTCTTGCATTCCATCGATGATACTCGACTGAGTCATTTAAGAGTTAGTATCTGTGAATTCATAACCCACCTCCAACACTACCCAAGATCCATCTTATACTGAGAGATAATGGAATGAATTCTTTAAAAGAATGGACACCCTACAAGCAAAGATGATTAAAAGATTTGATAGCATGGAGAATAAATTCATGGAGAAACATGACTGTTTAGACTACAGAGTGGCAGAGTTAGAGAAAAAATTTAGAGAATTTAGAACTAGTGTGGAAGAATTCATGCAATAGTCCAGAGAAGAATATCGAGACATGCAATATAAATTGATGCATATGTCTACTGATATGAAGCTCAATTTTGCTTTTTATTTATAATATAAATGATAATATCGTGATCACACCCGCTAGAACTTCTACCTCCACCATTGCCACCCAAACTAAAGCACCTCATTCCAGTTCCTTTGAACAAACCTCTTTTGTCTACCCCTTTGCTTTCAAATGTGCCATTACGATTCTGTTCACTTTTCACCCCACATTCGGTGCGTCTACCACCAAATCCATGCTTTCCATGGTGCCGACTCCAATTCCCACCTCTTTTAATATTGCCACTTCCTTTTCCAGAGAAAAAGAACACGGAAAAGCTAAAGAACAAGGAAAAGCTAAGTTTAGGCCCAAAGTTAGAAATGCTTAATGTTCTACTTGTGTTTAGGACCTTCTTCTTATTTGACATCTTCGTTTTCTTTCCTATGTTCAACATTGTATGATATCCTATCATAACTATATATTTGTGTGCTTTACAATTAGTCTCTATCATTCAATTCGGGCAACTAAACAATTCTTCAAGGGAGCCTCATCTTACCAAGGACCCTTTTTTATTGCTGACAAAAAGGGAGAGAAAGAAAAAAATGGATAAAACTATTTAACTTATTACATTTTTAGATTATTGATAGGTTTTATTATCATAAAAAATGGGGAGATTGTTGAAGTGATTAGATTTTGATGATTAAAAGTTAAGTGAAAGAAAATAATCTGAAAATTAAGTTTAAATTAAGGCACAAACAACTGCAAAAACTTAGTCTTGACAAAGCAAGGTGCAGTCTACGGCATGCTTGTGTGGACCACTGCACAAGCAAGGTGTGGGCTACCGCACATGCCTGCGTGATGTACCGTGAGCACAATGCGCTCAAGCGGCTGACCTAGCAGTACCTCCACATCCTATTGTAAACTCAAGCAGTCTACCGCCACCCTGTCAACTGAGTCAAACTATGCTTACGTGTATTAATTATTTCACTCTCTCTCTCAGAAGGAAATGTCTACGTGTACATCAATTTTTCAAATTAAACCTTAAAACATTATTTTATTGATAAACAAAAAGGTGACGTGTAGTCAATGAAAATAATAGTTGAAATACATTTGAATTTGAATTCAACTCTTGTCTACTATCTTCTACACTAACACTCTTTTTGCAGTAAAAAGCATTTTGAGCTTTTCAAAGAACAAGGTTGCTTATCCAAAAGTTACTTTAAAAATTTGCAACAGGCAAATTCATTAATGAGAATAGCTATGAAGAACTAATAACGGGCAAAAACATTTATTGAGCAACAACGCCAAGTGTGTAATCTGTCATAGCTCATAGATAGTCACATCCTAGAATCAAAGTCTCTCAAGTTTGTATCATTTAATTCTTTCTGGACAAAATTTCTAAAAACCGGTAAGATTCTCACAATTTTCGGTTTAGAGAGAGAAAGCAATAATTTGAGAAAAGTTAAAGGGTTGGTGTTTGAGGATAAACACTGTAACAATCTAATTTGAACCGTAATCAAGTTTATATTCTTGAGGTATTAGTGTAAATCCAAGAAGGAGTCCTGGGAGTGGACATACACAAGATTTGATGGAACCACTATAAAAATTCATACATCTTCATCTTTATTTTCCACTGCAATTTTTCTACTCTGCTTTATTTTAATCACCTCTAATCAAATTTTTATTTAAATTCGTAATTAGTGACAAAATAATTCAAATAAACCTATTCTCCTCTCCTCTATTTCTTTCAAAGATATTTATGACAAAAGGAAATGAGCATCGTGGAATATAATGACGGCAATGGAGTCACAAAATCCGTTGCCTCGTCCACCTCGACATCACAAGAAATTTTGCGACAACGGTGTAAGTCGCAAAAATTGATGCTAGACATATATTCAGATAATTTGAAGTCTCGAAATATTTTGACAACATTGTGTATATATATTGCAATGTCAGAACTAGAATCTCATTTTCCTAGATTAATAGGCTTTGCATAAAGTTTGCAATGTCGTTACCATCGCAAAAGGCTTGATAACTATTGCAACGCTCGCCATCATTACAAAAAGCAGTAAAAATATTTTGCAACGCCTAAACCAGTGATGCAAATTCCTATTTTCCAAGATTCATACGACATTGTATGCAGTCTGAACGTTTGAGCCTTTAGCGATGTCGGAGGGAGTCGCTATTTGCATCGAAAAATGACAGCAACACTGTGCTGCATCACAAATAGTGTTTCTTGCGTGGTTGATCGTCGCAAAATGTGTCACAGAAAGAGATTGTTACCCAGTACAACTGGATTTTTACATGTTTCAGAGTTTACATCAATATTGTATGTTGCAACTCAAAAATTTTTTCTTATAATCTACCAATCATTCCTTCTCTTTTCATAGCCTGCATCCTTTCTACTAATCATTTCCTCATTGCTTAGTCGTCACACCTTCTATTAATCATTACTGCTATCAGATATTTCTCATCTTAACTCTCAACCATTATGAGTATCACTGAAATTTTTTCTTTTTTTTTAAATAATTTATTTTTGTTTAAAATAAAACTTTGATGCACAAAGAAAAATTGTCTCGAGCGACATAATTGTAATTTGTGAAAAATAATTTGTGACTATTTGTAATTACAAATTAATATAATTAACACATTTTATGAACTACTAATAAAATAAAAAAATTACTATAATTGATGACATTTTATTTGTAAAAGGTTTAAGTAATTTATGTCACATATTTCATTTGTGGTTAGCCAAATGTAACCCATGAATTACTTTAATTATTGATAAAATTATCTCACATAAGTCATTTATCTTCAATAATATAATTACGATATTTTTGTTTTTATCATTCATAATATCACATAATAGTTTGAAATATTCTTTTGTTACTATAATTAATGGCAATCTTATTTTTCTAATCCTACTAATTAATAATTATACTATTCATTTTTTATCACACTATCTTTGTTAATTAATGTCACGTATTAAAAAAATAAATTTGGATTATATTATTTTTCATGTACTTAACAATTTTCATATTTTATATTTATACTTTTTTTATAAATCAACGGACAGTAAATCTATGAGTAAAGATATTAGATCTCTTAATCAAGTTTCATGTACCTAGTAATCACAACCCCCTCCCTCAATGCATGATCCAGAGTTCAAATACTGTGTTTAAAAAAAAAAAGACTACCTTCGGGTATCTTATTACTACATTATGTCTAACCCCTTCTACTTGTCTTAGGGCTCTGCACTTGTTTTGAAGCAAAAAATAAAATAAAATTTTACTTATTTTGAAATTATAGGGGCAATTTGTGAATCATGACAACCACGAGATTATATGGAGTTTTATGAGAAAAAAAAAATCTTCAATATTTGAATTCTTCTCTAATATCCTTACACATTTTAAAAAAATAAATTTGGATTATATTATTTTTCATGTACTTAACAATTTTCATATTTTATATTTATACTTTTTTTATAAATCAATAGACAGTAAACCTATAAGTATATCAGATCTCTTAATTAAGTTTTAAATTTAAAATTTGAGAATAAAAAAAATTACGTTAGTGTCGAAGGCCAATAGGACAGTTTAATGATTACAGTCTCATCTCTCAATTTTGTGATCCGAAGTTCAAATCTTGTGTAATAAAAAAAGAACTACCCTTCGGGTATCTTATTACTACATTATGTCTAACCCCTTCTACTTGTCTTAGGGCTATGCACTTGTCTTGAAGCAAAAAATAAAATAAAAATTTTACTTATTTTGAAATTATAGGGGCAATCTGTGAATCATGACAACCACGGGATTATATGGAATTTGAGATTAAAAAAAAATCTCCAATATCCTCCATGTCACGACCTCTCAAATATATATGAAGGTGGAGAATTGCTGAAGGAAAAACAAAGAGATTAGGTTACCGACGAACGATACTTGAATATTGATTTATAGCTCAACCAATGTGAAGGGGTTGAGGTTTCTTGTCGGACGATGCCATTAAGTTGGAAAAACAGATGACAAAGGAAAAGGAAAAAGACAGTAAAATAAATAAATAATAATCCTATAAAGGTTTACTAAGAGAAGTCAAAATTGCCTAAAACAGGGGAGAGAGAGAGTAAGGAACGGTAGCTGAAACCAGAAAGTCTTCGAATGGTCTATGTACAGGTTGCGTGGTGACTTCAAACACATCACCTGCTTCTCAATTAAACTTTACAAATTGAGTGAGAGAGAGAGAGAGTGTGTGTGTGTGAGAGAGAGAGAGAGAGAGAGTAATTCCTGCCAGCGAGTGTTCTTCCAAGAGGGGGGAAAAAAAAAGCAACGGAGGAAAGAAACCAACTTGATCTTTGAGACCCTAAATTTTTTCCAATGTTGAATTTCTGTTAGGACCTATTTCTCTTAACCCTTTTTGTCGTTTAACCAAGTTTCCACAAACCCTTTCCCTGTTGTGTATTAAAACACGAGAAAAATGGGTAGGAGAGCGTCAGAGGAATGAGAGAAAATAGGGTTAGGGTTAAGAAGAGAGTTTCAACCAAGTAATAAGGGGAGTTTCCGGTGAGTGTGCCCCGATCCCGAACTGGGTTTCTTTCTGGGATTTGGTTTTTCTCCCCAATTTTGAAGTTTTCCCAAGTAAGTGAAGAAGCTTTGATCTTGTTTTTGTCTTCAAAGTTACAAAGTATGATGCGTTTTGTGCACTCTTTACATCCTCCTAGCTTACATTTGTGTTGTTGTGTGTGTTCATACTTAGTTTTGATCAATTTTTAGAGAGCATATGTCTAGGGTTTATCTGCGCCTGCTGGAAAGGATTTCCTTTTTATAAGGTTTATTTGTTGATTTGAGTTTTGATCTGGTTGAGGTTTTAACGACTTTCTTCTTTTTTTAAATATATATATATATATTCAATCCCAGATTCAAGTTGAAGTTCATGATAGATATTTGGGGACATTCGGTAGCAATTTTCTGTAATATTTACTTTACATTAATGGATGGTTGTTTACTTATACTGAATTCATGCACCTTAAAGACTTTAATTTCCCAGTTGAGTGATGCAATCTGCTTCTTTGGCTGTTCCTCACTCTTGCTTTGTTTGTTCCAGTGACTTTAGCTGGATAGAACAGCACCTATATGCTTTATCTTGAGTCATGCAAAAATGACTTAACGTTTTTTCTTTTGGGGGGTGGGGTGGGGTTTGCAGTTGTGAGTAATAGATGGAAGTGCGAAATCAACATGGCCATATCATTGAAATTAGTAGAGACATTCCTGCTGTAGAACCTAGAATTGCTGGGAGCAAGGTATGTGGTGAAGCCCCTTGTGGATTCACAGATGCCGGAACCAGCTCGAGAGATGCCAAAGAACGATCAGCATCCATGCGCAAGCTTGTAATAGCAGTCGTGCTCTGTGTAGTCTTTATGAGTGTAGAAGTTGTTGGAGGCATCAAGGCTAACAGTCTTGCAATTTTAACAGATGCTGCTCATCTTCTTTCTGATGTTGCAGCTTTTGCTATCTCACTGTTTTCTTTGTGGGCTGCTGGCTGGGAGGCCACACCTCGTCAGTCATATGGATTCTTTAGGATAGAGATTCTTGGTGCTCTCGTTTCTATCCAGCTTATTTGGCTCCTTGCTGGAATTTTGGTATATGAAGCTATTGTTAGACTAATCAATGGCAAAGAAGATGTCAATGGTTTTCTTATGTTCCTTGTTGCTGCTTTTGGCCTGGTGGTGAACATTGTCATGGCTGTGTTGTTGGGACATGATCACAGCCATGGTCATGGTCATGGTCATGGTCATGGTCATGGTCATGTTCATGAGCATGATGGTGGGCATAGTCATGGAATAAAAGTTACCACTCATAGCTTTCATGGTCACCACCATGAAGAACATCTGAAACATGATGAGCATGATCATCATCATGGTCATAACGACGAGCATCATCACCATGAGGATAATCATACTGAGCCTCTACTGAAACACTCTGACAGTGAAAACAAAGCTGAAGACACCCATGAGCAGAAGAAGCAACGGAACGTCAACGTACAAGGTGCCTATTTGCATGTCTTAGGGGACTCAATTCAGAGCGTTGGGGTGATGATAGGGGGTGCAATCATATGGTGGAAGTCCCAGTGGAAGGTTATCGATCCGATTTGCACTCTAATCTTTTCGGTCATTGTTCTGGGGACAACAATCAAAATGCTTCGGAACATAATGGAAGTCTTAATGGAGAGCACACCTAGAGAGATCGATGCAACAAGGCTAGAGCAAGGGTTGTGTGAAATGGAAGATGTGGTGGCCGTGCATGAGCTGCACGTATGGGCGATCACAGTGGGTAAGATTCTATTGGCTTGCCATGTTAAAATCAGACCAGAAGCGAATGCAGACCTGGTGTTAGACAATGTAATAGAGTATATCAGAAGGGAATACAACATCAGTCATGTAACCATACAGATAGAGCGTTAGCGGACTTGTTTTGATATCTCTATTTGTATGTTCCACTTGTATTAGGTAAATCTTTGCAGCATGGTTGCTTCTACACTTGTTGGCATAGTCAAGGCTGTAGTTGTTTTTATTAAGTATTTAAATGGAAATAATGAGTCTATTGACTTGGCTGGGTTTTTCTGTCATTGGGTGATGGTATGATGATGAAATTTGTTCCTCGGGTGGTCATCATGAGGATTCTTTTGGGCTTCCAGGCCAGGCTATCTGAGAGTTGATTGTGAATAAACGATTTTGATAAAATTTTTTTAATAACCTTGGCAAAGGAAAGGAAAGGGGGTTGGGGGGGGGGAAGGGGGAAAGGGGGTAAAAAAAGAAATTTTATTTACTTAAAAGAAAAAAAGTATTTCCTATTCTTTTAAAATTAGACCTGCAAATTTTAAATACCTTTGCTTTCTACTTGAAAGTTCAATCACCACGGTTGTTGTAATTCATTTTAAACAATCCAAATTATTACACTGAGATTTTGAACATTACAAAACTTAAAGCTTATCATATACCCATATGATATCTATCTATGATATATAAACTATTGTATCTACTTAACAAAATTCCTAATATATAATCAAAAAGTTGAATTTTATATATATATATAGTTCTTTAGGAGGCCCACTAGCCTCCTATCCTAACGGAACGAGCTTGTTTTTTGGAAAAAAACTGTTGGGTGTATTAATTATGATGTTATACTTGTTTATCACTATAGAAAAATTAAATTTATAAGTTATATTATGAAATTGTGGAATAGAATAATAAAATATGGATTAAAATCGGAGATAAATATGATTTAAAATCAATTTAAATTCATGTCAAAACGATCCATCATCAAAACTATTCAGTTGTTCAGATATTTAATTGCATGTGGTATTAATTGACCTAAACAAAGTATACGATAGGGTCCCCAAAAATATATTGCGGTAGACATTGACGAGAAATGAAACCTACTTGAAATATATTGATCTCATTAAAAATATACATGAGTGAACTGTTATCACCGTAAAACTACTTAAAATACATTAATTTCATTAAAAATATATATATGTGAACTGTTATCAATGTAAAAATTTACAAGGAATTTAAGTGATAGTTTTTTAATTAATATTGGGTTTTACCAAAATTCAACATTAAATCCCCTCATTTTTATAATAATGATGGATGAAATACTATGGTGTATATTTTTTGTCAATGATATAATACTGGTAAATGAAATTAAAGAAAATATTAGTGTTAAATTGGAATTATAGAGGGATATACTAAAATATAAAGAATTTAGAAAAACTGAATATATAAGATGTACATTTAGTGTTAGTTATTAGAATGATGAAAAAATAAGTTAAAATGACATGATATACAAAAAAAAATGAACATTTTAGATATTTTAAATTTATAATTGAAAATGATGGTAATATAAATAGTGATGTTGATTATAAAATATAAACGGATTTGATAAAATTGAGAAGTACATATAGAGTTTTTTTTTTCTCTGTGATCGCACAATATCATTACAGTTGAAGGAAAAATTTTCTAGAACCGCAATAAGACCTGAATTATTGTTTGGCACTGAGTGTTGGAGTATTAAACAACAATAAGAGTATAAAATGACAGTAACTGAAATAAGAATAGTCATATAGATGTGTGGTAAAATTAGAAAAAATATGATTAGAAATAAAGAGATACATGTTAAGTTAGAAATGAATTCAATTGTGAATAAAATGAGACAATATCGTTTAAAAAGATTTGAACGTATGTAATAAATATCCAAAAACGTACCAGTTAAGAGGAATTAGGGATGACAATATCCGATCCGATTCGACGAATGCTCGAAAAATCCGATCCAGTAGATCATGTTTTTTTCTCCAAAAATTGGGTTAAGGTCGGATTAGAGTCAAACTTTAATATTAAAATAATTGACTCGGTTCGGATGCGAATTTAGATTATAAATAATACGATCCGATGTGATCCGATAATAATTTATAATAAAATAAAATTTTATTTTAATATAATATAATATAATATAATATTATTAAATAAAATAAAAAAAATTTAAAATTTGTTATAATTTGTAAGTTTCATTTTCATTCTTAAATAAATATTATTAAATTAAAAAAGAATGTATTATGCTATGGTTTAGGATGAGTATGGGTTGGGTATATGCCGGATACAGGTCGGTTTAAGATCGGATCGGATCAGATTTTTAGAAAAAATTCGTAGAGTTGGATATAGTTTTTTATTTTTTAATCCGAATCAAATTAGGGTCGGATATGGATATTAGAATTAAGATTTAGGATAAAATATGATATTAATATGATCAAACCATAACTAATCCATTACCATCTCAAAGAGGAAAGAGAGCTTAAATGTATGAAATTTAATGAAATATCATGAGAGACCGTTAAAAATATAGAGCTAATTATCTATAAAAATTTAAATATTAAGAGTTTAGTTAATAAGTTGACTTTAGATAAAAATAAGAGGCATATAAAAATTCAAAATTTATTATTATTGTTATTATTATTGTTATTTTAAATTTTTACAGATATTTTATTTTTATTTCTCTCCTTTTATTATTTTTATTGTTTATTTTTAATATTATCTTTTTTATGTTTGTTTTTGAATTTTAATTTTATATTTTTATTTCTATTTTGTATTATTTATTTATTTATTTATTTCTCTTTCCTATATTTATTTTGAAACAGTCACATTAAGATTTGGGATTAATATTTAGTTTATTGTTGTTATTATACTTATTTATGCAAAAATAATATTTTCCTTGTTATAAGAAATATTCCGAAAAAATTAATATTGTTTAAATAATGAGCACGACTTGAGCACAAAATTTTTAATTAAAATGGCGGAAACCGTTCATTATTATCGAAGGAGCCTAGCCTGCATCTATTTTTGGGAAGGTACAAAATTTTTGGGAATATTATTTTTTTAAAAAAAAAAAAATGAAGGGGTTTTTACCACAGTTGGAAGCCCGAACGGGCAAAATTCAAAAACCCTAGCCCGACGACTCCACCATTTACGTACCCCCTCTCGCGCATGAACTGATACGCTTCGACGAACTCCGATCTACTACTCAGGTACTCTCTCTCTCTACCCGTAAAAATTACAGTTTCGGGTTTCAAAATTAGCGGGTGAACTATTTTTTTTTTTTTTTTCATTTAGAAATGTATGTAATTCTCTCTCACATGCATTGAGCTTATTGAAGAAACAACTGGGTATGGCCTTAATTTCAAAATCATTTCGATTTTGAATGGTTATTGATAGGAAGGAGGATCTATGTATTTAGCTTATCAACTAATGCCTACGAAAAGAACTGTGAATGATTCGATGGTATACTCACCTGGGTTTCTTCTGATTTTTTGTTTGAATTATTCATTCTGTTTGTTTCTTGCTGGTGCACTATTATTATGGTAATCCATTCGATTTATTCTAGGGTTCATCTTTTTCCCCTCTTTTCTTTGTGCCAAGCAAAACGGTCATTGTAAGTAGTTTTAGAATTCTTGAACAGTTGAAAGTTGTGTTTGTCCGTCTTCCTGTTGCAGGGCAAACAAAAGACAAAGGTTGTGTAAAAAAATAATTTAAATAAAGAAGTTAGTATAGAATCAGTGTTGGTAATTATTTGTTGTATGGGACAGGCTCCTCCGATTAAGCTGGCTAGGGTGTTGTTCTTTTGACTAAAATGAACGGTATTAATTTTCATACAGGTTTTGACAACAAGACATGCCGCTGTATGATTGTATGCTTCTGTTGAAACCCACATTGAAGCAGGAAGCAATTCTAGACTTGATTGCACGTGTTGGAAAGCATGTGTTCAGGCGAAATGGGGTTGTAACTGAAATAAAGCCATTGGAAAAAGTTCAATTAGGTTATGGGATCAGGAAACTTGATGGGAGATACTATCAGGTATTTCACTTTGCTTGCTGTATGCCACTTTTTTGTTCCCTGTTCTTTTTAGGGTTTTAATCACTAAAATACTAATTAAATCTATTTTTTGACCACTCATTTAGTTAGTTGGCTTGTTCTTATACTAATGGGGTGCTAATTACCCTAGTTTCACATTTTCCACTGGTCAATGTCGTCAAATGTTTCCAAGGGAGCACAGAAAATGCTTCTGGTATTCACTGCCAGCCAAAAACTTTATTTGGTATAGAGTTTGTGTGAATACAAACAAAATGTGGAATTTATAACACATACATGCTTTCACATGTTAATGAACTCATCTGTAAGTGTGAAAGCATGTGGATGTTATGCAGGGGTATATATGCCTATGCATAAGTAATGTGCACATGGGCTTGAAAATGCTTGTACACAACTTAATTTTTAATGTTCTCTCTTCATGCGTCATAACATTGGCAGGTTATGTTGTATGACTGTGGATCATAGTTGTCAGCAGAATCGACACTTGAGCTAATAAGATCATTTTTTAGTGAATCCAAGAATATAGAGGATGGGTTTAAGGTTCCTGGATTTCTAAGCCACCAAAAAAAAAAAAAAAACACTCTGCTTTGTATGCAATTATTATGCACAAGATGGTATTTCCTGAATATGTGTTCTGGATCCCTCTGGTCATGGGTCCTGCTGTACAGTGTACACTTCTATTCTGAGGTTCCCTTCTTGTTTAAAGCTTGTTTTATCTGATTTCTTAGCAATTTGTAAACCGGGTTACATGCCTTTCTCAACTCCTACCAACAAAGCTTTATGGCAGCAAGTTTGTCATGAATAAGTCTGCTCATTATGGGTAATGAAATTCAAATAGCTCACTTCTAGCATTGTTTAATTAATCTTTAAGTCATTTTAAATGATGATGCATTGCATGGTAGGATAGAGTGGTTTCAAGCCACGGAAGACCTGCTTTTTTGACTTGCAGAGACTCATTCAGTTTTCATATGTTTTTTAAGATAGTTGGATGGACAATCGTAAGTGATCAAGTGAGAAAGGTGGAAAAGTTATTTGACCAAATGGCGCAACATGTTTACAAATTTTAAATATTGTTCGATTTTATTAAGGAGGTGTGTGAGCAGTTTTGACAATGGGTTTGAACCTTGTACTGTTGATGGTGAGTCCTATGGAGGATTGTAGGTTGATATGTATGAGAAACTTAGAAATGCCTTTAGGAGTTGATATGGAGTTTTGGCCGAGGTGAATAATCACTGTGAAGTCATTTGAAGCTGAATGTGGACAGGACAGAAGGGTATATGTTTGTTATGATGAGAAGATTCATGGGTGTGGGTTTTTGAAGGCTGTTGAAATTGGGTAGTTAGGTTCCTCACTTAAATGGTTGAAAGTCAGTGATGGCAGAAAGTATAGGCAGTGCAGTGACCTTGTAACGAGT
The DNA here is from genome assembly GCA_037126225.1 of Dillenia turbinata. Classification (NCBI taxonomy): domain Eukaryota; kingdom Viridiplantae; phylum Streptophyta; class Magnoliopsida; order Dilleniales; family Dilleniaceae; genus Dillenia; species Dillenia turbinata. The sequence goes on from JBAMMX010000022.1 coordinate 22,317,572, forward strand.
TTTCTTATTTGTTTATCCTGTATAAATGAAAGGACGATATGGGTTGCAGTTATGTGGGTTAAGCATGACATAAGAGTGATACCTCCTATTCTGCATCCCAACTGCGCTGCCTACTCCCCCTGAATGTCTCCTGCCTAGCCACGTGTTTCAAGCAAGAATAATGAGGTTTCCCCACCACATTCACCCACATTCAAAAGCAGAGATGGGAGAAACCATTGGACTGCCTTAGGGCACTTCTTTCCCTACTTGACAAGAACAAGGAATTTGTCTAACCTGGAGAGTGTCCTCCCTAAAAGTTTCAACTGCATAAATTTGCCAGATGATGAATGTTCTATCAAAGCATAGCCATGTAAAAACTCAAAAAAAAAAAAAAGGATTCTTTCATGCTAGGATTCTCTTCCTCCTAGCTGAGCTCCTTGTGGAGGGAGGATGACCATATTAATATTAAAGCCTCCTTCCCAAAGCTGGACCAAAACCTCACGTGGCTTATATTGTAGCCAAGAACTCCCCCACCATCCAAACTTTCCACACTTTGTAAAAACCATAGAAATGAGTAGACAGTGAACTTCTATCTACCATGGTAAACTTTTATTGCAGAGACGGGGTACGGTGTATTTTGCTTATTAGAATTGCAATTGCTCCTAATCCTAGTCCTTGAATTCTTTGGGGAAGACAAATTTAACCAAACTAGAGACAGCTGCTCTCAATGTGTATCCTGAGACAATTCCTATAAAAAATGGTATTCTAAGACCATGTTGTTATGACCTTAGTGAAAGCCATTGATGAAAGGTGTTAGATAATCAGAATGACTTACATGTTTCTGTGGGCATTGAATTAAAAGAGGAGTTCCATTTTGCTTAAGAAGGATGACTTCATAATATTATTGTTATTTGTTTTTGCAGAAAGGGCATGTTATATTGATATTCTTTTCACCACATGGAGTATCTTCATGATGTAATGACGTACAGCAGAAGGATCTGTGAATTTTATCAAAGGATCTATCTCTTTTTGTGTGAAAATGGGATGGAGATGAATGTTGACATGTAAAACTAACGACTCAAATTGAAGGTTTTACTAAAATGGCACAAAGAGAGCCAGCTTCTATATTCATGATCAGTTGATGTTTGGTTTCTTGAAAATACATTAAGGCTAATATTCTTATTGTCAGTCCTATTAGGTTTTTTATATGCCATTTGGTTAATTTATGATGTGTTTCTTGCCAAAGCGTTTTGTTTTTAATGTGCCAAGGCTATACTACAGCATTGATTATGTTTTTCGTGCAACTGATGATAATGATACTGTCAAATGTTACCTAGTATGATATGCCAATGCTCTTGATGGGATATTCTTTATTTACTATATCATTTATCATTTAAATTTTACCAACTCTCTCTCCATATTGTTTGACTATCATCTCACGACAGATTTCTTATGGCATTTCCAAATCATTATTTTTTCTGCTGCGCACCTCTTTTAATCATTTGTTCTTCTAGTTTCTTGCCTCTTATTTCAGAACTTGATAGTCCATCTTTGTTCTTTCGCATGTTCTGTAGGGCCAACTCATGCAGATGACTATGATGGTTCCACCTAGCTTCAACAGCGAGCTTCACTACTTAAGCAAAGAAGACCGGTTGCTGCGCTGGCTGTTAATTAAGCACCGAGATATCAAATATGGACTGGACTTCCTGAGCGAAGATGATGGAAGAAGAGAACTGAGTAGGTTTGGACGAAGTAGCCTATATGATAAGGAAACTGATGAAGATGACGACGAGGACAACGAGGACGTCGAATATGCAGGAGACCAAGAGGAGCAGAAAGATCCATGATTCGCATTGAATTAGAAAGTTACCCTCATTGCTAAGAGCTTTTTCTGTTGACATTCTAGTTTGCCTTTGCCTTGCTAAATTTTGTTATTCAATGCAGCAGGTACGTATCCACCCCAGGCAGTGCATGACGAATTATGCTCTAGGTGTAGATCGTTGAGCCTTCAAGCATTAGTCATTTTGTTTGTAGTCAAAATTTATAGTGAGGTTCATCACTCGTCGAGTAGACAATTAAAGGCGTAGCCCACTTGTTGCTGCAGATGGTGGTTTTTTTGTTTAAACCCAGATATATTATGGACTACCATTTCCTGGAACAAAAAGCTGTCCTCGCATAAGATTTTTGAGTTTCACTTGAGTATGGGTTGGACATAACATGTATGTCACTTCTACAAGCTTGGTAACCTAGTTTAGCTTGAAGTATTTAAATTTTGGCTTTGAATTCTCTTGTTAGATATTGAGTTATATTATATGTTGTGTTATAGTTTGTGCCTGATCTAACCGCAATAACTTTTTAGGGTTTAGGTGAAATGAGAAGGCCTGATTCTCAGGATTGGCGAGCTTGAACCCAACAAAGCTGCCTTTCCCGCTTAGTGCTCAAACCTCTTCAAGTTTGAAGTGGTTCAACCCGGTTCAATAACTTCAAAAACTAATTTTCATTCAAATTTATTCAATTCAATATAATCAACACAAAGACTCTGTTTAGATCCAAAACATAGCTATCTTTGATTTACCAAAAAGCTAGATCTGCCTGACCAGTTTGACACCACACTTCAACAATATCACACAAAGACACAGTATATTCCTGAAATAACCTCATTAAATTGAAATAACAAAAACAATTATTCTCACTTGTTCCTCAAATACATGTACTACCGACCGGTTGATCCTCAATCTGGAAGAAACAATGTATGTCGAAACGTGTAAGAGAAAAATTCTTTTTTGCCTTCTATAAAATATATTTATTGTAACCATAACATACAATTTACAAAAAGTTACATGAACAAATGTCTGGCTGAAACCTTGAGACCAGTGTTCGAGCTTTCTCAAATTCATGTCAACAAGATCCTCGGCCATCTTATGTGCCCCCTGTCCAGGAGTTGGTTTCTTCCTGCCCGAAAAATTGAACCTTTTAAGACTTAGGATCCTTGCTTCAATTTGTATTGCCCCGTAAGGGTCATGAAAACATGGAGCTTATCAATATAGCATTGTTGGCTACAATCTATGTGGCACAAATTCAGACATGCAACAAAAAAGAATATTGACAAAGCAGTCCAACAAATTTCTTAAAAAATTTATGTTATTGGTGTCTAAAAAATTTTGCACATTTTTAGAAGTGTTTGTGCAAGAAGATACAGCATTAGCTCCATTTCTCAAGAATGAAGAAGAGAAACTTATTCTATGTTCATATCTGCACTCCACTTAAAATGCACATTAATAAATAAATAAATAAATAAATAAAAATTGTGAAATGCAGGACTTCGAATCAAGTTTGGCGTGTTACCTCAATCAATTGGTTGATTAATGCCAGTTGGCCCTTCAATAATATTAACACAAGGCCAACAGGGCACCCTATGCTGGTGGCAGTGGACGACGACAAGTTGGGCATTCCATCTTTATGTCCATCCACCTTTGCAAGCAACCAGAATGGAAGAAATGATCGCATGGTGTTACCTGAAAGAATATCTAATTAGAGTATATTCACCTGTCCAAAGAGAAGTGGGAAATTAAATGGAAAGTGAAACGTACATGCAGAAGAACCGTATTACAAGTGAAAGCCAACCACATAACAGAAATGTTAAACCATAATGCACTTCGTAAAAAATAAGCCAAGTTTAAACAACTCAAATAATAAAATGTCCAAGTAGAATACCATGCAATCCTGGGTGCGTTGTGTCAGATCAACAGCAGTCATGCAAATGACACAGTCAGTGTGATTTGTATCATGATCAAGCCGTCTATAGTAGCTATATTTCTCAGGAAGTATCTGCGACAACCATAAAAAATTTTAATAAACTTGTAGTGGAATCCGTCAAGGAAAATAATGATATAATTTAATCTTGAACATACGAATCATACTTGTTATGTTTGTCTAATTAGTTAGCATCTCTTCCAATGCATGTACTGGTGGCACAAATAGCATGATAATCACAAGAAATGAACAAGGTTGAACAAACCTGACGAGGAATGAAGCACCTGGACCCAAAATAATGCTGAAGAAGAAGAATTGCAGCTTGGATACCCATGAATATGCCCAAATAAATGCACCATGTGTTGTCAGGTTCAATACGCATGAAGTTGTTAGGACAGCCAAAGACATAAAGTGGAATTGCTAGACGAGTAACCGTAATGCCCAATATATAATGAGGATGCAACGGTTTTCTTGAATCACGAATGACATTTGTCGCTATTTGAGGTATCCAGAAGGAGTACATTAAGAGAAGAATTGGCCGCAGGAAATTATGGAATTCATACATAATTAAAATGCCTCCCAAAAGGATTCCATCTGCAAATATAAAAGAAAGACATGATATATTAACAAAAGTTTACATAGAATGTTAATTGTTATCGAAAGATTTGCTGATTCACATAGCTGAAAATCAAGTTGTTTAATTTTCCCAATGCACATAAACCCAAACAAACTGATACTTCTTGGGCTTCATTCAAACTCAGCAAGTTGACCAACCTGTCCAAACCAACATAGACAGTACTCAGATGACTTGGTTTGGATGGGTTACATGCACCAGGTCTTCGATATTTTAGCTGTTCATTAGATCCACACGCTTGAATTGGGCCAAACCTTAGAAACCAAAAAATAAAAAAAATATAAAAATTAAGAAGCTCTATCTCATGAATTAGAATCACTAAATTGGTTTGGTCACACTATCAAATATGATTCTCATGCTCATGGGTCAAAATGTTTCTGTCTAGTTTATCTATAGCAAAGTTCAAACAGCTAATATTTCATTGCATGGCTGATATGGGGCATAACAATATATCAGTTGCACCTGTTGTGGCACCAGCCAATGCATTTCAATCTACCATGCTAGTTCTTCTTTTATACATACATACAGACATACATACATGCATACATATATATATATATATATATATATGAACATATAAACATAACATAAAATATGATACACAATATAATATAATCTTACAACTAGATTGAATGGGTGTCAACAAAAATAAAAATAAAAATTCAGGCCAAGTAGTTGGCTATGGAGTAAGCAAATTCTATGTAGTTTGGTTGTTCGCGCAAGGCTTAATAGGTTTGGTGAACTATCATAAACAAATAAACCTCAACATCAGAGATCCTTTATCAGTTTGTACCATGTCTCCTTATCTAAAGAATGTATTATATCATCACAAACTAGACCTAAAACGGGGGAGAGTGTTGCAAATCCAGTTTCAAAATAAAGAGGAGGGCTGCCTCATCTCCAAAGAATCTGTACCAGCAACCCAGCAAACTGAATGTGGCAGGATCAACCTCTAGAAATGGTAAAGTATAAACTTCTGAAGGATGATTCAAACTCATATTGTATAATAAATTTTGTAAGATTCCTTACATCCTTGATATTTAATTTCTAGTACCATCTGTTGCCACAGCCACAGCCACAGCCACAGCCACAGTTGTGGCAGTATAGGTAACGGGTGTAAAGGGCTAAATGGACTAGGCTGCAGGCCCTTAAGGACTCTTGAGTTTTAAATGATTGCTTCAACAGCCATAATAACATTACTACTCCATATCAACCATATAGGGCAGCTAGTGACCAATATAGTCCCATTGCACATAGAAACAGCTCGTCAGGCATTATTCTAGCCTAATTCAGGCCAATATGGCTGATATTTGAGTCCACGATTCACTCTGTATCTGATAATTAACCAACTCTGCAAAGAGGAAATACCATATTATATCAAGAAAATGATTAAATCTCTGCTCACGGTTTCAAGGAGAGGATTCCTCCGACACAATGGAGTTTTTCAAGTAATAATAGAGTTGGAACAACTGTAAATACAATACAACAGTGTTATGTCTAAATTTGTTGTCATATATTGTAGTGGTGCTGACACAATTTAAGAGTGAACAGTTATAAGTGGGTTTTCTGCACATTTGCTTAGCAGTCATACAAAGCCATAAACACCAAGCACTTAGAATGCCATTCACAGGCAAACACTAAAAGTTATTTAGGAGCCATGTTAGATATACAGAAATTTAGAATGAAATGATTCAGAAAGAAGCCAATATTCTTAAGTCAAAAGCCCATGGAAACAAGTCATGCAGGACACATGCATTTCCTATGAATGTATCAATTTTCTTTCCCAATTTTGGTGAGAAACTTCTACCAATTGCGAACAGGATATGGATAACTTTAGACTACCAAACTAGTATCTGTTGCAGAGAGAGTTTTGGCACAGGCATTTCTACAAAACGTTGAATCAATCTCAAACTTGCATGGATAATTTCAAAATTTTCCTAGTTATAAACTTAAAAATTGATAGCCATTGATATAAAAGGTGCCAGAAAGAGAAAGAAAGATATGTACTAAATAATGAGGTCAAATTAGTTAGTGAGTTACTTACAGAAACGACTATAAAGAACTGATAGCTCCCGCCTCATTGTTTCCCACCCTTCTCCATTATTCACAGGCCTACTTGCTTTCCATATGGCTAATAGATATCTCATCTCAAAAATGGAGAAGACCACAAACTTGAAAAACGCAGCGGTTGCAAAAGCATTAAAGAGGGATTCTGCACAGTAACTTACTACAGTCAGTAAAATGAATAACAAAATTTTTTCTGTGTATAAAGCAAACTTACAATTTTCTGAAAGCACCAGGGAGGTACAATTGAGACCCTAAATACAGCCAACAGAAAAGGGAAAAAGAAAAGCTAACTTCCCCAAATCAATGACATAACCATTATCATCATATAATGAACAAGTGGTTCAGATTGCTTCATTCACCCCAAGGAGCCAGTTGTCCAGTGGCCAAGATGGCTCAATCACAATGCATTATCTGTAGTTGTGGGATTCCCTCCCCCCCCCCCCCCCAAAAAAAAAAAAAACAAAAGTTCGTGGGCTAAACACTAGAAGCTTGAGTGCCTCACCATTCCTAAGGTGGCACACTGCACCACCTCACATCGGACAACTGACTACTTTGGGATGAATGGAGCAAAACTGAGCCCATGAACAACCACAAGGAGAATATGCAAACGCAAGATTAAAATACAGAAAAAGCTCAAATTTTAAATCCCAAGCCAAATATCAATCACAATTGTAGAAGGTTTCTCCTCTCCATTATCTCCATGCTTTACTTGCTTGTAATAGAGCTTTGTACGGATTTAACCCTGTTTAAAAATATAATTCCTAAAACAACCCTCAATGCAAACTATTTTCAGAAGTAACCCATGTTTGTCGAGTCTTGAAAACTACACAAATATTATCGCTTCTTGAAAACTCGACATACAGCTATCCCAACACATGTCCAACACTTGAGACAAGCAAATCCAACACTTGAGACAAGCATATCCAACACTCCAACACTTGAGACAAGCATGTCTAACACTTGAGACAAGCATGTCCAACACTCCAACACTTGAGACAAGCATGTCTAACACTTAAAACAAGCATGCTTAAGAAAAAAAATTCATAAAATAGCCCCGTTTAAAGTGTTAGACATACTTGTCCCAAGTGTTAGACATGCTTGTCTCAAGTGGAGTGTTGGACATGCTTGTCTCAAGCGTTGAACATGTTTGTCTCAAGTGTTGGACACATTAAGTGTTGGACATATTGAACACGTGTTGGGACAGCTGTATGTCGAGTGTTCAAGACTCGACAAACATGAGTTACTTCTGGAAATAGTTTCCGCTAAGGGTTGTTTTAGGAATTTTATTTTATTTTTAAACAGGATTAAACCCATACAAAGCTCGCTTGTAATACGGAAGATGCTAGAATATTAGCATAACATGAAGCTAAATGCTAGCCCAGTATATCCATTGTTTTACCAATATTCCATGATCCAAATAAGCTAAGCACAGTTAACAACGTGCGATTGCTGAGATAGGGTTCTTCAGACACCCAGCAGGTGCCTATAACTGCCAGTTCACGATATGTAATATGAACCATTTGTAATCTACATTATGCATTCTATGCAAAAAAGGAAAAGCATATTTAGGTTTTCCTTTTCTTGGTACATGTAATTTGCTAAAACTGATGTTTACTCAGAAAAGAAGGGAATTTTCTCAAAACCTACTCAAGCTCTTGCATTATCGTTTGACAGACCTTTTGCTGCAGTTGATTAAATAAATATGGAATACAATTATTTTTTAATATGATCTATTTGTTTATTCTTCACACAGACGGACATATTGCACAGAAATCACAGCTTCACACCAAGTAATAGTTTGCACCAAAAAGTTCTTTTATTTCCTCATGACACTCACCAACTAGTATTCCAGCTGTCAGATGTACAAGGCAAAGATAAGCATCCATGATTGCCTGATGTCCAATCATTATAATTGAAACTTTGGCAGCACCCTGATAAACAGATCAAAAACTCAAAATCAACAAACTAACTCAAGAAATCTACATGAACTGATACTGAGAAATTAAGCTTCAAGATCAGATCTTACTGATTGTGTGTTGCTATGTTCCATTTGTCGAATCAAGAGAAGAACTTGAAGAAAAGAAACCTGATGCAAACTCTATTAAGGAATCCATCAAGAAGAGATAAAGGATTTGTTTCATTGCTTGGAATGAGAGATGATCAACATCTGAATAAAGTCACCAGAAGCTACGAAATAAAGGATACAAAAGTGACCATCAAAGTATAATTCACTGCTTTATTGTAGTAGACCTCAATGTTGAGAGAAGTAGCATTCAGCAACAAGGGTGAGAAGCAATCCCCATCATCATCCGTAGCAGGACTCTCCATCAGCCCTTCTATATGATATCTATCATGGTCACCATCTACAAGTAATTTCGGCCACACAATATGAATGAATCACAGGACATTAGCATTACAAAATATATTTCAGAATTTTAATTGATTTTCCTTATTATATTAATCACCGTGAACTCCCACAACACTTCATATGCATTTAAGCAAGAGGCCAATTATGTAAACAACCCAAAAAACGAAGATAATATCAGCATTCCAAGCAAAGAGAATGGGAATTGAATTACCAAAGATGCACATGAAAATGCAGATGCAACCAAATAGTCAACAGATAATATGAATGACAAGTCTTTAAGTATCTAAGGGCTTTTTTGGTCTCACCAAAGATGTCGCTACCCAGCCAATCAGAAGGGAAAAAAAGAAAACCTGCTTAGGGATGAAGCAATCTAAAAAACACAAAGGAGAAGTAAACGAGCAAGCACATCATATCATCATATATGAAGTTTTGCTACAGGGTACAGGTACTGATTTCATACCAGAAACATGCAAACAGAGCAACCTTGGAAAAGTAGAACATAGAGAAGGCAGATCAATGCAAAATACAACTCATTCTGTGTCTGTGTCAATGGTGGATCTACATCCAAGCTTTTGGAGGCAATTGCTTCTGCTCGATGATAAAAAGAAAAGAAGCAAAGAAATCAAACAAAAGGGCAAAACCTTCCAATCCCCACCACAACCCCCAATCAACATCTGTTGATAGGCTAAGGCCAACAATCAATCACCATAAACCAAGCAAAAATTACATTTTCATAAGAGCAAAGGATAACAAATAACACAATCATGTCCTTTGACAGTGATGAGTAGCTCATTCCACACTAATTTTCATTGTGTTAACAATCTTGGCAGTCTTTTATATGGATTTATATAATGCCAAGCAAATTATAGCAGATATTATAACACCAGCAACTATGACCATAACTTAAATCTATAATCGTAACCAAGATTTCATTCCACATTGAAAACGCAAGCACAATGTTTGCTCACCAAGACAAACAGCAGAGAGAAAAAGATTGCTCCTACATTCACGATATACGATATTTTTCAACATGTTTTTTTCCAGGTGTCATCTCAATATGCATACAAACTTTCTGTTCTTGTTCATAATACTATGCACCAGCTAGGACAAGACTCTACATGTTCAACTAGATATTCCAAAACAGTGGCGGATCCAGGACCTTAAGTTTGTGGGGGCAAAATATTTTTATAGGTCAAAATATTTTATTTTTAAGCTACAAACATAATTTTTTTTTATATGGGGTCAAATTTTTTTTAAGTGTGGGGGCAATATATATATTTTTTTTTTATGTGGGGGCAAATATTTATTTAATATATAAAATTTAATAATTTTTTTTTTAGTGGGGGCAATTGCCCCCACACTCTTCAATGTGGCTCCGCCACTGTTCAAAAATCAATGGAGAAACGTACTTGAGTTAAATAGTTTCGATAGAATATAGAAATAAAGAATTCATGGGTGAGAAGATACAAGTACCACTTTGAGTAGAAGGCACACGTGAAATTTGAGCAGCGATTTCGACATTGCAATGTTTCTCCATGTCATAGATGAGAGCTGCAATATGGAAGTCAAGATCTCTCCCACAAGATAAAATAACAGAACTAGCTTAAGAACCAAGTGAATTAAGGAGAATTACAGTGTTTTCTTCTCCGGATTCTATCTCGAGGAGATTCTTGAAAGACCTGAGATGAGAAAACTCCAAGCTGTTCAAGGATGAGGAAACAATCACGGGTTAACACATTGTCCTCTCTCTTAGTATCCAGTATCTATTATTGACCATCACTAAATTCCTATCCTTTCAAATTAAAAATCCAACTTAGTCCTACTGAGAAGCATTAAAAACCAAAGAAGATCATAAACCCCAAAATCAAATTTGAAACCACAACATTCTTCAAGCAATCTTTTGATTTGTCAAGCAACTTAAGCACAATTAAATGCATCCAAAATCTAAAATCATCCACCAGTTGAAGAAAAACGTCATAAGTCCATACAATCCATTCACATAAAATGATGCAAATATGTGACCAAGCTAACTAAAGATGAGTTAAAATCATTACCATGTGATATGGATTTGACAAAATATAATCTTCATCTTGACCCCAGTCTCCTCCTTTTCCGCTGAAAAGTAAAAATAAAATGAATCAAAGTGAGAAAAAGTTAAATGTTATCTGCCAATTTTGTCAAATGTTGCTAGTAAAATGCAATACAAAAGCTAGCTAGAGATGAATTGATCAATGATAGTGAGCATTCATGAGTAAAAAAAATCCAAGGACAATCAAGTAAACAGTAAAAAGCTTTCAGGTGAAAAATTATTCTGAAATGAACTCTACTAATCTTTTTCTCTTTCTTTCAGCATCCTAACCTGATAAAACCGTAAGAAGAACCATTAAGACTCTCCAAAGAACTCAAAGTGTGCATTTCCTTGGGACTCAGGTATAATTGGAAGGTGGTGTCCCTTTGTTCAAGTGGATGCTTTAGTCTAATTCAGGCTGCTTCAACCATAGGAGTTGCTATGAGTAAAATTCGGGAAAAAGGGCACCCTTGGGGAATTGCACCAGGTGCTGTAGCTAATCGAGTACCTCTAGAAGATTGTGTGTACAAGATTGTAATGAAGGGCGTGATCTTGCTCATGAGGGTAATGAAATTATGGAGGTGGCCAGCACATGGAGTCCTGAACTAGCTGCTGCTTATGTGGTATGGAAGAAAATCAAATTTGAATTCGACCCAGTGGATACTTTGTAATCCTTTTGATACCAAAATGAATGAAAAGGACCATTTTGTGAGTTGGAAGTAGGTGCCTCACTTAAGTCAAGATGGGGATGGATCCTGGATCCTGGTAATTTAGTGCCAGAAAGCATCGCTCTTGCTGAAAACAGATTGAGGAGGATTCCTTATGTGTATAACAAATATGGTAGGACATGACCAAGTGTGCATATGTGGCCTCTATTATAATGGATTAATGCCAACGTTGAAGCATACGATACCCAGTAGTCCATGGAGATTCATTTCAAACCTTAGCTAATAACCATATTTTTTCTTCTTAAATGAGAAATGTTTTTGGTTGGAGGACGTTTGGCTAGGAGTAATCCCCATTTATTTAGCTTTCCCTGATTTATGTATTATTCCCCCCCCCCCACCATAGTGCGTTCATTTTTAATTTCAATAAGCTATTAGTGTGTGTGTGTATATATTCAATTTTCCCCTCAAATTAATGGTATTCTCTATTTTTCATTAATATTGACGGGCATCATAACATGATTATCTGGCAGAACAGCTTTCAAAAGCCCTATTTTACAACAAATAATTTAATCCAATTAAGAACCATGGACCAAATAGGGGCATTAACTTTGAAATGAACCTCAGATTCCACATTGAAACTCAGCGACAAGGGAAAGTAAGAAGCATTAGTCCTTTTGGCTTTCAAAGATTAAGGTTTTCAGGATAATAAAAGGGATGGGAAAGCATTATTCTTTAGTAATTTACTTTTAACCTTTTGGTTTCCATTTTACTCTAGAAAGATTTTGCTTATCTTCCTCTGACACACTTCCTTTCAATAGATACTATTCTGTCTTTCTCCATAAAAAAGAGTGATATTACATCAGAGTCAATTTAACCATAATATCTTCTTTGATCCTTTCCTCTTCTTTTGCAGCAATTGGGTTGTGGTCTGGGACATGCCTTTGCCCATGTAAACAAATTGAAGGCACTTGTAGATGCAATGAAGTTCGATACTTCAGAATGTATGAACTAGGCTCTAATTTGAATATAACTTTTTTTTTCCCCTCCCCTTTTGGAAGCGCGGCGAGCATGGTAATAGGAGATAATGGAGTTTGAATTAGACCCCTACATTGTAAAATTAGCTAGGACAATGCATAACATATGATCTCAACTAAGCTTGAGCAGAATCACAGTCATAATAGTGTACTACACAGATAAAAAGTTTAAACATGTCAACATGGAACTCTAAAGAAGTTCTCTGAGATTACCTGCTGGCTACCATTCGAAGTTGTCTAAAAGGCCATATATATACCCCTTCCACCCTAATTTGAGCATCATTAACTTTATGTTGATTGTCATAGACATTAGGGAAAATAATAACACCCTGTTGCAGACACCATGGACTCCAGTCAGAAGTTGTGGAACAACATTAAACAAAAAAGGTAGTTCCCATTACACAGAGTATGAGCAAAGAAGTTCCAGGAAAAAGAAACTGCAAAAGTAGAAAACGAAACCAACAGAGAAAGGGAAATGTTATAACAAAGACTTAAGCATGTATACTTATCAATATGGGAAGATATTGCATGAATATCAGGAGGACGGTCAATAGCCAAAAGCCTTGAACAAGATGTTGAACCATATTTGCAACAAAGTTCTTTGCAATCGCAAACCAAAGATGAAACAAATCTTTATTTTAGAGAAAACTTCACTGTGAAATCACCATATCTCAGCACCTAAGATATTTCGATTTAATTCAAACAGCCCTCTCCATGTTCATATGTCTTCAAAGGCCCACATTAGATATTTAGCATCCATTTACTTAAAAAAGATCTAAGCAACCCTCAAACCGAGAAATACAATTCAACTCCAACCATATTATCAGGGACGAAGTCAGAATCTCAATGTAGGGGGCAAAAAATCCATGAGCTAAAGAAAAAGGAAAAACCAAAAATACCCCTTTTTTCTTTTGAGGAGAGAAAAAGAGAAAAATAGCTTTTCTTTCCAAGTAGATAAAGAGAGAGAGAGAGAGAGAGAGAGAAATCAATTGGCGCCTCTTCTGTTTTTTAGGAGAGAAAAAAATGTCTAATTGTTTTTATACAAATACTACCCTTTTTTTTAATGCAAGGAAGAAATAAATAGATTGGAAAGTGGGAGATTTTGATTGTGCTAAGGAGTGGTTTTTCATAAAGAAGGTAAAGTAAAGTGGGAGCCATAGATAAATGGTAAGAAAAGTTAAAGAGTTAAAATTTTTATCTTTATAGTTAATTTTTGTCTTTAGGCAGGGGGGAGGCACTCATCTCTGCTTATTATCATTAGTTACTTCTCTAAAAGCATCCCTGCAATTAGTCAACACCACAGATTCTTAACAGCCATCTCCTCATCAGTCATAAGCAGATAGAGAAAAAGTAAAAGGAACTATATTGAACATGAAACTAAGATGGAGACAAGGAAAGCATACATCCACCAATAAAAAATTTATGCAGCCACCATTACAAACCCAAAGCATGCAGGTTTTCTTACCAGTTGCAGGACCCAATCAGAGTGAAAAAATTAACACTACAAGCTTAAAAACTCAATATTCTTAGAGCATGTCTTTTACTGAAAAGCTTACAATATATCCAAGAAGTAGATCTACATTTATCCCTTTGCTTGCTTAATGTAGACTATGCCAACGCATGTTCTCTTTACTAAGTGAACAGTGGTTGACACAAGAATGCTGATTTTTCTTCACTACATGAACACTTTATAAAAGACAATATGTACTCACCTGGACATAATGTACACCAGTTATTTTTGTTGGTGTACTAACTAATTCAAAGAGGGAATCACCATTTGATTTTCTGAAATCTGGGTATCTGGATGTGCCATTTCTGGACTCCAGGAACCTCCAATTTCCTGCAACTCACATTTCACAACAATTGCATCAAATTGATAGAGAAGTGGTGTGCCAGCAAGAGCATTGAATGAAAACTTTGAACTCCTGAATTTTAGAATAATTTGGTAAAACATTAAATCGTATTGAGAGGAAAATAAAAATTATGTTACAGGAAGGAAGAAAGAGACAATGAGTGATAATTTTTTTTTTTCAATTAAAGTAAAAAGGAACCGAAGAGAAAAGAAAGAAAATATGACGCAAAGACTTCTAGTCCCTCATGACATCTTAAAAAGAAGTACACAGCCCAACTACCAAAAAATGACATTCTTTTTATTCTTCTCAGAGGGGGTTACCCTATGTACATTCTCATTGATTTAACAATATTCCTCTCTTTTGCTATCAACAGAGAAGGGGGGAAAAAGCCCCAACCACCAATGTCCCTAAAAAAGATGAAAATAGACTCATCCCAGAGTAATACAATGAGAAGGGACCCATTAAATTTCAGGAATTTCTCTCAAACCAAAAGCACCACAAATTGGTCACCTTTATTTATTTTTTGAATAGAAATACAAAGTGGTTCAAAAGATCTTGGCATTCTTAATGGTTCCAAAACCGATATATTTTACTCTTAAAACTTCCAAAATCTTTTGGTTTACTAAAAGTTCCCCCACAATTGGCAAAAAACCTACTCCACACAGTCCTATTTATTGAAATATAAAGAGCAAGGTCATTCAGCAGCTCACCATACTGTGTTTCTTTTTCTCTTTTATATGCTTGGACGGAAGTTCGTTTTCTCATTTCACGTTTCTAGAAGCCTTAAATGATAGAGAGGCCATGGACCTTACATTCTTACTCAGCTTAATATATTCCCATTGGTAATCTTTTTTTTTTTTTGGGTTGAGGGGGGTGGGTAGAAAGGAGGAAGCACACCAAGGCAAAACATTAGATTTTTGGGGGGCTTAGCAACTGGGGGGGGGGGGAGTTAAAACCTGTCTCTGGACCTTTATGACAGATTAGGAATTCAAGTTGTTCAGATGACTGTTGAAACCAAAGCCCTTAGTCAAGCAGAAGCACCATGTTCATCCACTTGAACGTCCATGTCTCCATATTATGAAAGAGTTGAGGTTCTTAATAATCACATCATTATTCCAGAAAATCATTCTTTGATAATCTTAGCCAAACACCATCTCTCTTCCTTGTGCTGATTATATATGGAAAGGGAAGGTTTCTTTCACGACAATGCTTTTACCAAGTCTGACGTAGAACATCATACAAATGAATTCTTGAATCAATTGGGCAAGCAAAGGAAGTTCAAAAATGCACAGGAAAGGAGAAATAACACCAAAGGCCATACTGCCACCGCCATGGCCTTGGTGATAATATCAGGACGAAGAAGCTGGAATTATAACCACGAGCAGTGCCATAGCGAAAACCATGACGGTACCCGTGGAGATACTCTCATAACTTGGCAACCAAAGGAGACTGCCATACCGGTGGCAATACTATGAATATCAACTTCTTTATCTCTACTTTCCTATTTTTTGCTTATTTCTGTCCTTTTGTCTCTAGCATTTCTAGATTCCTAGAACAAGTAGTCTTAAGGTTTTGTTAGTGAGGCAAGTGTCTTAGGTCTGTATAAACTCTTTATCATTCATTGTAACTTAGATTTTGAGTATTATATAAACTCTTTGTCATTCATTGTAACTTAGATTTTTAGTATTTTCCTTTAATAAAGAATATAGTTCTTTCCTTTTGGGGTGGATTCCTTCCTTAGGATTTGGGCTTATCAAACTCAATGCCATACTTCAACTGTGTCAATTAGTATCAGAGCAGGTACACTCTGGGTTGATGGACTTTCATAAACAAATCAAAGGACGTAGGTGAAAGCATCCAATCCCATGATGGAGATCAAGGGATGATAGATCTAACGCAAATGCTGATTGCACATGGAAAGGCCTTGGAAAGACTCAAACCCGTCTACAACAAATAACAATGGCACTCCAAACGAAAAGAATACTGGCTGACCCAAATCAAAATCAGGAAGAGGAGCATGCTAGAGTTGAGATTCCAACTCCAAATGCGGTTCATGAAAACCCACAAAGGGAGACGTGATTATGGATATGAAGATGAAGAAGATGAAGGCAGAAATCATGGAAATCCCAGGTGTGAGATTGAATTTTGTATAAAAGCTGAAATTTCTGCTTTTGTTAGTGATTTAGATGTAAAAGAGATTTTAGACTCAATTGCTGCATGTGATCATTTTATTAAAATTATGAGATATCTGCCAATAGGATGATGGGAAGGGTAGCATATAGACTAACAAAAGGGGCTTAGATTAGGTGGAATAATGAAGTTGCTTCCAGGAAGAGTGGGCTAGAGGTTCCACGTGGTTTTTACTTTTAGATTATGATCAATAGTTGTTTACCAAATAACAAAGGTGTCGTCAAGGGGGCAAGTCCATTAATGAGTACATGGCTGAATTTCAACGTTTAGCCGCAAGAAATAATTTAAATGAAACCCAGGGCAACAGTGTGCTAGGTATATCAAGGGATTAAGGTAATTTGGAGTAAAACTGAGTTGTTAATATTGAACGTCGTCAATGAAGCACAGAAAATGGCATTGAAGGCTGAGATGATGATGCAGGAAAAGGGTAGTTTGGGTAGAACATTCAAGGAGGAAGAAGTCTGAGTTAATTCAGTTGAAGAGGGGAATGTGATACCATTGAATCGTCAGTCCAAGACCATTATTTCAGGGCCGAACATGAAAAAGGGTAAGGCACTTGTGGTGGTTCAGAAAGGAAATCCAAGAAGGATAGACAATCCATACGTTAAACCAGGTGTGGGAAAGTGTTATAGGTGTGGACGTGTGGTAAGGAAGGGGACAAGTCCAACAAGTGTCATCAACGAAGGCCGCTGAACAAGAGTGACCTGCAAGGAAGATGAGCATGATGGGAATGCATATGAAAAGGTTGTTTGTGAGCCCAGGGATAGTAAGGCTGAGGGGTATGAAGATGATGGTGAAAGGCAGGCGTATATGGTGAGGAGAGTGTTATTGGGCCCGAGGGAGGATGATACTCTATGCAATAAGTTGTTTCATACTAAGTGTCCGATTAAGGGTCAGGTTTTTGACCTCATCATCAGGTTTTTGATGACATCATTGGACAGGATACTGCACTTCGAATGGGTGTCAAAATTGAGAAGTGTCCCAAACCGTATTCCATAGCAGGATGTAATGGAGATCAAGGCGACTGAGAAGTGTTTGGTTCCCTTTCCGTGTTCGCAGGTATGGGGATAAAACTTACTGTGACATTGTTGATATGCTCAGAACTTGCTATTTAGGAGGCTATGGCAATATGATTTCGATGCTTGGCACACAGGGAGACAGAACATTTACTCATTTGTTAAGGGGGGTATCCACTTTAATTGGAGCCACTGAAAGGGAGTATCAACTCTGAAAATAAGATGGCAAAGGGTGGTTCATCCACAATTTGGGTCAAGGTTTCAGCATGGCCTGAAGAAGATGAAAGGAAGGCGGTCTGAGCACAAGGGGGTTATGGCAAGATGGACTTGGAGACGGGTTGACAAAGTTAACTCGAGATCGAGTACTTTGCAAGTCTGCGAGACTAGTGTAGAACAACTTGCAAATGAATTCTTGGATCAATTGGGCAAGCAAAGTTAAAAAATGCATAAAAAGGGGTGGAAAAAACCAAAAGCCATACCGCCACGGCCATGCCCATGGGGGTAATGATAGGAAGAAGAAGCTGGAATTATAACTGCGAGCAATGCCGTGGTGGTACCAGCAACAGTAATTCACCGTTGTGGCGGTACTCAATAAACTTGGCAACCAAAGAAGACAACCATGGTTTCTAGAATTGCAACTTCTTTATTTCTTATTTTTTTCAAGTTTTTGTTTATTTCTTTTTTTTGGGGGGGGGGGGTTTAGGGCTTTAAGAATGCTGGCACAAGTTGTTTTAAGACTTTATCTGTAGTTTCCTATTTTATTGCAAGTGTCTTAGGTGTATATAACCTTCTCATCATTCATTGTAACTTAAATTTTGAGTATTTTCTTTCAATAAATAACATATTTCTTTTCTTTTGGGGCGGATTCCCTTGCAGAGGAGCTTTAGGATTTAGGTTTTCAAACTCAACACCAAACTTTGAGTGCGTCAATCCAGTCCGCGCTTCTTAACAGAGTCAACACAAATACTCTCCGCAGGAAATGGTACCTCATTTCTCAGAATATTGGTCTGACATGCTTGCGTAGCAACAAAACCAGGGATCATCTTGACCTATTTCTTGGACTATGTGGAGTAAAGAGTAAGTGCTTTGAAATTGGGGAAAGCATTAGTATGTCCAGAATATGTGCATACTTTTCATACGAATATATCCTTAGCTTTCAGAAGAAATATGAAATTCAAAACCTTAGAAAGATGTGTTTTTTTTTTCAGTTTTCTAGTGCATTTGATTGGAGAGAAATACATAAATCTTCATGGATTATTTCTTTCATTCTCTTCATTTATGAAATATGGTTGTCTCCTATGCATCTTTATGATATGCAACCAAGAAAGCTTTCCAATTGAATAGGACTTAAAGGTGTCAGAGATTCTAAAGATCTTTTGCTATAATTTTGTTATCAGTTTCATTCTTTTGTCCATATTCTTTTTGGAAGATACAATACCCCATATTCCTTTCACCCTTGTAATAATTTTTTTTTTTTTTTTAAATTGAAAGACCAAAAAGAAAAAAGAAAAAAGAAACAGGTGTATCCACTAGCGTGTGCTGCAACAGGCAATTAGACCATTCTAGAGGTAGATATAAGAAGTTGTGTATTGCAAATGTTCATTATATCAAATGAATTCCCCATATTGTGTCACTATTTCTCTTTTTTATGCCTAGGGAAAATGGTGCGTCCATACCAAGCTCTCCACACAATTCCTAGAGGAAGATATTCACAACAACAAAATAAATCCATTTTACTAAACAAGGTCATAGACAACCAAGGTGCTAGCTTTTTCTCTTAGTGACAAGTAACACAAGGATTGAAATGGCAACATGCATTACCCTGTGCAAGAGATCATGAACAGAATAAACAATCAATTGCAAATATATCCGACTCACAAACCTCTGTAAGTTCCTGTAATGTTCCAAGGAGCAAATTGGCCCACATCGTTCCCATCTTTCCTAACAAATAGCCACTGCAAGGCAAAATGCAATGTAAGCATTAAAATTAAGCATTACTAGCAAATAGCCACTGCCAAATGCAATGTAAGCATTAAAATTAAGTTCTGAACACCCTGTAACCATAAAATAGGAGAATGCAACACGTGCGTTACGTATTTATGCATGCATGCATGCATACATAAATATAGACCAAGTAAACCACCCTAAGCCACCCATAAACAGCATTCCACACATTGAAATAGACACCAAATAACACCTACTATTCCAATTGACACCAAAATGATATTGTTTACATGAAAATGGGATATGGATGTGGTAAAATAAGATGACCCACTTTGAGATTCCCATCAGATGAGGCATGGACTGGAGACAATAAAAGAAGTTGCAGGTGTTAAGAAGAAATCTTGGACCTCATCTTGATCATTGAGAGTTGGAACTAACAAGTACGAGATCTAATCTTCCATTTTTCACTATTACATCCATAACAGAGTGGCCGGCCATTACCTTATTGGTTATTGGTTTTAATACTACTAAGTAAGATCCAATTGTCTGGCTGAGATCCTTTAATCAGAATTCATAATGGGTACAGAATAATCATTAGGTCAACAGTGTTGGAGCTAGCAACTTATAGCCAATAAAAACTACCAATGCCTAGGCACTCATGGCGCATCAACGTTGCAATCACTGCTCCACAACGACCACACCACAATTACTATGAAAAATCTAATAATAATGGGGAGTACATCTCACAACCAACTCATTGAACAATAGACACAGACACAAACAACAAGGACAAAGATGGCAAATGTTGAAGAGTAATAAAAAGAAACAACAACAACAACAACCTGAATTTTAATCTCAAATTTTGGGATTGGCCATTTGAGAGACAAATATAGGATAAAGGAAAAAAGAAAAACATAAAATTAAAGTTTAAAAACAAAAATAAAGAAAATAATACTAAAAAAATAAAAATAATAAAAAAATATTCCTAAAAGTTTAAAATAATAAAAGAGATGATTTAACTTTTTCGAATTCTCCTAAACCGCTCATTCTTATTTAAAGTCATTTCCTCTACTAAACCTTTGATACTCATATTTTTACAAATAACTTGCATCCAAATATTCAACAGTCTACCCCGATACTTTACTAAATCTCCTATATTTAAACTTTCGCATCTCTTAACTAGTGCGTTCTTGAATTTTCATTACATATGTACAAACCACCTTAGATAATGCCCTCACATATTATTCACAATTAAATTCATTCCCAACTTATTATGTATCTTTTCATTTTTAATCCTATCTTTTCTTATTTTACAACAAATCCATATGAATATCTTCATTTCAATTATAGTCATTTTATACTCTTGTTGTTGTTTAATAACCCAACATTCGGTATCATACAATAATATAGATTTTACCACAGTTCTATAAAATTTTTCCTTCAACTGCAATGGTATCGTATGATCATAAAAAACTCCATATGCATTTTTCCATTTCATCCAACCCGCTTGAATCCTATAATTCACATCTTCCTCTATGTTGTCTTTGAATAATGGATCCAAAATATTTAAAACAATCACTCTTTGGTATGTGTTATCTTTCTAACTTAATATATTTTTCATCATTTTGATAACTACCACTAAATGTACATCTCATATATTCAGTTTTTGACCAACTCAATCTAAATCCTCTAGATTCTAATGTGACCCTTCATAATTTCAATTTAGCAGTAATACCTTCTCTAATTTCATCGACTAACACTATATCATTTACAAAAAACATATATCATGGTATTTCATCTTGGATACTGTGTAATTTCATCCATCACTATTATAAAGAAGGGAACTTAACACTAAATCTTGGTAAAGCCCAATGTTAATCGGAAAATTATCACTTAAACCTCCACAAGTTCTTACATTAATAACAGCTCCCTCATAAATATTTTTGATGAAATCAATGTATCTCAAGGAGATTCCCTTTCTCATCAACATCCATCACAATATATCTCTAAGTATCCTATCATATGTTTTTTCTAAGTCAATGAATGCATATGCAAATCTCGCTTCTACGCTCTAAATGTCTCCATCAAATGTCTTAGTAAGTGAATGGCTTCGATGATAGATCCTCTTCGCATAAATCCAAATTGATTCTACAACACACTTATCTCTAATCTCAACCAATAATCCATCTCTCTCCCACAACTTCATTGTATGACTCATAAACTTAATTTCTCTACAATTGAAACAATCTTGTATGTCTTCTTTATTCTTATATAGTGGTATAAGTATACTCTCCTTCCATACTTGAGATGTTTTCTTAGTTTGCCAGATTTTGTTAAAAAGATACGTTAACATTCCTATCCTCACTTCACCCAAATACTCCCACACCTCAATAAGGATGTCGTTGGGTCCTATGAGTTTATTATTCTTCATTTTCCTTAAGATCTCCTTTATTTCATGGGAATGAATATTGCGTTTAAAATTCCTATTGATCTCCTCTATAGGTATCGTAATATTATCAATATCTCTTGTACCCTCAACGGTAAACAGATTATTAAAATAATCTTTTCAACGTTTTTTTATGTCCTCATTCCTTACGAAAACACTATTGGGATCACTCTTAATACACCTAAAACCAATTAAATCTTTTTTTTCCCTCTCCTTTAGTTTTACAATTCTATAAAATTTTTTTTCTCCATCCATAGTTTTTAGTTTCTTATATAATTCATTATACACCTTACTTTTTGATTCGTGAATAATCTTTTTCACTTCTTTTCTTGCAATCTTATACTTTTCAAATTCATCATGACCTCTCATACTTTTAAGGTTCTTATAACACTCTCATTTGGTTCGTATAGCAATTTCAATTTTCTTATTCCACCATCGTGACTCCTTACCTGTTAGAGCCCAACTCTTAAATATGCAAAGAATCTCTTTACCTATATTTTTAATATTATTAGATATTTCTACTAACATAGTTTCTAAATCATCAATAGCGGATCAGGTTGCTACTTGTATTAATTTGTTTCTAAAAGTCACAACTTTTTCTTTTTTCAAATTCTACCATTTAATTCTTGACTCCACGAATTAGTGATATTTCTTTTGACTTTTAGGCACTCACACATCTAAAACTAAAAGTCTATATTGAGTTGTTACACTCTCTCGTGATATAACCTTACAATCCCTACTATGAGTGTATTCGACTAGAGTCGATCCCGAGCATCCCTGTTCTCAAACTCGAACTCAAACTAGAACTAGACAAGTAGTAAATAATAGGACTCGAATTCCACTCAAAAACTTGATTATTATATAATATATAAATATATTTTATTTTATTTTTTATATTATAATCATATATAAATTTATTAATATATATTATCAAACTACTCGACGAGTTTTCGAGTCTAAAATTCTATAACTCGAAATCAACTCGATTGTATAATGAATTCAACTCGAACTCGACTCGATTTCGGTCAAAATCGAGTCGAATCAAGTCGTTGACCGAGCGGTTTGTGAGCAGTTTGAACTCGAATCGATTCGCATAACTGCTCTAATCTCTACAGGTTATTCTATTACCCCTCCTAGTGAGGAAGAAATATATTTGATTGACATTCGACCCATTTCTATACGTAAACATGTGCGATTCTCATTTTTTTAAGAAAGTGTTTACAAGAGTCAAATCAAATGCTATGACAAACTCTAAAATGATGCCCCCCGTCTTATTCCTCTTACCAAAGCCAAAGTTCCCATGTATGAATTCAAATCCTTCATTATTCTCACCTACATATCCATTTAGATCTCATTCAATAAATAACTTCTCTCCACAAGGTATGGTTTATATAAATTTACCTAATTTTCTAAAAACACACAATTTTTTTTTTTTGGCTGGTTGTGAAGAGAAGGCATTCAAACCCACCCCCGATACAATTGATTGTAGCCATGTGCCATCCCTCTTAGATACAACCCTTACCAATCCCTGTACAGATGATGAGTTCTAGTAGTAGGGTGAGAAAATAAAAATGTCATAATTGAGATTAAGAATAAACTTTTCATTTTCACTTTTTCACTATAATAAAGGATCAAAAAATTCTTGCAGACATGAACCTATTTCTTAGCACAACTTACTGCGCAGATTGTCCTCATTATTAAGTCTAACAGCCAAAATGGAAATGGATTTATGTGGTTCATATGTACACTTGCATATTTAACTGCCAACATAAAGAGAGATGTAGTACATTCTTTTTACCTCTAAAATATATTTCTTTTTCTATCAAAAGTGAGAGAGACAGAGACAGAGACAGTGAGAGACAGAGAGACAGAGAGAGAGAGATTAGTAATTGTACAGCCTTAATCCTTGTCCAGGAAACAAGGCATGTTGATGTAAAACGTTAGGGCATATTATTGTAGTTATTTGGTTTCATCAAAATTCTTGAATCATATATTTCCTAATTTTTTAGACTTCTTAGTCGAACTAGTATCTAATTGTTTAGGGGTATAAATAAGGGCCCCGGTTATTGACTTGTTTGTGTTTTTCGTAATAATGGATCTCTCTCTCTCTCTCTCTCACATCTCTTATGATGTGTCTCTCTATTGCCTATTAAATTGCATTTACCATATGATCCATCATTAACCATTCAAGGGAAGGAGAAACAAAGGCCTTTGGCCTTTTCACCACATCAAAGAGATGAACAACAAAAACAGATTGCAAGTGCCAAATCATATTGATTAAGTCAAGTAAGAAAAAGGTTCGACAATACTGATCTAGAAGGATGCCCTAACTACAAGCAGTACTTCACTTCCACTCAACACATATAGTCACTGCCCTATGCAACAGCTGAGAGAAGGAATTGAAAAACATTTATCTTGGGACCAACTTATTACTTAAATGATTTTAACAACTTTGTTCTTTCCTTTCACTATCCAACATGAAATAAAGACATATTAGTTGGTGCATCAGAGGCATATCCTTTCCACCTATCCAATTATGAAAAATGAACTCTTAATGCACTAATTGCCACACATAATTCCTACCAGTTCCACACTGTCACATTATTAGGGCTAACCTTCTTCCCTACTCGCCAAGTGATCGGGAAGCTTTCCTTTGCCTTGGAACTCGAGGGCCAATTTCATCCAACAAGTTGTTCACATGCATTTCCATTGGGGGAGTCCTACACCTTATCATCTATCTACTTAAGATCTCCCTTGTCTCTCTTCTGGAGTGATAATTGATGACTTCCCTACCCCTCCCAACCCATGCTCCACCTTAGCTCTACAGACAAGGCTCCAAACAGGTTTCAATTGCAGGTCATTCACATTCCCATAAAGCTGTCTCTCGAAGACAAGGCCAACATTGTTACCCAACAAAAGAATTTTGCAACCTTGGGACCATTATTATAGTAATCATATTTCACAGTGGTTCGATGTACCCTAAATAGTCAAAAGACTTTGCAGAGATGTCTATTTTGGTAAATCCCGTCTCACAGTCGGACCCTCCGGGAAGGGACACAAATGGCATCCCAAAAATGAAAATGGGAGCAAAATTGGTAAATAGCTCCTTCCATAGTGTGACAATCATCAACAAGCATTACCATTTTGATAATATTAATGTTGACCCTAAAACTGAAGTCACTGCCTCAGCTTCCTCGACAAACCACATAGATGACATAGCGCAACCACAAATTCCTCCATAGTAACAATAAAATTAAGATTGAAATTAAGAATGAATAATCAATAAAAACTGGCATGGTCTAAGATTAAGTTAAAGATGGACTAAAATTCAACAGAACTAACCTCATCACCCCATGAACGAGACCTTTCTCTCAAAGGTCTGAGACCATCCACCGGCTTCAAAAACACGAAACCAAACCAAAACCCTAAAGCAATCCGAAGAACTAATCTTAAACTCATCGAAGAAGAAGACATGTCTAAACTCAAACATTCCATTCACAAAAATCTCAACTTCTGACGCTCCCGATGAACCCAACCACAGCAAAATCGAACGGATTCCATAGAGAAGAATTCAAGAAGTTGCTTCGAGATTAGTCAACACCTTCAACCAAATTGAAAGACGAAAATTGATTGGTCAACCACTACCGATTTAGAAACCCTAACCACTTAGTTTTAAACCAGAAGCACTAGAATTCAGTATAATTATTTGATACATCTTTCTTTTTAAAGTTCTCTCTCTCTCTCTCTCTCTCTCTCTCTCGTTGGAAAACAGTAGTGTTTGTTGTTGACAAGTTGACATCTTGTCGATGCTCTTTTATTGCTTATGTTTCACGAATTACGCTGTTTGAGGTTTTTCTTTTCTCCTTTCGGTAAATTTCGGACGAGCCCAGGTGGATTAAACAGTCAAGGGATACGGTGACGAGAGGGTGATGCAAATGATGATCACGGTCCGAAGAGAAGTCGACGTTTGGGCCGGATTTTTCATTTTTGGCACCGCACGGAGAGGAGAAATCTAGCTTTGGCTTTTAGTAATTTGGTGATCGGATATTTGTTTCCTTATATCGTGGCTGTGCTCTGAAATTTGGATGGATCGAGAACATAATATCGATCCGAGGTGGCGTAGGCAATTTTTTGTTTACCACGATGTATGTGATTTAGCTTATACGATCAAATAAATTATCTATGTATTTATAGTGATTTATTTTATAGGAATCATCATTTTATTGATCTAATAAAAAAAGATATTAGGATTTCATATTAAGTATTCAAATTTGAATCATGATATTGACAAAAACGATGTTAGGAGAGTCTTTCTGAATGAGAATCCAATCGTGACTCGATCTAAATTAGTCAGAATGAAACTCTTAATAATAAATAGTGAACCACATCTAAGGCATAAAAAAAAAAACTTATATGAATCAAATAAATTTTGTTTACACATGATATATATGATTTACATTATACGCATCAAATAGATTGTATAAACATACAAATAATGAATTTATTTTAGCATAGATTTGTAGGGGTGAGCATTTAGGTAGTGTTTGGTTCATACTCAGGAATTAAAATTGGAATTAGAGTCGAAGTCAAAAGGCTTAAAAATCAGAATCGAAATCAAAATCGAATTTCGATATAAATCATTTGATTCAAATTCTGAAATGAATATTATCACTATTGATGTTAATCAATTTTCTAAAATTAATATTTTTTAAATTTTATTTTATTTTCTAAAATTAAAATAATCAATTTTATTTTAAATAATCCTAAAAACAAATTAAAATTATCAATTTTAAATAATTTTTTTAAATCTTTTTATTCTATTTTTAAATTGAATTTAATAATAAATAAAAAAATCTAAAAGTGGGTTAAAAAAACCTAAACTTGGATAAAATTGAGCGCTGGTGATGGTGATGGCGAAGCTAAAGGTGAGAAGTCTGTGAAGAAGGCGATAGCAAAGCTAAAGGCCGAGAAGTCTGAGAAGAAGGCGATTGTAGACACGGATTCAATTAGCCGAGAAGATGGATTCAAAGTTAGGATTGAGATGAATTTGATGAGATTCGACGATTGACTAAGAAGATGATCGAAGACGAATGGTAAGGGCAAAGGCAAATGCTAAGGCGGAGGCGTAGGCGTAGGCATAAGCGGGCAAAGGGTGAGGGCGAAGGCGAAGGGCAAAGGTGAAGGGAAAAGGGCGAGGGCGAGGGCGAGGGCGAAGGGCGAGGCTGAAGGCAAAGGGCGAAGGCGAAGGGCAAAGGGCACCAGCGACAACGATGGTGGAGAAATGAAGAATGAAGAGCAAAGAGAGAGGAGGAAAAATCAATTCGAGAGTTTTATTCGTGGGTTTCCATCAAAATCCATCTATTTTATTGGGTTTTCAAAATCCACAAATCAAAAGTTTCATACCCATTCCATCATTCTCATACCTTAAACCCAAATAATTTATTTGGGTTTTAAACCCATTACTGATTCGCATTCCCATAAACCAAACACCCCCTTAATTTTTCAATTTGATCGTTTTGATATTTTATTTTAAAATCAAAATTTTATTCTATCATTTAATTCTTTTATTAGATTTTCAGTTTAGTTTTATTTTTGTTAAAAAATAATTTTTTATTTAAAATAATTTAAAATAAGTTTAAAAATTCAAAAATTGTGTAATTGTTCGAAAAATAAGTCAAAACCAAATTTTTTGTTATGACTTGAAAATAATGTAAGATAATTTATGAGTTGAATTTGAATTAAAATTATGTTATAATTCAAAAAAAAAATTATTTATTGACAAATTGGCAATCTTGTACAAGTACAATAAAAAAATCAATTTTCACTTAAAAAGAAAAAATAGGCGTTGGGAGAACCAACCCCTAAATTAGATCTTAGAATTATTCGAATCAGATTAATCAAGTTTTCGAATACCGGTGCTCAAGTACAAAAAAATAAGTTTTCGATTATTATCTAAATTAAAATTGTTATGGCTGAAATAAAACCAAATTAACCAAAATTAATTTATTTTCAGTTATTAAAAACTGAATTTAATAAAAAAAGGAATCAAATTGAGTATTTCAAGTTTGTTCGATTGATTATTTGATTATAACGTAATATTATTAGATCATATTCAAGTAAAAGTTAGATCCAATTATTAAATATACATATATATTATTACTTAATTATGGTACAAAATTAATTTATTAAATAAGAACAAATTTTCAAATTTTCAGAATAGGCCTATAATTTGTGTCCACACCCTAGATGATAAAGTCCCAAGAGAGAAGAGTTCTTAGATGTTGGTTGAACAATACTACATTTTGTAGTTTAGGGATTTTTATAAATAAGAGCAAAATAGCTATATGATTAATCTGCATATCACGTCTAAACTCATTTAGGACTATATTAAGAGTTACACTTATCTATTTATCTAAATTAAATTTTCAGATAAAAAATGAAATTTTAATTAAGTTCAAACTTTGGGGTTACATATACTTCTTAACTTTTCATTTTATACCTCACTTCTATCTTTAATTTATTGAGAAGATTTTGTATGCTTTGAGGTTTGAGGGATGAAGCACCATTTTTTTTTGTATACACTAATTGTTAAATCCAATTCAAATTGGTTGAACTATTAATGGATAAAATTTTTTGACATTTGCTTTTGTCATACATAAAACTCAAATCGAGATCTTATTTAAGAGATACTCTAATCCAATCATTGAATCAACAAGCGTTGGTGGGATGAAGAGCCATTGACAATAAGCAAGAGAAGCGTGGTGACAATACTAACGATATCTTAAAAAAAAATGGGTTCATGGATATGCAAAAATAAAAATTTTAGAAATTATGTTAAAATTTGTTTTTAATATAGGATGAGACAAGGATTTTATAATATGCTTTCTTATCAATTTATTATAAACTTTTCTTAAAATTACGCAAAATATCATTTATATTAATGAGATTATTTCTTTCTTTTCACGTCGAAGGAGAAAACAATAATTCAAATTATTAGAAGTTATTCTTCAGAAGATGTGAAGCCGGCATGTCATAATTTGGAATAAAAGTTTGAGTTTCGAAGGTCATATAATCACTTAAATCTAATAATTTTTTTAATTAAAAACACACTAATTGATTTCATTTTTTAGCACTTTTAAAAAATTTGTTTGCACAAATATTAATGATAAAATTTATTTTTCCATTATCAGATGAAAAGCAATTTTCTTTAGGGAACGAATAAATTTTTTCACACAATTGTATATACATTTTGAATTTCTCTATTGTTAGCCTCATCATCATCATCCATCATCATCATCATCATCATCACCTTTTTATTAACTCTCCCTATTTCCATTAGCTTCTCTCTCCCTCTTTTTTTTTTGTGTTTGTCAAAGGTAAAAAAAAAAAAAAAGGAAGAGATAGAATAAATGGAGAGGGTTTCAATTAAGAGATAAATAATTGATCGATTGAGAGTGAGAAAGAGAAAGAGAGAGGAAAATTGATCCATGTTATCAAAAACAGAGAAAAAAGGATAGAAAATAGAAAAAAGAATAGATCAAGAAAAAGAAAACACGCGATCAATTCAAAGAGAGGAAAAGAGAGGTTGGTCCGTTCAATTATCAATTTCTTTGTTACAATCTAACCTTCCTTCTTGCAGTAGAGCAGCTTGTAGTTATAACCTCAGAGGAAAATAAGGAAAATGGATTGGAGTTTCAAATATGTCACGAAGGAAATAACTATGGTAAGGTAGGGAGAAATCATAGAGAAGGTAGGAATATAGAGAATTAGAGTTGAGAGAGAAGAAGATTAGAGGGAGAAAGAGAGAAAGAGAGAAAGAGAGAAGAGAGTTACAGAAGGAAATTGACAATTCATTACAAAGTTACTGTCTTTCCTCTAGCTGCTTCCTTCTTATATATTGTCTTAACCAACCTCTTAACAAACTAACCAATTGAACAACCTAATACTATCACTACAGTTGTAGTTGGTTACATTCAGTTAAGTTGGCTGTAGGTAGTTAGTACTAGCCATTGTATTTAAACTTCCATCCTTTTCTGTTACAATATCTCCTCTCTTTGGCATCCTTAACCTCAAAGATTAAAAGTGTGGAAATTGAGCCTTAATAAAGCTCATGTCCTCCCATGTAGCTTCTTCAGGACTTAAATTCACTCAACTAATCAACCATTGACAGACTGGTTTACCATTTCTCATGATCACTTTTCTTTCCAATATAGCTTCTAGTTCCCAATTTGATTATCTGCTCCCACCAAAGGTAATGTTGGCATAATATTTTGTTTAGGCCCCACTTTCTTCTTAAGTAATGAAACATGGAACACAAGATGAATCCTTGACTCTGGAGGTAGCTGCAACCTGTAAGCTACTTGTTCCACCCTTGTTGTGATTTGAAATGGCTTATAATACTTTGAGGATAACTTGAGTTGTCATCTGAGCTCTACTGACTGTTATTTGTATGGTTGTAGCTAGGACTGGCAATTGGTCGGGCCGGCTCGAGCTCGACCAGTTTTAAAGGGCCGAGCTTAACTCATTTAGAGCCAGGTCGAGCTTGAGCCTAATTTTTAAACTCAATTTAATTAAGAGTCGAGCTTAAACATAAGTGGACTCGGCTCGATGAAAACTCGGCTCGTTTAACATTAAGCAGTATGTAGTGTAGGGTATGTAACTGTTTATATTTGGTCTTTTTTATTTTTTGTCTCACAGAAGAAAGAAGCCCAAGAGTAAAAAATAATTCAGTTGATTTGATCTAAAAATATTTTGATTAATTTAAAATTATTAAAATTAAAAAAAATTGATTTTTTATATATTTAAAGAAATTTTGTAGGTAAAAAAAAAAATTGTTATTCGAACTCGAGTCTGGCTCGAAATGGGCCCAAAGCCCTTTTAATTTTTCGAGCCGAGCTCGAGTCTAGATTTTTTGAGTTTTTTCGAGCCGAACTTGAACTCGAGCCCATAAAATTTTAAACGAGCCGAGCCCGAGCCTTGCAAAACTTGGCTCAGAAAACTCGATTGCCAGGCCTAGTTGTAGCTTGAGATATACCCACTCTCCTACATTGAATTCTCTTTTTGATCTATTCTGATCTGCCTTAATTTTTATTCTGTTTTGTACCTTAGCCAAATGATCTTGTAAATTTCTCAGCATTGATTGTCTGTTTTGAACAAAATTCTCTGTAGCTGGAGTAATAGAATCTAAGTAGGGACCTATTGGGATTGATCTAGGCTTGTAACCATATAAGGTTTCAAAATGGGACATTTGTATACTCGAATGAAAGTTAGTATTATACCACCATTCAGCTAGACTAAGCTATTGATACCATTGTCCTGACCTATCTGAAATCATACATCTCAAATAACATTTCAGGCATTAATTGAGCCTCTCACTCTGTCCATCTGTTTAAGGATGGTATGCACTACTTAGATTCAGTTGAATGCTTACCAATTTGAACAGTTTCTGCCAAAAAAGGCTAGTAAAAATCTTGTCTCGATCAGACACTATGGAGTCTGGGGGACCATGTAACTTGAATATGCAGTCTACAAAGGTCGATAGTTAGGTTAAAATTACTAGCTGTAGCTAAGGAGGATTTGAGAGCCAAAGAGGCCTTTGGGTATAGCCACAATTTGGATTTTGTAGGGTTAATTTGCAGTCCACTTTCCTCATTGAATCCCTGAGACAGTTAAGAATGCAACTCATGTTTTGATTGTTAGTTTCTGCAAAGATTAAAATATCATCTACAAAAAAGAGGTAGGAGATAAGAGGTCCTCTTCTAGATAGTCTGATCGGGTTCCATTCCTTTCTTCCTATCGTATCCTTGATCTTGTAAGAGAGCTTCTCCATGGCAAGGATGAAAAAGTAAGGGCAAAGGGAGTCCCCTTGTCTCAAATCTTAACCAGATTTGAAGAATGAAAGAGCACCACCATTCAACAAATTGAAGATTTCAGTGCTTGAAATAGCATACACGATCAACTTTGCTAGAGGGATAGGCAGGTTAAAGTCAAGAAGGGTCCTCCCCAGGAAGCTCCAGTCTAAGATGTCAAAAGTCTTTTTGAAATCAATTTTCAACACCATTTTGTGTTTTTTGCTCCAATGGAGTGAATTACCTCTTGAATGGCAACCATATTGGCCATGGTACCCCTGTTAGGGAGGAAGCTACTTTGGTGTTCTCCTATGAGATTTTGCAGGTAAGGCCTTAGTCTTTCCACTATAGTTTTAGTAAGGATCTTATATGATGTATTGAGAAGGTTAATTAGTCAAAAATCAGTTACACACTCAGGAGATTTTATCTTGGGGATGAGGACCATGTGAGCTCTTGAAAATTCAGGCTGGAAGTACCCATTTTTAAAAGCTATAGCCACAAAATTACATGTTGCTTCTCTAACTGTTTTCCATCTCTTTTGGTTGAATATGGTTTAAATTCAATCAGGCCCAGGAGCCTTTAATCCTTTCATGGTCTACACCACTGATTTTACTTCTTCCTCTGTGATTTCTTTGGTAAGGAAAGCATGTTCTGATTCAGGAATTCTAGCTTGATATTTGGAGGATTTTAAGGGGAAATGAGTTACTTCTCTACTTGTAAAGACATTCATGAAGTAATTTAGAACATATCTCTAAAGTTCCTCTTGTTCTTGGGTCCAAACTCTATTAACTTTAAGGCTGCTGATTCTCATTGCATTTCTTCTAACCTTGGTTGTTATGTGGAAGAATTTGGTATTCTCGTCTGCCTCATTACACTATTGAATTCTAGATTGTTGGTGCCAATGTATCTCTTCTTGGCCAATCACAGTTTCGTATTCATTGAGTATTACATGTTCTAGTTCTTGAAGGAAGTTTGAATGTCCATAGTGGGCTGAGCTCTGGATACCCTTTATTGTAGCTTCAATGGTTCTCTTTCTTTTGAAAATGTTCCTAAAGATTTCTTTGTTCCAAATCTTCATTTTCAGTTGCTATGTTGGTGAAGGCTTAAAAGAGGTCATTAGTGGGACACCAAACTATATCGAAAGCTTCTTTAAACTGAGAATATGAGAGCCACATGGTCTCAAATCTAAAGGGTCGAACTTTGGGATCAGAGGCTCTGTCATAGTTGTCTGCAACATAATTGGGCTGTGGTCACCATGGGTTCTAGTAAGATTCAGAAGTCTCATTTCAAGAAAGGACAGGTAGGCTTGGGGGTTTGATAGTGCTCTTTCAAGTCTCTCTTGGAGAACAATCTTGCCACCTTACCTCCATACCTAGGTAAACTTAGGGCTTGCAACTTTCAAGCCCATGAGGTTGTAATAATTGCACTAGTTTCTGAATCCATGTCCTCTTTTCAGAGTGTTGGCTATGCACTTGGAGGTCTCTTCAGCATAGGCTATGTCATTGAAGCCACCTAAAAGGAACCAAGGAGAATGCACATCCCTTGCACAGAGTCTCATGTCTCTCCAAAACTCATTTTTGCAGTTGCTGTAGGGTTGAACATATGCCATGGAAAGCCTCCATGTTTTATAGTCTTCTTTTATCTCTGTGTGAATAACTTGGTTGGTGTGAGCTATTATCGAGAGGTTTACCTTGTTTGGATTCCAATTAAGCCATATTCTACCTTTAAGACCTGTAGTTTGGACAATAAAGTTTTTTTTCCAATCCCATGGTCTTCAAGAAGGTAGGGAAGATGTTTTCAGCTTTGGTTTCAAGGAGGCAAAGTATGTTTGGTTGATGGACTCTTATCAATTCCTTCCATGCTCTTTTGAAGCTGTTATTGCACACTCCACAATAATTCCAGGTGATTATCTTTGTATTCACTGAGATGATGGTGAAACAAGAGAGTTTGACCCTTAGTTTTTTTCCATCATGGCATTAGCATGGTTTATCTTGGTCTCTGATGAATTTCCTTCTTGTGCAATATGTTCTGCAGTGGTCTTCTCTCTGTCAGACATGTCACGTTCGCATGTATCCATTTTATCATCACTAGTTATATATTCTTCTTCTCCCTTTATTATGTTGGCTTCTCCAGGATCAAGGCACCACATCTCTTCATTAAAGGAGTGGTGGTGAGGGGTGAATATGTCGGTATTTGGTTCCAATAATGGAGATGTGTAAGTTCCTTTTGACCCTACTATAGGAGCAGGTAAAACCTTGATAAGGTCCATGGGTGGAGGGGTTGTTTCTTTTAAGATTAGTCTAAGTGGTCTATCAAAATGCTTCCTCCCCAAGAGCCATGTTCTTTGTTTTGATGATCTACAATGTGGGTTGAGGGACCATGCATGTGAGAATCACTGCCTGCTTTCTTGTTAAAATTTGTGACTCTTTAATTTTCCATTGCGTTAACTGCATTTGTTGGACTGTCCTTTCCTGTTATCGTTTCTTCCGATGTAGGTCCCTTTGATTGTTTCTACAAGTTGTTTTTTTTTTTTTTTTTTTTTGCCTTCCCTTCCTTGTTTAGTCTTTTCATTACAGTCTGACCTTGTTTAATCACATTGTTTCCATTTTGCTTAGATGTCATTTCTTGGTTGGGTACTATAGTAGACATAACTAAACTTTCCTTCTCTCTCCCCTCCTTATTTGAATTGGTTATTGCATTTTGACTTGGAATGATCACATTACTTCCATTCGGCCTTAGGATTAGATCCTTATTGGAAATTACAGTAGGCATGGGGAAATTTTCCTTACCACTGCCTTCCATTACTGCATCATGGTCAAAAGCAAGGCTTCCAAATTATTATCATTTTGCAAGGGAAACTTTCCTTCTCTTCTATTTTCGCTCCCATTTTTTGTAAGTCCTTGCCACCTAGGCACATGTATCCATGGGCCAAGCGTATCTGTATGTTGACTTTCCATTTTTTCACATATTCCAATCATCGTCTGTCCTACCATCTCTGGTGACGAAAGGTTGCAGGGCTCTTTATTGCATGCCTCCTTCATGTGTCCCACTTTGCCGCAATTAAAGCATATGGTGTGGAGTCCTTCACACTCCACCATTTGAGTTCTTTTTCTGATTTTTGCCCTGGGAATTAAGAACTTATTGAGGTCGATTTCCATACACACCCTAGCATCTTTCCCTCTCAAGGTGTTTGCTGTATTTTGGTCTACCTTGACTAGGTGTCTAATGCTTTGGCCAATCTCAAACAGAGCTTCTTCATTGAAGAATTCAATAGGCAGGTGTGGGAGTCTGATCCAAATTGCAGCCCACTCGATCTTTGCTTTTTTAGGGGAAAACCAAGGCCTCTATTTTCTGACCACTAGTTAGTGGTCATCAATCATCCAGGGACCTCTAGTCAGAGCATGAAAGTAGTCTGTCTTCAAGGAGAAATGTGTAAGGAAAGCCCTCCCCTAAGTCAAGAAATTTAATGGTGCCTTGTGGTTTCCATAACCAATGTATTTTTGTCTATAGAAGGTGGTACCCAATGTGTTATCCAAGAAGTTTAATAATGAGTGATTGTTTCCATGATTTTCTTAGACTTTTAAGCCTATTAGTTGTGAAGGGGATCGAGTCAATGTTCAGAAAGTTATGTTCTTCTTCTGTGGTTTGCTCTTCCTCTGTTGTTTCCTCATCAAAATCTGACATGCATAGGATTGCTTCGTATGTTTTTCCTTCCTTGTTTCCTCCTCCTAAAAGCATATTTTTGAATGATGTTTTCGGCAAGCTATTAGTTGTGTCTGCATGTGATATGTCTTCATTTGCCTTAACCTTCTTGGTGCTACGCTGCAAGTAATCCTCCTCTTCCTATGATAGACCCCCTGTGGATTGGTCGACATCAAAAGCCATCTCTCTCTCTCTCTCTCTCTCTCTCTCTCTCTCTCACACACACACACACACACACACATTTAATTAAGAAGCATGTGATGCTTTTGAAGTCACC
Organism: Dillenia turbinata; assembly: GCA_037126225.1. Lineage (NCBI taxonomy): Eukaryota > Viridiplantae > Streptophyta > Magnoliopsida > Dilleniales > Dilleniaceae > Dillenia > Dillenia turbinata. The sequence goes on from JBAMMX010000022.1 coordinate 22,353,419, forward strand.
ACGCACTCTCTAGATAGATAATTTCAAGACCTTTCGGTCTCAGCTACCACTCCTTACTCTCTTTCCCCTATTTTAGGCAATTTTGACTTCTCTTAGTAACCCGCTATAGAATTATTTATTTATTTTACAATCTTTTTCCTTTTTCTTTGTCATGTTTTTTTTTTCAACTTAGTGGCATGGTCCAACAAAAAATCTCAACCGTTGCACATCGGTTGAGCTATAAATCAATATTCAAGTATTGTCTACCGGTAACATATTGTATCTCTTATGGGCGTCCTTTAAGCAATTCTTCATCATCATATGGATCTGAGAGGTTGTGATATCATAGAGGATACTAGAGATTTTTTTTTCCTCCTGAAACTCTATATAATCTTGTGGTTGTCATGATTCACAAATTGCCCCTATAATTTCAAAATAAGTGAAATTTTATTTTATTTAATATTTTGCTTCAAGACTCTTAGTTGGTATGCTCATGTAGGGGAATTCTAGGAGATAATTTAAATTATTTTGAATTTGGGATAATGGGATAACTCCCATCATCTCTTAACTCCTATAACCTCCCAATAATCTCTCTTGATTATTCCACTAACTTAGTGAGTGTTGGTACAATCAAGTGATTGAGAATTGCTTGAGGGGGACGATTATTACTTGATAGAGAGAGATTGAAACATTGTGAGAAAAACATAATTTTCTACAGTGAAAAATAGAGGGATCGAAAAATTTCGAGTACGAAATTTTTATCGTTATTGAGATCATCGGATTTAGGGTTAAGGTGTTGTGGATCTATAGTGATAGATTGTTCAACATGATCATCATCCTGATCGTGCGAATTGTTCGAGAGTTCACAATCACAGATTTTTGGAACTCTTCACATCGAGGTATGACCTGAAAAATTTTGACTATTTAATTTTTCACACTTTTGCATGTGTATACATGTTGAGAATAAATCTAACATTAGTATCAGAATATGATTAGATTTATTTAAAAATTTTTCAGAATTTTTTCAGGTATAAAATATGTAGGGTATAAATTTAGCATTCGAATCACGAATGAATTTTGTGAATATGAAGATACCACGATTACCCATGACTTAAGGAATATGAATATGATTTTTATTTAATTTTTAGAGTATGTTTAAATCATGAAACTGTTGGTTGAAGTTCCAGCCATGAACAGTGATCCCAAAACTTAGAACTTAGATCTGTCGAGATAGAGGTTGATTTGATCTATAAAAATGCTCTAAAAATATTCATCATATTCTGATCTGCATTTTTGACATATTAATTACGAGTTTTGGCTACCGAAAATTGTGTTTCATCAATGGTTGCAGAGGGCCGCAATGGAGGTTGTATGATTTACTGAGTTTAGGGCTTAAATCCTCTAAAATCGAGTCAGAGATGGTTGGAGGATATTTAATTGCAATTTCTGATTGAAATCCATGCCAAAAGGTGGCCAAAAAATGGGTTTTCTGGTAGTCGGGTCGTATGAATCGGTTGTAGACCCGTCAGGTGAGGAAGAACCGACCCCGACCCGCAGGCTCGTGGGGCATAAGGCAAAGGGTGTGTGAGGTTCACTATTGCTAAGGTGCATGAATAAGGTCAGGCAGTCAAGTTAGTTCCCACCTGGATCTGCGTCCCAACCCGCCCCTGACCCGAGATGTGACCTAAGACACGGGTCGCATGCATGCAGGCACGTGGCCCACATGCTGCGCGTCTGGTCATTCCGGATTGATTTTTTTAATTATTTTAAGTGTCTCATATCATTATTTATGACTTTTTATGGGTTTTTATGTACTGAATCCAAGTCCATATGGTAAAATGCGATCACAGGTTATTGTGTAGGTGTCTGTTGACTCATACGCTCACTTTATGGTCTATACTTGAATCATTTAGTATCTGTTGATTCGTAGGGTGTACAAAATTATGAGAACAAATATCAATAAGTCATTAATGTCTCTCTTTTCTGTGTAAAGAGACTATGACTGCTTCGAGAACTATCGTTCTGTATCTTTGCAAGGGGATAAATTGAATGGTGACAAATATAACATTTGGTACTGGAAGATTTAGTTTATCCTCGAAGAGCAGAATCTTTCTGAGATTCTAAGACACGAGATGGTGGATCCCAGTGAGCGTAGCACACCTCAGACTAGTCAGGATCAGGAGGCCTATCATGTGTGGAAGAAGAAGGATAGCCATACTAGGGCAATCCTAATTAGTAGCACACACAATGATATGATCCCGGTCTATAAGCAGTATCCTATGGATATGTTGGTTTGGCTTGCCCTAAAAGAGCATTATAGTGCTCTTTCAGCTCCTAAAGTGAGGATGCTAACTTATAAGTTTATTACTTATAAGAAAATGGTTGATCATACGATGAAGCAACATTTGATACAAATGTCGAGTATGATTGTTGGGTTAAGGAATGCAAGCGAGCCCATTTCGGATGAGTTTTAAGTATTGGGTATGATACATGCTTTATCTAATTCATTGGAGATAATGAAAACCTATCTCACGCACGATGAAAGTATTCATACTTTCACTGATGTGAGCAGGCACTGCGAGCTCGAAGAAGAGCGCTTGGAGGTGAGTAGGCTGCATTCAGGTCATATTTAAATAGTGGAGTCAAACAAGGACTCTCGTGGTACCAAACGCAGATAGAAGAAGCATGAGAAGAAAACCCAAGGTCCAGGTAAGAAGAAGCCATCCGAGAAATCTGACAGCAAAGTTCAAAAGCTTGGGAAGAAGGTGATAAATAAGGCCAAGGTAAATGCTACGCATGTAGTAGATTTGGTCATTTTGCTCATGAGTGTGACGAATGGAAGATATGTTCTTTTTCTTTACATGGTTTGAGATTTGCCTTATCTACTGTGATACTCACTGATTTCTCTCCTTTGTGGATTATAGACTCAGGAGCCACCGACCATGTAGCTCGAGACAGGAATACGTATGTGGAGTTCCACCAATTGAATTCTCAGGTTAGAAGGATTTACATGGGGAATAGAGCATTTGCCTTCATCAAAGGGATCAACACTTGCAAATTAGAGCTACAAAGTGGCCAAACTTTATTTCTGTTTTATGTATTTTTTGCTTCGGATATTCGATAGAATCTCATTTCTATACTTTGTTTAAACTATTTAGGATATCCATTATTTGTTCTGGTTTTGTCCATGATGAACTATATGCACTGGATGCTATTTCATTTAATGGTATTTCTTATTATTCTTTTATTGCCTTTATATCTGATTGCATTGATAATGATGTGAATGTATGATATAGTAAACTTGGACACATAGGGCAAAAGAGGATGAACTGGTTAGCAGCTTGTGGTCTGTTGGGCCCACTAACCAGGGTCGAGTTGCCCCTATATGAGTTTTGCCTAGTTAGCAAAGTTACAAGAAAACTATTTGACAAGATAATGAGAGTTGAGACTCTATTATAGTTGATCAACTCTGATATCTGTGACCCTATGAAAGTGAGAACCTGAAATGGAGCTGCATACTTTATTACATTCATAGACCATTACATGTATTTTAGTTACGTCTATCTAATCTCGCACAAGTTTAAGGTATTGGATTATTTTAGGTGGTTTATTAGTGAAGTTGAAAATCAGTTAGACTTGAGAGTAAAATCTCTCAGAACTGATCGGGGGAGCGAATATTTGTGAAAACAATTTAAAGAGCTCTGTTTCGAGAAGGGTATAACAATATAGCTAACTATTCCTACTACTTCCCAGCAAAATTGAGTAGCTGAGAGAAGGAATAGGAGTTTATTGGAGATTGTGAGGTTTATGATGGTGCAGACCAATTTACCCATCTCCCATTGGGTAGATACATTATTGACTGCAGTTTATGTCCTCAACTGTATTCCATCAAAGTTCGTAGTCAATACCCTATACAAGCTTTAAACAGAGAGGCGGCCTAACATTAGCCACTTGAGGCCATGAGGTTGTATTGCGTACGTTCATGATTTCTCGCATCCATACAACAAGTTAGACCTGCGAGAAAAGAAGTATATCTTTATAAGATATTCAAAGCACTCCAAAGGGTAAGTGCTCTGAGGTGAATATACGGATGATATTGTCATTGAGATTGTGACTTGTAATGTCACGTTTTTTTAGAATGATTTTCTTGAGAAATGTAAAATCAATTGAGACTTTATTTCTATAAGATGGATGAGCCTAGTGGCTCATCTAATTCTAGTGGCAGGACCCAGAACCCGTTACAGATCTTAGTCGTACTGGGAGTGATCTATTTAGAGGTGAAGAGGTTCTCCCTCCTCGTAAAAGTAATCAAGGACATATACCTAAACGTTGTTTTTTGATTAAGGGTGAGTCCATTATTGTGACTCCTGAGAATGATGAGGAGTCTAAAATGGTCTAGAAGACTCTCGAGGGTTCTACAAAGGACCATTTGTTGAAAGCCATGGATGAAGAGATGGAATCAATAAGAATCAACGGGGTATGAGATCTAGTTGATTTGTTTGAGGGTAGAAAGGCTATTGGGAACAAGTAGGTTCTCAAAATCAAAAGAAAGGCCGACAGATCAGTGGAGAGGTATAAGGCTCATCTGGTAGCCAGGGTTACACTCAGATTAAGGGTATGGACTATAAAGAAACTTTCTCCCCGGTGGTCAAATTTATCTCAATCCATTTACTTTTAGTGATTGTAGTAGACATGGATATGGAGATACACTAAATGGACATCAAGACTACTTTCCTGAATGGAAGGTTAGATTAATAGATCTATATGGAACAGCCACCTCGCTTTGTTCCTGTAGGTCAGGAGGATAAGATTTGTCGACTTCAAAAGTTGGTATATGGCCTTAAGCAATTATCCATATAATGGTACTTGAGATTTCATGATGAGGTAATATCTTACAGTTTCATGATTATCGAGGAGGATTATTGTGTCTATCTGATACGTTTTCCTAACTTCTTTGTAATCATTTCCTTATATATGGATGACATTCTATAGAGTGGGAACAACAGAGAGTATTTGATGACCAACAAAGCATGGCTATTGTCGAGTTTTGATATGAAGAACATAGGTGAGGCTCAGTTCATTCTCGGAGTTTGGATCCAGAGATATCACTCTAAATGGGTGTTGGCTCTTTCACAAGAGTCCTATATCAAGAAGATTCTCAAGCCCTTCGAGATAAGTAATTGCAACCCCATAAATACTCCTATCGCTAAAGGTGAGGGTCTGAGTCTTGACATGTGCCTTAAAACTCAGGAAAAAATATGAGAGATGAGTAAAATCCCTTATACATGTGTAGTGGGCAGTCTAATATACGCAATATTATGTACACGATTAGACATTTGTTTTGTAGTCAGTTTGATGAGTAAGTATCAATTGAATCCCGGAAGGGGTCATTACAGAGTAGTGAAAAGGATTCTGAGATATCTCAAGAGAACTGCGGATCTCTTCTTGTGTTACGGAGGAGGTGATTTGTGTCTCATTGGGTATTCAGACACCGACTGAGGTGACGATTTAGATGGACACAAATCAACATCAGATTTTGCTATCTTTCTCAATAACATTTCCTTTTCATGGAGTAACAAGAAGCAAACTTGTGTATCTCTATCTATAATGGAGGCTGAGTTGGTGACATACTCAATAGCAATTTAGGAGAGTGTTTGGTTTCGGAGATTTCTAGATGACTTAAGGACTGTAGCAGATAGTGGGAGGGTAATAATCATTTATTGTGATAATCAGACCGTCATTGTTTACACTTGAGATCTTAAGTATCGCAGTAGGATCAAACACATTGATATCAAATACGATTTTGTGAGAGATATCATTGAGAATGGTGAAATGACGATAAAGTACATTTGTACACACAGCATGGTAGCTAATCCCTTCACCAAACCCATTACAAGAGATTTCTTTATAGGACATAGGGAATCATTGTGCCTACATGTACTGTGACATTTCTCATATGTACTATATTGATGTTTTAATATGACATGTATGCATTATTTAGTCGCAAGTTATTTATTACACTTAATTATTGTCATATATTCTCTGATGTGTTGTGATAAAAGATATATCAGGCAAACATAATCGACTCTCTCACATGAGTAACCATATCTAGTTCTAAGTGAGTGGGGATGAGACGGTTTTTAAACGTAAGAGACTTTGAGAGTAACCCTACTAGAATATTAGTTGCCCTGATACGTGTTCAAAATGAGAACATATGCGATATGACTGATATAAACATACCTACATTTATGTTACCTGTAAGTAGTCAGATTTGAGATCTCAAATATTACTTGCATTTAGTGATATTGTCTCTAAGGTATTCTCTCTAAGATTTTTGAATAAAAGCTTATTTATAGATTGAGTCATATACCTATATAGTGTTGGAAGAATTAGATACAAGCCCTTTTGAGAGATGAGAGAATAATACTATGGCACGTATTTCATATCGCGTGTGATAAATCGACCATGAGATAGTGAGAGCTATTATTTGAGACAATGATGTGATCTTGATCTCCATGCCCGCTTGTGAGACTCGAGGCCCATTGATGGACCCACTAATACCCTTATTACTTTCAACTATTTCTTGAAATTTTATTTTAGTGTATACTATTTTAGTCTGCTTATCAATGGTCTGAAAGATAATGAAGTCTATGGGACAAGTTTACGAAAGCAGCTGCATTAAGATGGATAGAATCTAGTAGGGAAAAGGAAGGTCAATCGACATTACATTATTGTGTTATATTCACCGATTGAACTATTACATTTATCCATGTTGGAATTCAAAATAATAGTGAATACACAATCAAACAACGATTTGGGGATCACTTTCGATGAGGAAAGTGGCTCGATGGATATAATGTGTTGAGTTTGGGGTACAACGGGTTCTTTGGTATTAACGGTGGCTCCCCGATCATCCTAATAGGTGTATTGAGAAGTTTTTGCTTATAAGTGTACTAGTCGGTCGCACAATGACTAATCTCGTATGAAAGTCTAGTAGAGTAATGTGAAAGATCGCATGAGTTATAATCTTATGATAAAGGTGAAATGCCCTCATGTGCCAATGGGAGATATTAGTTGGTATGTCCATGTAAGGGCATTTTTGGGAGATAATTTAAATTATTTTGAATTTGAGATAATGGGATAACTCTCATCATCCCTTAACTCCCATAACCTCCCATAATCTCCCTTGATCATCCCACTAACTTACGTGAGTGTTGGTACAATCAAGTGATTGAGGATTGCTTGAGGGAGACGATTATTGCTTCATAGAGAGAGATTGAAACATTGTAAGAAAAACACATTTTTCTAGAGTGAAAAATAGAGGGATCGAAAAAATTTCGAATAGGAAATTTTTCCTGTCATTGAGATTATTGGATTTAGGGTTGAGATGTCGTGGATCTATGGTGGTGGTTCGTTTTACGTGATCATCATCCCGACCGTGTGAATTGTTTGAGGGTTCACAATCACGGACTTTTAGAAATCCACACATCAAGGCACGACCTGAAAATTTTTGACTATTTAATTTTTCATGCTATTGCATGTGATACATGTTGAGAATAAATCTAACAAAGACAAGGGTAAAGCCCTAAGACAAGTGGAAGGGATAAGACATAATGTAGTAATACGATACCCGACAGAACAATTTCTGATCAATGGTTAATCTGGGACTAATTTCTTTTCGTAGCCTTATTTTTTAATAAAATATTATAAAAAATAATTTTTTTATAATCAACTAGTATCCAAAATCATACTCGTACTAATCTGATTCAAGTGTTGTTAGGTCCAATTTAGGGAGAACTCTCCTAATAAAATCTTTTCATTTTCAGGTTTTAAACTAAAAATTTAATTAGGAGATCTAACACTCTTACCCATTAAACTGAATATCCGTTGATTTATAAAAAAAATAATATAAATATAAAATATGAAAATTATTAAATACATGAAAAATAATATAATTCAAATTTATTTGTTTAATACGTGACATTAATTAACAAAGAATGCAAAAAGAAATGAATAGTATAATTATTAATTGGTAGGTTTAGCAAAATAAAATTGCCGTTAATAATAGTAATAAAAGAATATTTCAAACTATTATGAGGTATTATGAATAATAAAAATAAAAATATCATAATTATATTATTGAAAATAAATTACTTATGTGACATAATTTTATTAATAATTAAAGTAATTCATAGTTTACAAATGGTAAAACACAAATAGATATGTGGCATAAATTACTTGAACCTTTTACAAATAAAAATGTCATTAGTTATATTAATTTTTTATTTTATTAGTAATTCATAAAATGTGTTAATTATATTAATTCATAATTACAAATAATCACAAATTACATTATGTCACTCAAGACAAATTTTCTTTAAACATCAAACTTTTTTTTTTAACAAAAAAATAAATTTGTTGAAAATGCTAAAATTTGATAACGATAAAAGAAATTTAAAGGAGAAAAATGAACTTAAATATATCAGAAAACAAATCTGAAAAATCACTCATCTGCAAACCTTGTCAACCTAGTAATAAAACATATCGACCTGTCCATCTAGGTCAACCAATTTTAAGAGCCATATCGACCAATTTAACAATACCAAGAACATGTCGACCTGTCAATAATCCTTGTAAATCTGAATAAATCAAAAACAACTATATTTATCTAAGTAAAATTCTGTCGACACCATCGAAAATATGTCAACTTGATGCAGCCTTTCCACACTTTGTCGACCTGAGTAAGAGCCCATCCACATGATAACAAAATTGGTCCACTTGATTAATTAAATTGGTCAACCCATCTTCCTATGTCAATAGACAATTTTTATATGTTAGCCCTTTTATATCATGTAGACCTAATTAAGTTTACAGGTCCCCCAACTTAAGTCCCAAGTTGACCCATTAATCCACATGTTGACAAGGATCTCAACAAAAACATAAGGAATGGTTGACATGCCCGATAAGTTGTTAACCCATTCTATTTTTTCCTTAAGAGTCACACAAGGACAAGCATCTAAAATATGTCGACAACTCAAGCACATCGACCAATTTAAAGTGTCAGGTCTACTAATAGATTATAGGAATAGGACCATGTCAACCTGGATGTTAAAATATATCGATCCACCTTCATATGTTGACCAATTCAAATATGTCTTGTCCACCAATTTATTCTAAAACAGGTTCATGTCGACCAAAAATCCTTGATATGTCAACATTCCCTTTTTATAGAAAAGGTTAAGAAGTCAACAAAACACTTTTTTATTTGATTGAGAATACAAAATTAATCCATACATCAACACAAATTGGTCGACAAATCAAACTAGTCGATCTGTGACACAAATATGTCAACCTAACCAAGTGAATTTACAATACAAAAATTTTGAATTTAGGTCAATGTGCCAATTAAACTGTCAGAAGCCAAAATTTGAAAATGGTATGAACACAATGGTCATCTTCTTTCTGATTTATTTGCTTACTTCCCTTTCTATGAAAGACTAACATTTAAATGCAGCAAGATCATTTCTCAATTGGTCAAAAAGAAAAGTGCTGCAAGAGGGAAAATGAAACTTCAACACGAAACAAGAAATAGTTGTAGAGCATTAATTGTCGAACATTTATAAGCAACGTTCAACTTCAACAATCACACAACGGCTCTCTTCAACATTATAATAAATATCAGAGAGATGAATAAAGAAGGATGAATGCCTTATTGAATATCTAAACTATCATGATCCTACTACAATCATTGCTCTGTTAATTTCTTTTGTACTCTATTTTTATCTTCGTTCATCTTTCTTGAGTATAACTTCCTGCAAGAACTAAATTTGTCTAATCTGAGAATTAAAGCCTCACAACTTAGATATCTCACTCTTAATTTGTTGAGATTTTAAAAGACCAGTAAGTGTATCACGTTCGTAGGTTTAGAGAGAGAGAGAGAGAATAAACCTGTGTTGGGTCATTTTTGTTTCAGAAACACTTAAACAGCCAAAAAAAATTTTCAAAATTATTTTTACTCAACTATTCACCCCCTCTAATTGAATAACAACTGGTATCAGAGCAGGTGTGTTAGTAAAAAGTCTAACAGGTGTACTAATTAAAGCTTGCTCAACAAACCGTGCACCCTTCTTCAACGGAAGCAACTTCAACTATTGGAAACAAAGGATGCGCAATTTTATCATTGCACAAAGTCTAAATGCCTGGGAAATTATTGAAGAAGGTGTTGAGTTTCCAATTGAAGAGGTTTATAGTGTACGTGTACTAGTAAAGCTAAAAAACATGACGGTGGAATAAAAGAAAGCCTATCAAGCCAACTGCAAAGCTATCAATCTCCTTCACCTTGCCTTAAGTGTCAATGAATACAACCGAATCTCATCATGTATTACAGCAAAATAAATTTGGCAAAGACTTGAGTTACCTACGAAGGTACCGATCAAGTTCGCAAAAGCAAGATTAGACTATTGAAAAAAGAGTACGAAACCTTCATGATGAAGGAAGAAGAATCCATCAGTGAAATGATGGCAAGGTTCGACAAAATGACAAATGAATTGAGGTTGCTTGGAAAAGGAATTCCATAAGAAAATATGGTAGACAAAATTCTCAGAAGCCTACCAAAGTCATCGTAAGTCACCGCAATAGAAGAATCAAAAAATCTTGACACCTTAACTATAGATGAATTCGTGGGCTCATTGACAACTCATGAAATAAAGTTAAATGTAAAAGAACCAAGCAAAGAAGAAAAAGGAAAATAAATGGCTTCAAAGCTAAAAGTGATACGAGTTCCTCAAATTCTGAGGAAGAAGATGATAAAGAAGATGGGGCATTGCCGGTTAAAAGATTTAAAAGATTTATGATGCGAATGAGAAATAATGGCAAATCAAATTTTAGAAGACCCAAAAAGAAAGAGGAAATAAGATGCTACGAATGCAAGAAATTGAAACACATGAAAACCGATTGTCCTCAACTAAAAAAAACTGATAAAAGGATAAGAAATAAAGAACTAAGAAAAAAAGAAGAAGAAAACTCTTGCTGCATGGAGTGATTAAGACTTCAGTTCAAGTGAGGATGAAGCCATAGAGTAATAAGCCAATTTGTGTTTCATGGCCATTAAAGAGTCCTCCGACAGTGAGGTAGACTCTACTTCTTACTCTTCCTGCTCTAATTTTGATGAAAATAATTTTTCTGCTGCTGAGCTACATGAAGCATAATTAGAATTACTTAACGAATCAAAAAGATTGAAATTCAAAAACAATCATCTGAAAAGAAATATATCCAAAACTGAGAAAGAATTAGAAGACTCCAAAAGTGAAGCCGATGAATTAAGAAAGAAAAATACTGAGTTGGAATTAAGAATCACTGAACTTAGAAAAGAGTTAAAAAGTGAAAAGAACAAATGCCTACAACTATAAAATAAAACAGAGCATACTAAATTTGAAACAATCACACAAATGGAAATAAAATTCTGAGAAAAGAATTGATTGAACAAAAGGAGAAAAATATTAGATAAAACAGTATTCTAATGAAATTCATACAAGGTCAAGGAAAACTAAATGTCATCTTAGGAGCTCAAAGAGCAGTCTTTGATAAGGCGGGATTAGGATTTAATCCAACCAAAACTCAGAAGAAGTTATACAAATTTTTTATACCTAGTTCAAAAACTATTAAAAAACATAGATATCATACGTGCATGAGATTAGGTCACAAGTCAGACAATTGTAAACTAAAGAAAAGCAATTCATACACCATAAAGGATATAGGAACCAATGAACCCAGGAGCACCTATTGTAAGAGGAATGGACACTTGATCAATAGCTATTGGCTCAAAAATTTCTCTGTAACAAACATGAGATGGGTGTTTAAAAGTCAAATCAGAACTACATAAGCCGGACTCAAGAAAATATGGGTACCAAAGGTAAAAATGTGATTGATTCTCTTTTTAGGTATGTTCAAAATCAAGAGAATCACCTAAAGAGTCAGTATGGTGCATCGACAGTGGCTGCTCAAAGTACATGACTAGAGATTCTTCAAAATTCTCCTCTTTTGAGAAAAGAAAAGGAGGAAAAGTTGCATTTGGAAATAACTCCAAAGGAAAAATTATCAGAATTGACAACATTGAAGGTAAGTCTACTGACACTCAAATTCAAAATATTCTTCTTGTCTCTAGACTTAAATTCAATCTGTTGAGTGTTAGTCAACTGTGTAATAAAGGTTTCAGAGTTATATTTGATTTAGATGTTCATTCTGTCATTGATAAAGCTTTTAGTTGCATTAAATTTACTAGCTTTAGAAGAGGAAATATCTGTGTAATTGATCTAGATCAGTTAGAAACATAAAATGAATCATGCTTAGTTGCAGTAAGTAAGAACCATTCATGGTTATGGCATAGAAGGTTGAGACACGCAAGTATGAATACTATATCAAAGCTAGTTAGGAAATACATTGTAGAGGCCTTCCAAAATTAAAATTTGAAAGAGATGGAGTGCGTAATGTTAGTATGAAAGGAAAACAAACCAAAATCTCTTTTAAATCCAAAAACATAGTATCCATGAGTAGACCTCTGGAACTTTTACACATAGATTTGTTTGGACCAATTAGGACTCAAAGTTTATGAGGAAAATATTATGGATTCGTGATCATCTATGACTTCTTTAGATATACTTGGGTATTATTTTTAGCTAAGAAAGATGAGGCCAGTGAGGCCTTCATCAAATTATGCAAAAAAATACGAAATAAAAAAGGTTTCTCAATTAAAGGCGTTAGGAGTGATCACGGAAAGAAATTTAAAAATAAGACTATAGAAGAATTTTGTAGTAGTCAAGAAATTGATTACAACTTCTTAGCCCCTAGGACACCTTAACAAAATGGAGTAGTAGAAAAGAAAATTAAAACTTTACAAGAAATCGTTAGAACTATACTTTATGAGCATAATTTGCTAAAATTCCTCTGTACAAAAGTAGTAAATACTGCATATTACATCATAAATAGGTTCTAATCAGACCTATTTTAAAGAAAACTCCCTATGAACTCAATAAATGAAGAAAACCCAATATAGCCTACTTCAAAGTCTTTGGAAGCAAATGCTATATTCTGAATAATGGTAAAGATGCATTAGGAAAATTTGATACTAAAAGTGACAAAAGAATATTTTTGGGTTACCCAACTACAAGTAAAACTATAGAGTATACAACGAAAGAACCATGACAGTTGAAGAATCAATATATATTTAATTTGATGAAAATAATCAATTGAACAAAAGAAATTTTGATGATGAAGATTTAACTGAGTAGTTTAAAGAATTGGAACTCACAGAAAAATTAAAATCTAAAAAAAAAAAAGAAACTAAAGTAGAGCATGAACAAAAAGAAAAAGAAGAGCTTGAACGAGAGCAAGAAATTAAATATCCTTATATTAGAAAGATGTTAATATAGAGAACGTAATAGGTGATGTAAATTCTGGTGTTAGAACTAGATCAGCATTGCAAAATCAATGCAAATATGTGGTGTTCATCTCTCAGACAAAACCTAAAAATATAAAAAAAGTATTAGGAGATGAGAATTGGATAATGGCCATGCAGGAAGAACAAAATCAATTTGAAAGAAATAAGGTATGGAACCTAGTTCCTAAACTAAAGGATCAATCTGTAATTGGAACTAAATGAGTATTTAGAAATAAGCTTGATGAGCATGGCCCAATCACAAGAAACAAGACAAGATTGATAGCCAAATGATACAGCCAGGAGGAAAGAATTGACTCTGATGAAACATGTGCTCCCCAGTGGCGAGATTAGAAGCTATCAGAATGCTTATAGCTTTCTCCTGCTACATGAACTTCAAATTGTTTCAAATTGATGTTAAAAGCACCTTTCTAAATAGCTACTTAAATGAAATGGTATGTGTAGAACAACCCCTTGGTTTTGAAGATCCAAAATATCCAGAACTTGTCTTTAAATTAACCAAAACCTTATATGGATTAAAATAAGCCTCTAGAGTTTGGAATGAAAGACTAAGCAATTTTTTGATTAAAAATGAATTTAAGAGAGCAAAAGTTGATACAACTCCTTTTATAAAAAGAAAAGAAAACAACATTCTAATAATTCAAATTTATATAGATGATATAATTTTTGGTAGAACAAGTGTAAAAATATGTGAAGACTTTACAGAAAGAATGTAGGGAGAATTTGAGATAAGCATGATGTCATGCCTTGAACCGGAATCGTGAACAGCCACCCGTTACCCTGGATGCCGGCTGTATTTTTACAGAAAATCGGACAGAATCTCCCCATATATCGGAGGTCTCCCATGTACAAATAAACCTGTATACCTGTATAATTTAAAATCATCTTGTAAATTAAACAAATGGTCATCTCGCCTCTTCAAAACCAACAAATCCCACAACCGACATCCAAAACAACGCGAGACTAAATAAATTACCAGCAGTTCTAGTCACAGACCTCAACTGTCATGCCCAACTAGAGCATGAGCAGCCGCCACACCAAGCGGGCCTAAATTTATACAAATATATTACAAATTCCCAAGTTAACACTTTAAATATTTACAAATGCCTCAATGCAAGTGAAATATGAGAGTTTCCCAAACAAAAGTCTAAAAATTATACAATCATCCCATAAAATGTACACGGCCAACTACGGATCTCAATATCAAGACCATGCAGGGTCGACATAAAGTATGAAATTCATATTTTCAATTAAAACTTAAATCTCACCGTCGTAAATACCAAATCCACCAACAAGCTATCAAGCCCTCTAGAGCCAAATGCGTCGTCCTAGCACCATAATCCTGTCTGGGGAGGGAAAGAAGAGGGGTGAGTACTCAGAGAAGAATACTCAGTGAGTGAGTGGGTCAATGCAATCGTCTAATATGGGGTGTGAAATTGGAGTGTCAAAGCATAAGTGTACAAATCATATTTCAAATCATCATGCTTTTCATTTCAACAATATATCATTAGCACGCATTATCAAGTCAAATATGCATCCAAAGCACTGTCATTAAAATCATAGAGCTGCCAGCCGAAAGTGTCCTGGCAGAGGTCTACCTCGACCTCCCGGGGTGTTATATGCAAATTTATTTAAAGTGCTCTCTACCCCGGCGTTGGTGACGGACCTCGTCCAGGTACTAGACTTGGATAGCATCCAAATTCTCCCCCTTTCGGGTTCAATCTGGCAGTACCGTGTCGTAAATATAATCTCGACAACTCGTGGGATACCCCAGGCCTAGGCATATCCGGACGCCACCCAAGCGCCTCTCACGGTGTCCTTCGTAGCTATGGAACAATACATACCAAAGCCCTTAAGGCCAAAATCAATATCGTATCAAACATGTGCCGTAAATCAGGTTCACAAACCAAATGCAACATATAGCATAAAATGGCACATTATACATTTCAACCACATGGATGCATATTTTCATAATTCAACCAATTTTTGGACACTCCATCGGTTCACAAAAGTCAGTTCCAAAACCAGTCAAAACATTTCAAGCACACGATAAATCATGCTCATTTATCAAAATGTTGTAAAACATGGTTTACATATTAAACGGAAACATTGAAATAAATCTCACTCACGGTATGGGGGAGGGTAGCCCACTCCCCAATAATACCACGAAACGAAGAAAAAGTGTTCCCCTCAATCAAGACATCCAATACTTACGAATGTATAAAATCAGTAAGTTTCAAACCTGCGCAATTATAAGAAATAGGTTATAACTTCTAATACACCTTTGCAAATCAGGGGGTTTCTTATTTCATTTTTAAAACTAAGGATGTCTAGTATCTAAAGTAGAAAATCTCATATCATTCGGAGCTATGTAGAGAAAGTTATGCTAAAGGACTACATGTTGTTCAATTGGTTAAAATGCATGTTTTTCACTTTCAAATTTCTAATGTCAAGTCAAGTCTTTTAGGCCACTACCTTAACTCTTCATATTTTGTTCATGCTTACAACATGTCCACAAGACTCAAGTGGTGGTACTCAACCAATCCTGCACAAAGCTCACACCAATCCAATTTCTCGCCGCATATAAGAGCCAGCATATGCACCAACACACTCTTATTCAAAATTCTTTATCAACTTCTTCTCTTCAATACACCAATACAATACTACACATTTATTATATAAATACAAACACATGCTTTTACTCATTCTTTACAATTACACATTTTCATATCACTTTAACACACCAATATCACTATATATGCATACACTTTTTATGCTTTATTACATATACATATAAGCCTCCATTTTGCTTACTAGATTCATTCTCAATCTCTCCAATGGATTCGGTCAAGACATTTTTACATCCACATGCTCACTAAACTCTATCCAAAATTCAGCATACAAATATACATAATTCCTCACACTCATGGCCTCAATTTCACATACACATGGTCAATAACACACCACAAAATTCTGCATACTTTCTTATTCCATTTTTCCTTACATTTCACTACATATTTCATATGAAAATGACTTCCTTTTTAGTTTCCATTTGTGTAGAAAATTCTGCACTCATTCCTTCCTCATTTCATTCACTAATACACATATATACACACCATACTTCAATGCCAAAATCCAGCACACACACAAGTACATCAAATCCACATTTTAACACTCAAAATCACATTAAAACCCATCAAATTTCATACCCAAAGTTCTAAATTTTCCTGTACATGTTTCCTTAGGATTTCTCCCCTCAATATGTGTTCATTTAAGACTTAAATCAAACATTGCATATACTAAAATTTCCTGTATACTATAATATCCATTTACTTGATTTCCACACCCAAATTAAGCAAAAATCAACACATTTACACAATCACCTTTCTAGATTCTCATTTTATCAATTTCTAAATATTTTTAAGTTTTATCCATTTTCTCAAATTTTATACAAATCCAAATTCTTCGATTTATAAATATATTCTAGTGTCATCAATTTCATTCCATTTATAAATAATTAATCAAATCAAAATCAAGTCTGATTCAATCCTAAAACCAATCAAAATTAGAAACACGTTTAAATAAATAAATTTCCTACGAACTGGAAAAATCTTTGAAAAATCATACACTTTTCGATTCTCATCCGATTTCTTCAAACCATATGTCATTTTCAAGGTATTGAAGTCTATTTTCATAATATTGAAGTTGTATTTTGATTGCCTATATGCAAGACAACTTATAATGAGAAAGACCGCATCGATCCTTAAACTCAAATCCCAATTTCCCACTATTTTCATGCATTCGTCAAATTTTACTCTAAAAGCAACAATTCAAATCAAGTCAACATGATTCTATCATCCAGAACATTCTCTTTCCATATCAGACACTAGACTCAACCTTAATATTCAAATATAGAATTTCATAAATGCATTCAAATCAAATCTAAATACATCCTAAATATATAAAGATCTCTCCATCCTAAATTCACTTAATTTATCGAAGAAATTTACATTTTACCTCACTAAGGGTTTTCGGATCACAGACTTAAGTTCCTTGCTCCGTTCAAGTCACTCCAAAACCTGTAACACTTCCAACTAAAACAATGTTAATAATTAACTTAGCTACTGAGAACATTCAACCCTAAAGTATTTAACTCGAAGCTGTTATCCTCACCTTCGCAGTGGATGATTGCAAGTCGGTCTAGGGTTTTCAAAGAACTGTGGATGACTGCAGTTTGGGGTTTCCACTGGGGTTGCAACAAGGCTCTCGACAGAGAGCAGCCCACGCGCAAGTGAGCGAGCAAGGGAGAGGAAGCGCTGCAGTCGCGCGCGCGGGAGAGAAAACAGAGGGACTGTCGCTCGCGAGGAAGGAGAGAGAGAGAAAGAAGGGACCGCCGCCTGCGGTGGTTGGAGCACGACTAGTGTGCGGCGAAGGAGCGGATAGCAACCATTCGCGGTGGAGGGAAATCAAGAGGGAGAGAGAGAGAGCAGCGGGAGAGAGAGATGAAGAGACTGTGAGGGAGAGATAGAGAGAAACGGGGAGGGAAGAACTACGGTGGTGGTGGCGGCGATGGCCGTTCGTGGCGGAGAGGATGGCGGAGGGAGTGAGAGAGCCGCTGGAGAGAGGGAGTAGAGAGAGAGAGGGACGAGAGTGAGATTAGGGCTTTTAGCCCTAATCGAATTTTGGGGGAGGGGGATGCTATGTTTTGGCCAAAACGCAGCATCTCCTCTCTCTCTCTCTCTTTTTTTTAACTAAATAAATAAATAAATATTTATTCCTGCATTTTTATTAAAACTCTAAATTTATCACTAAAATAGAATGTACTCCGAATCGGAAACACAGATATCTTAAATATACCAAAATTTTCAATTTAATACCCCAAAATCAAAAATCAATAAAATTTAAAATTTTTCTATATATATATATATATAAACGGATGAAATATTTTTATTAATTTCAAGTACAGGAGTACAATACGGACACCGTAGTATCGGTGTTACATATGATAGGAGAGTTAAATTATTTCCTAGGACGTCAAATTAAACAATTAGACAATGAAATATTCATCAATCAATCAAAATAAATCAAAGATCTTACTAAAAGATTTGGCATTAGTGAGTGCAAAGGAATTGCCACACCTATGAGCACGAGCATAAAATTAGATAAAAATGAAAATAAAAAATCAATGTGTCAAAAATTATACATAAGCATGATTGGATCACTCTTGTATCTTACTACCTCAAGACCTGATATACAAAATAGTGTATTTCTCTGTACAAGATTTCAATTAGATCCAAAAGAATCTCATCTAGTAGTTTTGAAAATAATTTTTAGATATCTTAAGGATACCACCAATCTAGGCCTCTGGTATGACAAGAACTCAAACTTTCAGTTGTATGGGTTCTCTTATACTAGTTTTGAAAATAATTTTTAGATATCTTAAAGATACCACCAATCTAGGCCTTTGGTATGACAAGAACTCAAACTTGCAGTTGCATGGATTCTCTGATACTGATTTTGCAATATGCAAATTGGATAAAAAAAAATACTAGTGATACTTATCAATTCTTTGGAAGCATGTTGGTATCATGGTCTTCCAAAAAATAAAATAGTATAGCATTATCAGACAATGTGTTAAATTCTTTGGATTAAACATAAGATGAAAGATTTTTGTATAAATTTTAATTGTGTTCTTATAAAATATGATAACATAAGTGCCATAAATCTGACTAAAAATCCAGTGCATTATTCATAAACCAAACACAGTAAAGTGAGGTGTCACTTTATCAAAGATCATGTATTGAAAAATGAAATAATGTTTGAATATAGAGAAATTCAAAAGCAAATTGCCGATATTCTCACAAAGCCATTAGATAAGAATAAAATTTATGAGCTAAGAAGAGAATTGGGAATGACAAAATTGGAGAAATGAGTAAGAAATATGAAAAACAGAGAATGCGAAAATCTGAGGAAACTGAATTTTTGTAACCTATTTTAGGAGGATGTCAACCAATTGAAAAGTATATGACCTTATCGACCTCCTAACTACTATCCTTGAAATCATATCGACCTATCGCTGGATAATCAAAAATATACATGGACTTGTCGACCTGTATGCTAATATGTCAACATGTATAGTAGTCATAAAAAGGTCGACATCTATAAAATCTTGTCGACCCACTAAACCTTTGGACACCTTGAAGATAGGTCGACATGCACGAAAACATGTTGACCCTTGACATGTAAAAAGGAATATGAACAGTTGATGCATTGACCCATCTCTCTCTATTTATCCCCAAATTCGTATTTCCCTCTTTCTCTCTCTAGGTGATTTTCGATCCTCTGAAACCCTAGACTATCGAATCTATGAAACCTTAATTGACTATCGATTCCAATGGCTTCCAAACAAAAACTACCTATTTCTAAACAACCCGGAACCTGGAACCTCCTACAAAACCATCAACGAACCCTAAGCCATCATCATTGAAGCCCTCTTCCATGAAACCCTCGTTTTTGAAACCTATTGCATCATCTCAATTGACTAATGCGGTTGTTGATTTCAACATCCATGAGTTTCAATCACTCAAGCAAAACAAACTCTACGGTCAAGTGTTCTTATGAAGAAAACTCAATCATGGGAGATTAATTGACTGAGTTTTTCTCAAAAGGTGAACTTCAAATACGAAAAGTGTCTAAATGAGGTATGCTTGAATTTGCTAATTTTTCTCAATAAATATATCCATGAGAAAGCTAACAAGTTATTTTATAACAACATTGAAGTGATTTCTGATGGAGTTAAGAATGAGACTCGCATTACTCTGGATGGTCACTATGTGTCATGCACATTTTGAACCTATGTGAATGGAAAAATGATTGAAGTAACTCCTATCATTATTTGTAGAGAAAATCGTCTAGAATGGGTAACACATGTTAAATGTGAACCGTACATGAAAATGAACTATTTAGAGATTGCCATTGATTTAGGGTTTCATTAGAGGATCTTTCACTTGATTGTTGCACATGTGATTAAGACCCAGTGATGGAAACTATGCGACCATTTCATGAGAAAATTTTTGGTTAATGGCTTGTATTATGAGCGGAAAAAACCCTAGACTACATTTTATTATCCCTCACTTCATGATAGTTGCACACAGAGTAGAGAATGCCCTTCTGCCCTATGTTAGCTTAATTTATGATGTTCTTACATTCTATCGAGTACCTTTATATTCAACCTCTAAAATTGAGCTGAATAAAAAGAATGAGATTAATGCATCCTCCATGCTTAAATCAAAATGGATTTACAATAGCGAGGGAGAATGGGTTACGAAACAGGATGGAAAAGGGAAAATGCCATTAGAAGAATCAGCAGAGGAAAACCAAGAGGCAGCAAGTATGGAGAGAATGGAAGACATGAATTCTTAGCCAATCACTCTCGAAATGATTTGGGAAAAATTGGAAAGGATTGAGAAGAGACAAACTTTGCTGGCTACAATAAATTATGCCATGAAATTGGAACTCTGAAGTGTTAACAACAAAGTGGACAACATGGCAGAGGAAAAAGGAAAATCATCTAGAGTTCCCACACCTTCCTGCTCAGATATGATGCTTTGTATTTTCTTTTGCTATTATGAACTTAAGTTAACTCTAAGCCTCTCTAATCTTGAAACAATTATATTGTCTGTTCTCTTTATTTCTTCTTATCTATGTATGAATTTTGTGATTAGCTTATATAGTTTTAGTATTTTATTTTGTATTCCATGCTTTCTCACTTCTTTTTAATCATAATACTCTATGGTAACCTATATGTGTTATGCTTTGCTTAAATATGCACCAAAAGTAATCAAATATATCTATTGTTTTGGTTTATTTGCTGCTATTGTGTATCTTTGAACTTCTAAGGCTAAATAGGTAACTAGTATCACTTGCATAGTTTAATATGTAGTTAAATATTTTGGTATCAGCTTATTTGGATCATTTGTAGACACAAGTCTATTAGAAAGTAATTACACTCATGAGCACTGGATAGTTTGATATAAGTAAGCTTACTAAGTTCAAGCCCTTATTTGAGGAGAAGTCTTTAGTCAACTTGCCTACTGGATCATCTTTCTTTGTTGGATTATTGTAGCCTCTCTATTAGTTCCTAGCCATTATTTTCTAACATGCATGTAGAAATAAATTTAATCTAGTTTTTAAACTTATAAAACTCAATATGTTTAAATTTTCAAAGTTTTTTTTGTAATTGTTGGGTTCAGACATGTGCCTATGATGATAGAGGAGTGTAGCTAACTGGTTGAGGGGGAGTAATTCTGACACTTATGTTTTGGAAACTATTAGAATTGATGCTGTAAATGGATAATTGTTTACCTGTCTGCTGCACTAGTTGCTGTACTTTGACATTCATGGGAATTTATATAAATTAGGATTTTCAAGTTTAGTGTAGATAACTGTTGTTTGTTATTCTTTAGTTTAGGTAACTGGTTAAGTGTAGGTAATCAGTAGTTGAATTTAGACATATCGCAATTGTTGGATTTACTCTAAAAATGAACTACTATTGTTTGGTGGTTCCTTTGCTAGATTTTTTTAGAGGTGCTTATGACTATTGTTGAGCTGTTGTTGACCCTTTATGTTGATAACAAAAAGGGGAAGAAGAAAGAAGGCAATTAGTAGTCAATCAGTGGTTAGTAGGTAATTAGTGATAAAAAATGGAACTTCAAGAATCAGATTTGCAATTAATGAAATTTCAGGAATTGATGGCTTAGAGGTGACAATTAGGCAATCAGTTAGTGTAGAGTCAAGGAATTTAGTTAGGAATCAAATTAAGTTAAGATTCTGGAAAATAGAAAATTCAAAAATTTAAAGGAGTTTTGTCATCATAAAAAATGAGGGGATCATTGAGAATGTTAGGTTTTGATGATGATAAAAGAAATTTAAAAAAGAAAAATGAACTTAAATGTATCAGAAAACAAGTCTAAAAAATCACTCATCTACAAACCTTGTCGACCTAGTAATAAAGCATATCGACCTATTCATCTAGGTCAACTAATTTTAAGAGTCATGTCGACCAATTTAACAATACCAAGAACATGTCAACCTGTCAATAATCCTTGTTGACCTAAATAAATCAAAACAACTATATTTGTCTAAGTAAAAATTTTCAACAACCCAAAAATATATCGACCTGATGTAGCCTTTCCACACTTCCTCGACCTGAGTAAGAACCTGTCCACATGACAACAAAATTGGTCCTCCTGATTAATTAAATTGGTCGACCCATCTTCCTATGTCGACTAGACAATTTTTATATGTCGACCCATTTATATCATGTGGACCAATTTAATTTTACATCACCAATTTAAGGTCCAAGTCAACCCATTAAACCACATGTCGACAAGGATCTCAATAAAAATATAAAGAAGGGTCAACATGCCCGATAAGTTGTCAACCCATTCTATTTTTTCCTTAAGAGTCATTAGACGACAAGAATCTAAAATATGTTGACACGTCAAACACATCAACCAATTTGAAAGTGTCAGGTCCACCAATTGATTATAGGAATAGGACCATGTCAACCTGGATGTTAAAATATGTCGATTCACCTTCATATGTCAACCAATTCAAATATGCCTTATCCACCAATTTATTCTAAAACAGTTTCATGTCAATTAGAAATCCTTGATATAGACATTCCCTTTTTTATAGAAAAGGTTAAGAAATCAACACAACACTATTTAATTTGATTGAGAATACAAAATTGGTCCACATGTTAACATAAATTGGTCGACAAATCAAACTAGTCGACTTGTGATACAAATATATCGACCTGACCAAGTGAATTTACAACGCAAAATTTTGAATCCTGGTTGATATGCCAATTAAACTTGTCGATTTGAAATTGTCTAAAACCAAAATTCAAAAATGGTATAAACACAACGGTCATCTCCTTTTTGATTTACTTACTCACTTCCCTTTCTATGAAAGACTAACGTTTAAATACAACAAGATCACCTCTCAATTGGTCAAAAAGAAACATACTGCCAGAGGGAAAATGAAACGTCAGTGCGAAACAAGAGACAGTTGTAGAATATTAATTGTCGAACATTTATGAGCAACGTTTAACTTCGACAACTATATGACGGCTCTCTTCAACATTGCAATAAATACCAGAGAGATAAATAAAGAAGGATGAATGCTTTATTGAATATCTAAACTACCACGATCCTACTGTAATTATTGCTCTGTTAATTTCTTTTATACTATGTTTTTATCTTCATTCATCTTTCTTGAGCATAACTTTCTGCAAGAACTAAATTTGTCTAATTTGAGGATTAAATCCTCACATCTTAGACATCTCACCCTTAATTGTGTTGAGATTTCAAAGACTAGTGAGTGTGTCACGGTTGTGGGTTTAGAGAGATAGAGAGTCAATCTGTGTTGGGTTGAGATTTTAGTGTTTAGGAGTAACACTATAAAGATTTAATTTTAAACTGTAATCAAGTTTGTAATTGTGAGTTCGTAGTGAAAAATCCAGGGGAAGTCTGAGAATGGACGTACACCAAATTTGATAAAATCACTATAAAAGTTTTTGGTGTTCTTTTTTTTTCCTTTCTTTTTATTCGGTCAAAAATCACCATTTCTCATTTTTATTTTAAAAACACTTAAACAGCAAAAAAAAAAAAAAAAAACTTTCAAAATTATTTTTACTCAACTATTCAATCTCTCTAGTTAAATAACAAAATTATTTAGAAAAAACAAAAAAAAAATTACATGAGTAATTACATAAAATGAAAGTCAACTACTCTCTTCAACTAGATCTTATAGATAGATGCAGAACTTATAATATTATTTTTTTACAATCATGATAGCATCGCAATAGTTTTCAAGCATTTTGTGATGGTAACAATATTGCAAACTTTATGCAGTGCCCTATTAATCTAGGAAAACGAGCAACATGTAAAATTAGTGTCCTTTAAAATTATAACCAAAATATATAGAGGTGAATACTATTCGGTTAAAATCGAAAAAATTTATTTTCTCTAAATCGCTTTTTATATTTTAAATGATTTATTTGGTTTTTTGTTTTGGTTCCGAGCAAAACCAAAATTTAATTTGATTATCTAGATGGTTATTGGTTTTAATCATTTTTATTTCGATCAAACCGAATTAATCGAAATAGTTAAAAAAATATACATCTTTTAGATAATTTTTATTGATGTAAATATTAATATAATACTATAATTAAAAGTCACAAACAAATTCTGAACTTTAATTCCAAATTTTAAGTTCGGTCATAAGAGACAAATATCGAAAAGATTATAAAATAAATAAATAAATAATAAAATAAAATAATATTGATTTAATTGGTGTGAATTCTCTTTCGCCGCTCATTCCCATCGAGAATCATCTTTTCAACTAAATTCTTAACCACTATGTCAACGGATAAAGAGATAATATAATATTATAATTATATGTTAAAAAATAATTTAAATGTTATTTTACCGAATGTAATATTAGTTATTTTTTTAATTTTATAAAGTATTTTATAGATTAGTAGAATTAATTTAAAAGTTTCATATTTTATTATTTTGTTTGAAATTTAAATTTTAAAATTGATATTTGATGAATTATAATATTCAGTGAATTTCAATCTTTAAAATTACATTTTATAGTGATACGTGGATGTGCATAATATATATTATATTTATAAATACAAAAATAGAAGATATCATTACTTAAGTTATTTATACAGATTTTAATAATTCAATCAATTTGGATAACAAAACTGAATGAACCGCCTAATTTGATCAAACCGAGTTGGTTTTTGGTCTATTAAGCTTGGTTTTTGGTCTATTAAGCTAACTTATGGTTATAAAAATTATATAATCAAATTAAATCCATTATTTCAATTTGGATCATTTTGATTATGGTTTGATTAAATCCTTATCCCAAAATATTTATATATATATATATATATATATATATTGTTTTTCATCTCGACATAAATTTTTATTTTATTATATATGGTTTATATTGAATCAATTATAATACTGATATTTTTTTTTTTTTTTTTTTAAAAATCTATAGCCCACAAAAGATTGTGCAAAATAATAAAGGGTGAAACTTTTTTTATATTAAAAAAAGGAAAATTAGTAAAATGGAAAAGGGATATAATTGGAATTTTTAAAATGTTACGATGCAATTTAGGAGTGTGGAATGGAAAAGTTTTACGTTAGGATTACAACTGCTGACTCTCGACTTTGTGCTGGAAAGTGGAAAGCTCCAAGTTGCAGTGGCAGAGACGGTAAATCGATGAGGAGATGGAGGGCATTCACGTGTATTCCTAACAAACCCTAGTTTCCTCTCTCGCGCTGAAAATAGTCCTCACTCTCCTCACTATCGGGAGAAACTCAACGCAGTCTCTCTCTCTCTCTCTCCTCTCTCCTGTCGGCGACCTGCTTCAGGTTTAGATTCTCTCCGTCTCTATCCGATCCTTAATTTCACTTCAGTTTTGATTTATTTGGCTCATGAGTGTGTTGATCTATGTATTTGTTAATTTTTGTTACTTTGTCTTTGCGGTTCCGATTAGCCGATTCGTTGATCTAAGTTGTAGATCGGGTTTATATGATGGACATGCTTCTGTGTTTGATCTGTGTATATTGTCAATTGTTTGATTATTCGATTGTGAAGTAGTTATGTGGATGCAATGATGGATGACGAGGAAATTGGAAATGTTTTGTTTTTGTTAATTATGCTGATGTGTTTATGTTTGATGCTTTTGATGTTAGTTTTGTGTACTGATATTCTGTTTGATGATAGATAGAGAGAGGATATCTTACATAAGCCTGATTTTCATATAATTGTGTACATAATTTGACTCTGTGCCATACTAGGTGATAATTCATACTATTGCCCATTTTGTCATGGTTGTTTTTGTTAAATAAAATGAGGGGTAATGTTACATATACTTAATGCCAGGGCATTTGAGTTAGTTTCTCAGGTTTGAATTCTTGATTGATGCTTAATCCTACTGGTTGGATAATTTCACTTTAAATACTTATGGTGCTTGTGAGCATGTTTTTGTCTTTCACGTCTGAGTACTTATATCTGATGTTAAGACCGAGAACTTTTTCAAATTGTTAATTTTTTTTTTCTTTTCTCTCCTATTACCTTTACTCTGTTCTTTTTCTTCGTTCCTGCCCTTCATCCCTGCCTCTCTCCCTCTGTGCTGTCTAT
This sequence comes from Dillenia turbinata, assembly GCA_037126225.1. Lineage (NCBI taxonomy): Eukaryota > Viridiplantae > Streptophyta > Magnoliopsida > Dilleniales > Dilleniaceae > Dillenia > Dillenia turbinata. Next base: position 22,380,081 of record JBAMMX010000022.1, read on the forward strand.
ATTGCAGAAGACATTGCGTATAATAGCATATAAGGATCTTTATCTTATTTATTTGTTGTATATGCTCTAAATGTCTTTGAGATTGACCATGTAACATTATATATGGGGTACTTTTAATTATCATTTGCATTCGGTTTTTCTCCTCAATGACCATATCTCGTAGGTGTTAAGGCCCGCTTGTGTGCATCTCGTTTGAAACTATATGTCCTCTTCTTTGACTAAAGCTTGCTTTGACCGTGTAAGTAATACATTAATGTGGTTCCTTGTATAAAATTGGAAGGTAATTCATGAATGTCTGTGTATGTGCATTTCTTTTTGATAATCATAATGTATGTTGGTTGATGTTGCAACTTTTCTTGCAATTATTAATAGTTAAGTTATTTATTTTCAGGTCACCGTCTTGAGTTGCAAACATGATGGATGGATCTAAGCATCCATCAGTCCTTCATAAGATATATGGACAGTCATCCCTCTTTTCTACGATTTCCCCTTACACGCAGGCAAGGTACACTGGTATGCAGAATGGCAGTAATCTTCAGAGCTATCTGCTACCAGCATACCAAAGCAATGGACTGGCACTAGCATCAAATGTGTCTCCGATATGGATTCATGCTCCCAAGGAGGAGAAAGGTTTCAAGGGTTTTATGATTGATTTCTTGATGGGAGGAGTTTCTGCTGCTGTCTCTAAAACTGCTGCTGCTCCTATTGAGCGTGTTAAACTCTTGATTCAGAATCAGGATGAAATGATTAAAAGTGGTCGGCTTTCAGAACCTTACAAAGGTATTGGAGACTGCTTTGCTAGAACTATCAAGGAAGAAGGTATGCTCGCGCTTTGGAGAGGAAACACTGCCAATGTTATTAGATATTTCCCGACCCAGGTAAATTTTACTTCTATTTAATAATAATAATCAAGTTTGCAATAAGCTTGGGGTAGGCTAATTGATTTTCCTCGTTGTTCCTATTCAATGTGGTGACAAATTATAAAACTTGTGTTTGTATACCAGGCCTTAAACTTTGCTTTCAAGGACTACTTCAAGAGGATGTTCAACTTCAGGAAAGATAAGGATGGGTACTGGAAATGGTTTGTTGGAAACTTGGCATCTGGTGGACTTGCTGGTGCCTCATCTCTTATGTTTGTGTATTCCCTGGATTTCGCTCGAACACGTTTGGCTGCTGATGCCAAAGCTGCCAAAAAGGGTGGTGAGAGACAATTCAATGGTTTGTTTGATGTGTATAAGAAAACCATTGCATCTGATGGAGTTGTCGGGCTTTACCGTGGATTTAACATCTCATGTGTCGGAATCATTGTGTACCGGGGCCTTTACTTTGGACTGTATGATTCTCTAAAGCCTGTTGTCCTTGTTGGTGGTCTGCAGGTGAGTAACATTCTGATAACATGCTTTCCGCACAGGTAGAACGTGCATCAATGCATGCATCTTCATCTGTATTCTTGTATGCATTTATGTTCACAGACATTTTCTGCATCACAAAGATAAAAGTTAAATACCAAAAATAGGCAGTATTGATTTTAATGCAAGCAGAAAGAAAACTTGAACAGTTTTATGACATTGTGCTGTGGCTGCCTAGTCTCACTTATCTTCGGTTAGACATGTGCCTGCAAGATTAACAATAGCTGCATAATTTTCTATTTTGTATTGTTCTTCTCAATGTGCCGGTTACACGTCTAATATATAGAAATTGGGAAAAGAGAGAGGTCTTATCATTACCCATCTAATGTAGGTAGTTGATCCCTGCTTTAGAAATTAGAAACTGATAGTGGTAAGATAGCCTATAGGTTAAACCTTAACTAATGGGAGTATTATGTTTCATGTATAACAGTTTATGATACAAGTGTTCTTAGGTCACTGTGATGGCTTAAATGTAGTCTTATTCATGAAAGGACTTTTTGGCATGCCAGTTACGATCGGTGTTACATTAAATTCATGCAGTGATATTTTTGACAGCCATCATTGTCCCATATCCCACCAACTTATGAGCAAAAACTTTCATATACTTTGTACTTTTGCACTGCAGATTATTTAGATTGTTAATTTTCAAAAAGTTGTGAAACAATTGGTCAATTCAACGCCGGCATAAGGATGATCAGGGAGCTTTGTTTGATATTTTCAGGATAATTTCTTGGCCAGTTTCTTACTGGGATGGGGAATTACGATTGGTGCTGGATTGGCATCTTACCCAATTGATACTGTACGTAGAAGAATGATGATGACCTCAGGAGAAGCTGTCAAATATAAGAGCTCTTTGGAGTGCTTTAACGTTATCATTGCTAAAGAAGGTGTTAAATCACTCTTCAAAGGTGCTGGTGCCAACATTTTGCGTGCTGTTGCTGGTGCTGGTGTGCTTGCAGGGTATGACAAGTTGCAGGTCATTGTCCTCGGCAAGAAGTACGGTTCCGGGGGTGGTGGCTAATCTTTGAGTAAAGTTACGATAATGATGAAAGAGATCTTCCGTAGGTTTTCCTTATCACGTTTTTGAATAATTCTATCCAATGAACTGTGTTTTCCCTATGGTTTAGGGATTTTATACTCTCCCATCCATTGGAACTGAATTCCTATTTGTCGTTTCGAAAGGCTGTTTGTTGTAGTTTGCAGTCTACATTTTGCGAGGGAATAATTGAATTTTTACCCATAATGTGCCTATTTGGGAATGTAATGTATTAAGTTACAATGACATTGCAGCGGCAGTTATGTTAAATTTATCTGTTAGTGTTGTCCATTTGCTGTTGGCTTGTTGCCTGCACTTTGATCTTGACTCTTACTTTTTTAGCAGCTCTATTTTCTCTTTGGTCCAATCTGAGATGTGCTTCTTTAATCTTCACGGTGATGTTTTATGTCCTGAAAACCTCTCTCTCTCTCTCTCTCTATATGTGTGTGTGTGTGTATGTGTGTATTAGGGTTTCCTCTTGCCCCCAATAAACTCTGCATGCAGTATTTGGTCTTAGAGTTCTGGTTCTTCTCTACAAGAAAAACAGGCTGGTGTGAATTAACCAGTTATTTGGAAAAACTAGAAGAAAATCTTTTGGCATAATAGTCCTTAAAAATTAGAATGATGATAGGAGCCGGAGAATCACACCCATAAAGGCATAAACAGCCCAAGAGATACGGACACAGTGCAAATAACCGTTGCTGTCTCGTGAGTCCTAAGAATTCATGGAATGTGAATTTGCAGCCTACTAAGATTGACTTTTTTCCCCCCTAATCCTTCCCATATTCTTGCCTTTTGATGTACTGAATTCGGCAGACCATATTCTTTGATAATCATAAGGTCCATTGAAATGAACCAAAATTTGGTCACTTCTGTCTAGGATTCCAACCATATTTTGGAGGAGAAAGTCTTTTAGAGCATATCTCAAGCTATTCCTTTCCTTTGATTACATCAGGAATTCTAGTTCCACATGTTATCCCTTCAAGTTCAAGAATTATCCTCTCTTTTCTCTCTGCGGTAGAATGGAGGCTCTGTTGAAGGGGAGATGAAGCTGTCTTTCTCCAGTTCCACTTTAACTACTGCGAAAATTACATGGAAGGAGCTAAGTCGACATCATGCTATCATCGTCTCATTTCAATCTCCATTTTGATCTTGATCATCAGGCGGAACCATGCTTTAACATGTTTGGGTTACCACACAGCGCAAGGACCATAAAAAAATCCGAATCTTACTTCAAATATCATTCCAACCAATGAGAATTTTAGTTCACTCCGTGCACAAAGTACTCCACGCCTTGCGGGAAGTGGGAGGGTGAGCTTAATGAGAATACCAAGTAGAGGATTACCTGGTATTACTTGGTATATGTATCAATAATCATTCCAACCGATGAGAATACCAAACAAAAATTTCCTTCAATATTAATACAAGTAAAGGATTACAAGGATATGGTTAACTCGTGACATGATATGAATATGGTTTATTATAGTATATTTTATATTTACAAAATGTGTTAAATAAAAATACGAAATAGATGATCATTTTCATTGGTGCTGGTGTAAAATAGCTATAATCATGTACCAAACATAAGAATTGTTGTCAATGGACATGATCAATTCCTGAGGACTAATCCAAAACATTGACTTTGAAAAGGATATGTCTCCATACAAATACTGACAAAGCATGTGCACTTCTTTGCTATTCTACATTTAGAGAACAAATGGCTTCTTCTGCAAATTCTGCCTGTGTCCTAGTCTTCTTACTGCTACACTTGCTCTTTGCATCGAAAACTTTCTCTGCGATGCATAGCCACTCGTCTATTCATCACCCACACCGCCATCACCACACCCCTATCAACTCTAGACTCCACCAAGCTTATATTGCCCTCCAAGCATGGAAGCAAGTGATTTACTCCGATCCCTTTAACTTTACCTCCAACTGGTTTGGCTTGTCAGTTTGCAACTACACTGGAGTGTATTGTGCACCATCTCTAGACGACCCAAAAGTGCAAGTTGTTGCAGGCATTGACCTCAACTTTGCTAACATTGCAGGTTTTCTCCCTGATGAGCTTGGTCTCCTCACCGACCTTGCACTCATCCACCTAAACAGCAATCGCTTTTGTGGAATCCTTCCAATGACTCTACAAAACCTTACACTTCTCTACGAGCTTGATATTAGTAACAATAGATTTGTAGGCCCTTTTCCTTCCGTTGTGCTTTCTCTTCCTACACTGTACTATCTTGATCTTCGCTTCAATGAGTTTGAAGGGCCATTGCCTCCTCAACTCTTTGCTAAAACCTATGATGCAATATTTGTGAATAATAACCTTTTCACCTCCGTTATACCCCCAAATTTAGGCAAAGGCAGGGCTTCTGTAGTTGTATTTGCCAACAACAAATTTGGAGGTTGTCTGCCACCGAGTATAGCAAACTTTGCAGAGACTTTACAGGAACTTCTTCTAATCAACACTAGCTTGTCCGGGTGTTTGCCACCAGAAGTTGGTTTTCTCTACAAGCTGAGAGTGTTGGATGTCAGCAATAACAATATAGTTGGTCCAATACCTTATAGCATCGCGGGACTGGCGCACTTGGAGCAGCTAAATTTAGCACACAACATGATGACTGGATTAGTCGCTGAAGGGATCTGTTCTCTGCCAAATTTGGCAAACTTCACTCTCTCTTATAACTATTTCTGCGAGGAAGAGAGGATATGTCAGAATCTTACTTCCAAGGCCATTGTGTTTGATGATCGATGGAACTGTTTGCCAGAGAAGCCTCAACAAAGGAGCAAGAAGGAATGTAGTGCAGTGCTTGAGCATCCAGTTGATTGTTTTGAGCATCCCTGTGGTGGAGGAAGCGGTAGCAGCGGTGGTTTTGTTGCTGCTGCCATGCCGGCAACAGCACCTGCCTTTGCACCTGCCTCTCATTCCTAGTCCAATCCAAACTATGTCTAAGGAAGAATGGTGACTTCAAAATAAAGATCAAAACCAATTTAGGATCGTGTAACGTAATGAGGTTGTATACATCATGTTCATGAAGTTTGCATCCTTGTATATATGTTTTCCGTTCATGTACATTTATCCGTGTGAAAGATCATTTAACAACTCAAAAAAAAAATATCCAAGGATCAAAACAAGTCCTTGCAAAACCAATGCAGCAGATTATTATGTTTATGTCCGAATAAAAAGAGGTGGGTATTTTTGTTTTTACATAGAGGCGTGCAAGCTCACAATCATGTGCATAGGCTTAAGCAAAAGGCATTTCTCATATGAAAATGTCACTATGACTTGGTATCCACTTCAATATCTGGAAAACTGACTCCATCGTAGCAGAGCTCAACGCAAAATGCACATAAATATCCAAAGGCTTGTCCTGATTAGAATGAAACTTGTCATGAAATTGCTAAAACCTGATGTGGAATGTGCAGCTTAGTCAAGGCTAAAACTAGCTAAATTAAGGGGGCAAACCCTGATCTGTACTCGTTTTATTTTTGCTTATTCGAGTAAACTGGAATAGCTCCTGCTGGATTTCAGGTCTGATCCAGAAACTAAAATTATGCAAAAGTACCTAATGGAAGGCCAAGGTTTTGCCAGTTCACCTAAGGCAGATGATATAGAACTGTCGGTGAACACAGGTGCATAAATCAAACTGTAAGTTAGACATTGAGCATAATATGCAAAACCAAGCGACAAAAGTAAAGCTTAGTGGTTCAGGATGCACTAAAGGAGTCATGGTGAATAACAAGAATGCTTGGTACATTTAAAAGGAATGTATATTACACAGTACATGCTATACCAGAGGGGATAACAACAAAGCCTGTCCTAAGTTCTACAACGGAGATCACCTTATACCAGTTTCTACTTATATAACTTCTGACAATTTAAAATTACATGAACTCCTTTACTGTTCCAGATACAGTTTATAAACAGAAAAAAAGGATAATGAAAAATGAAAACCATTAGCATATAGCTTGAACGTAGGGGAAAAAATGTCACTAGGTCAAAAAAGACCATGGCTCATGTTCTTTGTACACATGTTCTCCAACCTTCAATGCCGGTTGGGTTCCACCGAAAACAATTAAGTAGGTGTTTGATGGATAGCAGTTCATCATGCTGAACACAATGAAGTTCGTTGCTTCAGCAATAATTGCTTCAGCTTCTTAATCAGCTGAGGATTTGAGGACAAGTAATCTTCAAATGAGTTTCTCAAGGTCTGCAACAGTTCCTTGTGATCATTGTCGGGGTTGGCATTCAGAAGCTCCCTGAAAAGGTTTTCCCAAAGCTCAACATTCCAATACCTGACATTAACAACAGTTCTATCAATGGGAAGCTAGATAAAATTGCTGAAGGAAATGGAAAAGAAATAATGCTTGCTTCAGAAAATGAAAGATCTAAGTAGATAGCAAGGAGGGAAAAGAGAGTAGATAGTTGCACGTTCCCCTCCCTTCTTGAATGCACAGAAAAAGCAAGCACGATCCACAAAACTCATAAACCATTCCAACCTGCTTTAATTACAGACATCTTGAATGGAGGAAGAGGAATACCTTTTAAAAGGCAGTTTGGGCACATAAATAAAGCTACCATCATGAGAAGGTATCTTTTTGATCTCCATGTAGGAGTTGTGCAGCATCATATGGACAATAACACAAAGTCCATAGGTGTCGACCTGGTTACAAGTCACAGAGCAATATAAAACCTGAATATACTGATACAAAATCACAAATTTTAGATAGGTTTCATAAGGGAAGGTTAACCTGATATGTCCATGGCCTGTGCTCTTGCATTTCGATACAACGAAAGCCTGAAGTTCTACTGTCTCCTTCAAATACTATATTTTCAGGAAAGAGACTCAGGTCTATTCCTCTTCCCCAGTCAACGAGGCAAAGTCCCTGCATGATTCATAACTGAGGATTATATGATACATAGGACCTCATAACATATCTCGTATGCAAGTAACACTCACCTGATGGCACCAAGGGCCTGTCCGATCTTGGAAGTCTTCTTCCTTAAGATCATCTCTACAGTGAATTTCAGCTTGGAAATGTGAGTTGCTCATGCATATAATTGTCCATGGAGCAAGATGAAATATTCAACTAATTTGATATTAGAAAATTTTTCAATTATGTGAACTAAATTTTAGGAGAAGGCACACTAATTATCTCTGACTGCATTAGATTGCCACTCAAATGAGTGCATTCCAACTTGTTAAACAGATGTTAGAAAAATGATTAAATCCAGTGAAGTGACTTTCGAGTCTAATTTTCAGCTTAATCAACACTTTCCATACATTCCTGACTGAAATTTATAAAATTCCAACAAAATTAGGGGGTTTAACTTGGATAATTTACTAGATTTTTTTTTCTTTGGCTTTATACATTACTGTAATAACAGGTTAATCTCCTATACTGTTATCATTTTTGTCTCCAGCTTAACTGTCACATTCTGCTCTGACGCTGATCTCTCCTGTAAAGAAAAACTATAGTTATCATTGATATCCTTTGACACTCTCAGACAAATAGCTTATGTATTGCATCGCATCACTAGATTCTTCCAAAGCCTTGTGCACCTCACATGGTATTATGGCAGTATATTGACATTGCTAGGCTCGGGAAGCCACATGTTGCTCTTAAAGCTAAAGGTATAATGAGAAATGCTATCAAAAGAAAAAAGAAGTTTGAGGCCGCAGGCAATTTCAATTCTTGAACAGACTCATGTGAACAACCGATAAGAGCCAAAATAGCTGAATTAATGTGCTCATTTCCTTGCACATTACTACCCCCGACGGCAAACAAAATGCCCCATAGCGCCACATATTAGATCTACAAGAGTTTCACATTCCTATTTGGTTCAGAAACCAAGACACATTGCACCCAAATAAATTGATTGCACATCAGCAGAGACAGAAAAAAAAAAAAAAAAAAAAAAAAAAATCCCCAACAGCATGGGAAATGAAAGCAACATGTTCTCATAGTAAATAGCAAGCTAGATATTCAAACTCAACGAAAAAAATTGCAAAACCATGTCGATCTCAAACATGATGTCATCATCTCCCATGCTTCAAATGTAACACACAAGCTTCTGCCTTACCCTTTAATTTGAAATGACAAACAAATTATCGATTACACTTTTACACTAGATAATCACTGAAGAAATTATTCCATTATTTTTTCAGTTATACGTTGTCCTCTGTCGTGCACAAAGATGTTGCATGATTCATGATCTCCCCCCCCCCAAGTACTTTTAGAAAAGTTAAAAAATACGAATTTCTTGAAATATAGTAATCAAGCGTTTCAAGATTCCATGCTAATGCAAAACCCAAGGTGTCTTTTTACCAGTAAATAGGCCTTAACTCGATTCAGTCTAACAGAACATTAACTCCGATTAGGTCTCTCAGTGCCCAAAAAAGGAGCATCCTGGTTGTTTTGTTACAGCTTTGAAACCATGATCGCAGAATTTCTTGTTTCCCGGTGTAGTTGTGTTTTCAGCCCCCTAATTTGTTGGCTTCAAGCACAATCCGAGTATCATAATCTATAAAGCAGTTGTATCCAACACCATGTGGACTACAGACATGTTTGAAATGCATTAATTGTTACCAGAAATGAATTGTCATTTTGCCTCTCTAGAAATTCATCAGAACTCTTTTCTAGCTCCTTGCACAAAAGTTTCTGCTGTTTTTATGGAATCACTCACCTAAAACCAAGCTCTCCAGGCCTAAACCATCAACTTCTAATGACTTGATCTACCTAAATAGAAATTTCTTGGAAGATAACGAAATGATAATCATGGTGAGTATACTCCAAAATGGGAATAAAATTGCTCCAAGCATTCTTGTTCAACACTTAAGGAGAAGACAAAATCTTGATTCCTAAAATCATCAGCAGGAAAGAATACAAAAGAAGCAAGATGGAAAGTTTTAGTTTCCATCACAATGACAAATGGAACTTACCTAGCATAGCGGATCAGTAGATTATCAGGCTTAAAATCACCATGAATTACACCAGCCTTATGTAAAGTTTCCAGCATATGTAACATCTCGATAGTGTAATACATAGATAACACTTCTTCCATTTTTGCCCCTGTGACTACATAGGAGTTTATGGCATCCTGCACAAGGCCCCTATTAAGCACGGGTATGATATTAATAACTAAAGTTCCTTGAATCCATAGGAAAAACTTTTGGCATACCTGCAATGTTCCGTGAGATAAATAACCACAAACAAGTATGCTATAGTCAGAGTAAAGATGCATCCTGTGAGCAAATCCAAAGTTTGACCTCTGATAACAAAAATTAAAATATATATAGTAAGAAGCATTTCCACAGAACAGTAAGTACAGAAAAATTAAGACGCAAAACAGCAGAAGAGCATACTTCTTTCTCTGAGATTCGCATATCGAGCTGACGATACATGTAGAATTCCCAGGGGAAAGCAGGCTTTTGGATCTGCCCAAGTTTACCAGGGACCAAGAGACCGGTCAAACAAGAGTGGCTCACAATCAAAGGGAGTGGGAATAATTGTATTCGGCAGTTACCTTTAATGCCACAACATCATCAGGATTGCTATTTTCGTATGCTTTAAATACTTGAGCAAATCCTCCTTGACCAGCACAACCTTTAATCTGGTACTTACGTCCACCTTTAAACGTCACAAGGAATATGACAGTAATCAAAAGTCCAGTTTCCCAAGTTCTTACAGATCAGATTCCAATTTTCTAATTCTTATTTTTTTTGGTGTCTCACATTTCAAACAGAATAAGATGTTGATATGGCAAGAATGAACTAAAGTTGAGTCACTGGAAAATATGTTCTTCAGTCTATCATGTGTCTTCTCAGTGTTAAAGTCCACATTGCCTGCTAAGTGCTATCAATATCACGGGAATACATCAGGCTCGAAAGGACCATCAAATATTTGCTTGGTTAGCCTAACTGAATCTCTACATTAGATGGAAGGTTGCAAGCTCCAATTGAAACAATAATCTTCAGAACCAGGAAGAAATAGTATATAGAGAATCACCTATCTCAACCATCTTGTTTCTAGATGAATTCTGCAGAGTAGATAAAGCTACTTTTCCAGAATAAGCTTTAGTGCTCATATGATATCCCTGAAACAAAAACATCAGACAAGTTAATAGCTCAATTCCGGTAAAAGGGCATATTATGAACTCTAACTGAAAAGGACAAGCAAATTTTCTCACATCGTATTTTGATAAATGGCGATTGACCTTCTGCAACAAATCCTTGATGGTGGAGACTGACCATGGATTGATACAAGTTTTACCAGACTCAATAGAATTGCCAATTTCAGTCTACAGAAAGAAAAATGCACAAGGAATATCATTTCCGTAGGATCAGTTATTCCAGAAAAAAAATGGATATCATGCCTAGTGTTGTTGATATTGAAGCATCATTTGGGTGTTCTCTTCAATAAATGGTTCTTTCCAACTCCATGACTGGGAGAGAAGCTGCAAAATAAGTTGGCGGTTTGCTAGGTAGCTCTTACTCAAAAAAGAAGATGACAAGCATTCAACCACAACAATGTAGGCAACTCCTGGTATAAATGCTCTTAAAGAGAGGAATTCAGAAACAGATGTGTTCAAAAAGGCTAAGAGTTTTTCCCTCAGTTATGATGGTCAACCAGGCAAATATCACCATCCTGAGCTACAGCAATCCTACTTTTATGGAAGAAAGCATTATAAAAGGGCTGCAAACAGAGAAGCTTTAAAAGGTATTAAGGGTAATAAAGGAGGAGATTCTGACTCTCAAACAAATCAAGATTTGGAATTTAATGCAAAAATTCAAAAATATGAGGCAGATTTGTTGCAAATGGTTATACAAAACATCTGGCCTGATTTCCCATTAAATATTGAAAAAAAAAATTTGCCAACTTCTTGAAGGCTATTATTGGAGCATCAACTTTATTATAATGAGGCGCCAATAGCTAAGATTGCCAATCTTCATTTTAATTAACTCTTGCAGCTAGTACATCATCAAAGCCCTAGTTGATTGATGAAGATAATGGTTCATGAAACAGAAATAAATAGTGACACTGTAAAGCATATACAAATGGTTTTGGAATTTTCAGTGTTAATAACAGTAGCCTTTTGTGACAACAGGATTACTATTGCCCGAGATATCAGAGTCTGTACTTTGCACCAACTCGCAGAGAGAATTAAAGCTTGAATGATTAAGATATTAGAGTCTGTACCTACATATATGTAATGCATTTACAATTGAATCAAAAACCACAGAATCAAAAGTGAATAGAATAATAACATGCCGAATGGAATTTCAATAATAAAAGACCTCAAATGTAAAATTAACTATCTGAATTTTAAATTTCAATCACGCAACATCAGAAGAGATCAGTGGTAAAACAGTTGGAGATAGATAGAGGAGGAAGGGGGGAAAAAACTAATAAAAGGAGAAATAGTAAAAGAAAAGTAAAAATAATGAGAAGCGTACTTACCCGGAAAATGAATAATAAACTCGGAATGAGAAAGAAGTGTGACAAACAAATTTGGAATATATTTAATCAGCTAAAATTTTGACAAAATGGCTTGGTGTAAAACATGAATGTTATGCTTGAAGAGGCTTTACAAATTGCTAGGTTTGCACTGAAAGCACGTTTGACAAGTTAAAAGCACCCAAACGATGTTTGCAGAATGCAGACTAAGAAGGTATCCTCTAATCCTATGGATTAAAACAATCACCACCAGAAAGGTCATAAGTTCTCAATCGATTGTGGACACTTATCCTGTAGTATGTGGCGGTACACAGACATGGGTGCGGGTTTGTGTGAATAATTTAGTCATCATTAGGATGTAATATGGGAAGATGAAGGGACAAGCTAAAATAATCTATGAAAACAAATCTAAATGAAAATGTGAGGAAAATTTAGAGATAAAAAAGAAGCGATAGAGAGAGAGGGAGAGAGAGGCTTATTTCTCTATCAGGCTATATTTCTTGTCAAAGTTTGAGATTTTAAACCATACACACTCTTCAATTTAGTTGCATCTAATTCAAGGTTATGCTCAAAAGAAGGTGAAGATCTTGAAATGCTGTAAAGCAATACTGACCGGGTAGAGGTCCCAGGACTTGGCAAGTCTCATTCTTCTAGCAGTGGAATGGTCCAGTATATCCTTTGAAGTCGAAGTGGTGACCTTATTATAAGCAAAGGGCAAAGGGTAGAAAGTTGTGGTGCTCAAGTGTAAAGCCAGTGGAATTTGAGGGAAGCTTTACCGCAATCAGTGAACAATTTGAAGGCATTTTACTATGACGAGCAGTCGGCATGCAATTGGCAAAGAATTTTGCATTTCACAGAAAGCCCAAGCATGTGGACCTTCACTGTCCCTTAATGGCATTGAGAAAATCTTGAGAAGATAGAGAAGATCAAAAGCAAATTGAGAGTCTAGGATCAATGATCAAAGTAGTGGTTTTGCTCAATGAAGAATAGTAGAATGACTAACGAATCATGTCTTCAAATAAGTAGGCCAGGGGAAGCCTATGATGTCAAAACTGCAAACAGATTTGTGCAGAGCGTGTCAAGGAAAGTAAGTTGGCCCAATTGCCATGTCGAAAAGGGCAGTTCCAACTTCCTGAACTCAAATTTCATCTCTGACTTACTGCATCCTGAGTGGTTATATTGCCACCATGATAACTACTCAAAAGGGTCTCGCTCGCATCTATTTGGCTAAAAATTGAAATGCATTATGGCACACAATGAGGCAAAGACACAACAGAGTTTGAATGGTACCCACCACATTGCACATTTGCAGAAACAAAACCATAATTCTTCACTAAAGAATTCAGCTAATATTGATTGCCTCCAGCACCAAATAACATATCCCATGCGAGGTTACCCCCCCCCCCCAAAAAAAATCTATTACCTTGTCGTTTGAGCAGACATTGACAATTTCAGACACCCGCTCAAGAAACAAGCTCTGCGCATTCTTTAACCTCTCAACTGGCTCAGCGTTCCTAACAGTAACACGCATCACCCGTCAGATTTCATTAATCACAGATCACATTACCCTAGAGAGAGAGAAAGAGAGAGACCTAGAAATGCCCAACCGATAAATCATCAACGCATCGATTAACTGTCCTTTCGCTTCAAGGAATGTCGCCAATCCCTCGTACAGCAACGCATTGTTTACACAAATTTGACTCTCTTCAATTTCTCTATAAACAGTGTCGAAATCTTGTGTACAGTCCAACTATAACAATTAAAAAGAAAAAAAAATTAATCAAGCCTCATATAAGCCCAAGAAATCAAAATGCGAGAACATTTAATTAAACCTAGAGAGAGAGAGAGTACGTAGAGAAACCAAATCTTGAGAAATCTGGTGTCATTTCTGTAACTGTTGTTGTATTTGAAAGTTGAGATGCAGTCCGAGAGAAGCTTTTCAAGACCTGATGTGGAGGTATTGGTTTCTGAGTTCAGATTGTCCAGTGTCTTCTTTACTGACCTGAAATTCGGGATGAAATTAGACCTAATCGCGAAGAGAGAAGAGAGAGAGAGAGAGAGAGGTTGTACAGGAGCCAAGGGAGGAGAGAATCGTGGGGGACGGAGTCTGTGGAGAGGACTGCCATTGTTGAGCTTCCCGAGAAGATAGTGGGAGTTCCTTCGTTTTGATTTTGAAAAATAGAAAAAAACGGAGGGCGGGAAAATGTCATTGCCAAGTGGTTTTTATTTTGAATTTGTAAAACCAATTACACAAACATACCATTTTTCTTTTCTTTTCTTTTCTGTTCTACTTTAATTAATTTTTTTATTTTCTTTCCCAAAATTAACATATCAACTTTAAATAATTTATATTTAAACAACAATTTGACTAAGTAACAAATAAGACTTTATATCAATGTTATCAAAATCATACGATTATTGTCCAATTTTAAAATTATGATTTAACAAATTCAATCATAAATTAATATAATTAAACTGTTGATATTTTAATAATAATTTAAAAATATATAAAATTTTATTCATCTTTAAAATTCATATTAAAAATTAAAGACAAACCGACTAAATCATAAAATCATACAAATTATAAATTCAAATAAATCGGTAGATTAATCTATCATCTGAATACCAAATAGGTCAGTGGACTTGGATAAGAATCAATAAAACTCTATTTATTTCTAAGAAAATCATCACCTTGAGTAAAATACCTTTCAAGAAAATCTTTTTTGGAAAACAATTATCTAAAAAACTCTGTTTCGATATTTTTGTGGTTAACAGTTTTTAATCTCTTTCAAAATATAAAAATATAATATATTAGATGAATAGAGAGCATACAAAAACTCTTAAAAATAAAAATCTTAGAAGCAAGAAGGATTAAAACAAGAAAAAAATATATATAATCAATGTACAATTTTTTTAGAGACAAATTAAATTAACAAAACAAGAACAGAAAAAAAGAAATCATATCCGACATCTAAAATAGTGAGAGAAGAGATGAAGAGCAAAGGATTTCAACTTCAATTAATCAATCAGTTTGAGTTATTGAGAGTGCAAAAGGAAGAGACGGAGAATGAGATGAGTTGATAGATTTAATGAAATTTTAACGATTTTGATATATGAATTTTTTTTTTAATATCTTATATTATAAAAAATTTCAATGCCAAGTTTAATAAATTAAATTTTAATGAATTCTTTTATACTTTGATAAGGCCAAATAGTTTTTATTCAAAAATTTTAAGCCGTAATTTAATTAATTAGGTGATATTTTATTTAAATCGACCAATTCTTCGTTCCAAGAACAATCATTGTCCAATTGAATGATTTTGATAACATTACCTTATATTAATATTTAGTGAGAGTCTAATATTAATTTTATTTTTTTACTGGTTGTTTTAATTTTCCATTACATTCTTTTTATAGCAAAATAAAATTCAAACCTTTCATTCTATTTTGTTTGTGTTTTCGTATCTAATATCAGACCCTAATTACGATTTAACTTTGTGAGTATCAATTGTATTAAAATCTTTTTATTTTTATAACTATCTTGTGAATAATATTTTATATAATAATAAAATTATATATATAATCTTAAGTTTATAAATTATACATCAATAATAAATCAATAAATCTTTCAAAACTTCTATTAATTAAATACTTACCAACACTAAATGCTCTCAAATCATTTCTCATTTAAAATTTTGAAGAAAAAGAAAAGGAAAAATAAAAAAAAATGAAATGACATTTAAAAAAAAAAAAAAAATCTGCCATGAACGCATCTCTCTCTCTCTCTCTCTCTCTCCGCCGACGTAATACAAAAAAGCCCTAGTTTACAAAACGCCACGGCACCCTCATTTGAGATGGTTGATGTTTTGATCCATCGAGTTATTGCTTAGGGTTTCTTTGCAGCATTAGCTACTTGTCGTCGCCTACTTCAGAGCCAGGGTTAGTCTCTTTCTTCTTCTTCTTCTTCTTCTTCTTACTTTGTACCGGGCTAATCTTTGTTTTCAATATGAAACCGTGTGTTGTTCATAATAAGATCCTGAAACTATAATCAAAAGCTTTCTCTTTTCTAGGGTTTGTTTAGGTCTTGGAATGATTTTAATAATTCTTATGTTGTGAGCAGAAAAGATGTCAAACGCAACCCACCTTCGACTGTAGACATTTGGGCCTTTTGAACTAACGTTAGTAGATTATGAATGATGCAACTTTTACGCTCTGCTTGGATGAAAACGAAAAGGGGATTTTAGTTCATTCTTGCTGAATTGAATTATTTTGATTATCATGAAAATCTTCTCTTTGGAACGAAAAGACTAAAATGTGGTATTCAATTCCATTGAATTTCTTGGTATGAAACACTATTAAAACTTACGGGTTTTAATTTTACTACTTATTATTAACTAGTGATTGATTTTGTTGAATTCTTTTACAAATTCCTCTCTTTCAATGATTTAAAGATATGCATATTTCTAGAATTCATTTTGTTCAAAGTGCTGTGCTAATTTTGACAAAACCCCATGAATTCATTTATATAGAGAATGAATGCTGAATCTTGTTTTCTTAAGTTTGATTTTGAAAAGCATGGCAATGATTGTCCTACTGTAGTGAATTCACCTATTTTCTTCAACTCAAAGCAGTTGACAAAAAGAATGTTGTTGTTTGTGTCCCGAGAAGCAGGTCAAGATATAGAGATTAGAGGAAAAGGGGTTGGCAGAGAAATGGCAATGATGTTTCAATTTGGTCGGAACAAGAGTGTCACAAAGCGGTCAAAGAAGTACTTGGAAGAAGCATTGTACAAGAGGCTTTTCAAGGATGGAAGTGACGAGGTCAATGTTCGACAAAAGCTGAATGAGTTCCTTAAGAGTTCAAAGAGAGTTTATAAATGGGAAGTTGGTGTTACTCTCAGGAAACTTCGTCAGCGGAAGCGATTTTATCCTGCCTTAAAGGTTTGGGCCTATCCAAGTGCTAAACCCTTTTGCATGTTGTAATAATGAATTCCACGCTGTTATTGCATTTTTCTTGTTACTTCTAATATTCAGACTTGCTCCCTTGGTGAATAATTAGGATTGAGAAGAACATCTACTCCTCATATTTATGTAGCTTGGTGGATCTTAATACTTTAATGTGGTAATGTAAGTTCTCAAATGAATGTTATAGATATATTGTTAGGTTGTAATAGATTTCTGGATTATATGCGTCATATGACCTTTAGAAAATGCCAAAACAATGTTGCAACTAAAAATAGATCTTCCCCACTATTTCCTTGGATTGGGACAAAATAAAATCTATTTTCAAGAATTTTAAAGTTTGAAATTGATTTGATGCTGCCTTACACATTTTATGGGTTTGACTTGCATGCATTGAGGGAATGAGAACAATCGAATCTATGTCATGCGTTCTTCAAGTTAAGGTATTCAATTTAGAAATGAAAACTTTTGTAGGGTGTCTTTGTGTAGAGGTTTTGTTATCTTTACCCTATCTATTGGACTTTGTCTTAGGTTCTTGTTTGAAGATTCAAAGACACCCTCCTATATGTTATTTGCCATTTAGGCAGTTAGACAATTTGTTTTTATCTTCAGCAGTCTGCACTTAAGTATCCTGCACATGTTGTAGCATATTGACTTATGGGAGGTTATCGGGTAGCATTTTCTTTGTGCAATTTCCACTAAAAGGACTGAACCATCTCATTCTTGAAATCCATCCAATTTCTTCCCTTCTTTTTCAAATTCCTTCACACTTGAACCAATAAATTGCTTTTCCACGATATCTTTATCCACAATGTCACAATTCCTTGGTTTTCTCTCGTTCTAAAAAGGTATATCTAGATGCACTTTAGCTTGGGAGTGCTTGGTTACCTATCTGGTTTTTGCTTAGCAAGTTTTGAAGGGCCTGGTACTAAAGATCAATGCATCATCTCCTAGCATCTTAACAATTACCTGATTTGGGTCATGCCTCAATTGTAAAAACCTTGTTAATGTAGTACTTGCATTGGCTGTCTCTTCCATGGTTGTGATACAAATTGTACTATCATTTTTCTGGGGGTAATTTAATTGTACTGGTGTCCAAGATGCCATTAAAGTTGATTGCTACGGTCTGGAGCTATTAATATATTTATTTATTCTTTTAGTTTGTTTTCACTTCTTGTATGCAGGTCAAGTTTTTATGCCTGATCAGAGGCACCTTTATATATCAAGCTTAATACATTTTTTTGTCTCTGTCTATACTGTTTAGCAGCATAGTAAATATGTAGGAAATCAGTGTGCCCTTGATTTTTTTAGGTTCTTCTGGAAATTGCTAGTGATTTTATGCTGTCATAATTCCACATTTTCCTGCTATATACCTGTTAGTATGTTTGTTTCATCCGAAGGCAATTTGGTGGATGACTGGTTGGTTCAAATGTAGCTCTCAGAAGTTATGGCTAGAAGAGGCATGAATAAAACAGTCAGTGACCAAGCAATCCATCTGGATCTTATTGCCAAGACTCAAGGCATTGCTGCTGCTGAGGAATACTTTATTAATCTTCCAGAAGCATCAAAGAGCCATCTCTGTTATGGCACCCTTCTTAACTGTTACTGCAAAGAAGAAATGACAGACAAAGCAGAGGCCCTGATGGCAAAGATGAAGGAACTTAGGATTGAAACAAGCTCCATGCCTTATAACAGCCTAATGACCCTTTATTCAAAAATAGGCCAGCCTGAAAGAATTCCAGCCTTGATACAAGAAATGAAAGCTGAGGATATAATGCTAGATACATTCACATACAATGTTTGGATGAGGGCTCTTGCTGCTGCCAATGATGTTTCTGGTGTTGAGAGGGTTATGGAGGACATGAAGAGGGATGGCCGAGTTGCTCCTGATTGGACAACATATAGCAATTTGGCATCAATTTATGCTGATGCTGGGTTGTTTGATAAAGCGGAAAAGGCACTAAAAGAGCTAGAGAAGAAAAATGCTTGCCAGAATCTTTCTGCTTACCAGTTATTGATCACATTGTATGGTAAAACTGGGAATTTGCTGGAAGTGTACCGAGTATGGCGATCTCTGAGGCTTGCTTTTCCTAAAACTGCAAATATTAGCTATCTAAACATGGTTCAGGTATTGGTTAACCTAAAAGACATACCTGGTGCTGAGAAATGTTTCAGGGAATGGGAAGCAGGGTGCTCAACTTACGACATCAGAGTTGCGAATGTCCTTATAAAAGAGTATGTTGAAGAAGGTTTGGTACATAAGGCTCAAGAGCTTCAGGAGCGAGCCAGGAGGAGAGGAGCCAAATCTAATGCTAAAACCTGGGAAATTTTCCTCGACTATTATTTGGAAAATGGGGACATAAAAATGGCTGTTGATTGTGTTGACAAAGCAATTTCTATGGGTAGAGGAGATGGTAGGAAGTGGGTCCCTTCACAAGAGGTTGTTCGGACCTTGATGGCATATTTCGAGCAAGGGAAGGATGTTGAAGGTGCAGAAAGTCTTATAGAGATTCTGAAGAAATCTACGGATGATGTAGGGGCCGAAGTGTTTGAATCTTTGATAAGAACCTATGCAGCAGCCGGAAAGACTAGTCCAGTGTTGCGTCGCTGGTTGAAGATGGAGAACATTGAAGTTAGTGGGGCAGTAAAGAATTTGCTGGATACAGTATGCACGGAGTAATTTTTATTGTCCTCCATAATGAGCAGTAGTCCTAGTTGCCTTCAGGTAATTTTGGAAAGATTTGTTTTCAGTAATGAGATTTATTCATCTTTAAGCTTTCTGAGAATTTAGACGTGTAATCTCTGTAGTTCACTGAAGATGATGGCTATTGGATTGTATTAATGGTCAGAAATGCATCTTTAATTTTTGTAAATTGCGCATCACTGATGCCCATGGCTTGCTGAGTTGAGTTTGTCTTGCTGAGCTTGGATATCAACCATGAAGGGTTACAAGCCAATCGAGCCCTTGTTAAAGGACCCATGATTCAACTTTCTTTGGTTGATTCTTTTGATTAAACTTATCAAACATAAACACAAAATGTAAGACTTAGTTTATTAAATAAGTTGAGATTGAATATATTTTTAAGCATACATAAACTCGACTCAAGTGGGGTTTCAACACCTCCCGACTCGATTCGATTGAGCTTGTTTGCTGCACTAGTTGATACATGTGATGCAGAGCTTATTTAAAATTTAATTCGTATTTGATTACATTTAATATAAAACAAGTAATACATTTTTGGTTTTCTTTTGAGCAAGTCTCCTCCTAAACAATAAAAATATCATGTTGGAGTTCTAAGAATAAAGAGATTCACTAAAATAACTACTGATCATAAAATATATTTTAATTAAATAAAAATTGTACAAATGATTTGATTTGATTAAAAAACGATGTTATAGTGATCTAAAATGTCGTAGTTTTGTTTTCCATAATATTCCCAAATCTTGAATCTAATTTTTCATGAAAAATGCAAGGACAAGATGAAAACTTATATCTAACAAAAAATTTTCACCCCGTTATTTTTTAGAATATTGCGTTTGAGACTCAATTTATTTAAATATTGTGATTTTAATTGAGTTTTCAAAATTAATGAAGTTGATGTTTTGAAAAATTGGTCTGAAGTCGATTTCTCACACAATTTTTTTTTTTTTTTTTGAACGGACTCTTCTTCTCACCAAATCCACTTGCCCATCTCTCTCTCCAAACCCACCCCTATCAAAAAGAGTATCAGAAAAAAAAAAAAAAAAAAAAAAAAAAAAAAAAAAAAAAAAAAAAATCTCCCTTACAGTCTCTAACAATGGCAAACAAAGCTTCAGAGACTCGAATAAACATAGTTTCCCCTTCTCTCGCTCTCCCTCTCTCCCCCCACTCGAAAGCTTCAAGCTTTCAGAGTCTCTCCAACAAAAGATTCTCCAAATCTCAACAAAACTCCAAACCTAACAAAACCCAGAAAAGAGACTTCAACAATTGGTCAAATACTTAGATTGTGTCGACCAATAAAATGATTCAATCAATTCAATTAGTCAAGAAAGTGAGCCCACAATTCTGAAAATTCAAAAAGTGAATTGAGTTTTTGAGTAAGACTTAAGCGATAGATCGGTTTAGGATTTTAAGGTTGAGAGAGACTTTAGATTCCTTGAAGGCTTTGTACGAGGCTGAGGTTGAGATTGGCAAATGGGTTTAGGGAAAAAGAGAGGATGCTAAAAAAAAAAATAAAAAAAAAAATAAAAAAATAAAAATAAAAATTTGTGGGAAGTCGACTTCACATCAATTTTTGGACACCTTAGAAGATGATTTCCTAAAAATCCAATCCATTAGTTTTAGAAATCCAAATAAAACTAAATCCCAAAATTTTAAAAAATAATTAATAATTTTTTTTATCTTGATTTGAACGTAACTTTTGTTTATTTTTAAATTTTTAACATTCATAATTTAATTTTTTAATTTTTAAATTTTAAATTTAGTTAAGAGATCATGATTAAATTGATTATCAATTATATTATTTGTTTTAAATAAATAAAAAACTCAACTCATTCTTTTAATCGTTATCGGTGATAATCTTAGAAAAAGTAGTGAAAAAAAAATAGTAAAATAAATAAATTTATATGGGACTCATGAGTGGGGCCACCAGATATCTCGCCAGCTGTATTCTGAAATTTTTCGTACTATCGTAGGTTTCACCTGATACAATCCTTCCCAGTAATCCCGGAACCTTCGCGATCTTTCATTGGTTTAAAATTTTAATGACGTACCTGAGAATTAATTGTACTCTGCCACGTTGGAGTATTGCCTGTGGTGAAGAACAGGAGATTAAATTTGAATATGACTGCAAACGGACGCTTCGGCCTTTTTGGTCTTGTGGGTCCCGCCACCAATCACGTGAACTAGAACCCCCACACGGCCCCCCCTCCCATTTCCTCTCGCCCTCCTCTAATCCCTTTTTCCCTTGAAATGTTTTTTTTTTTTTTTTTGGGGGGGGGGGATTGGGGAATCCATTTTTTATTAAACTTATATATATTGTAATCATTGAAAGATTTGCTCTGAAATTTCATTTTTATGGATTGCTCTTTGCCTAATTCAATATAATTTTAAAATTATCCTACCCATTTGAAATGTAGTAATTGAATTACTTATATATTAAAATATTATTTAAAAATTAAATAATTTATCGAATTAACACTTACGGTGTTACAATAAAAAAATTTAAAACTCTTTTTAACTTTTTTATGATACATAAATCATATAAATGACACTCGAATGCATGAAAAAAATTATCAAGTGATAAATTTCATAAATGATTACTAGTAAAATTTGTTTGCTTTTCTTTTCGGACATTCCGCAGTCCACAGTCCACACAAACAAACAAAGAAAACTGAATCCTCCTGTGGTCCTTCTCCACATACACTCTCTCAATTTAACTCCGCTCCGTTTCTCTCTCTCTCTCTCTCTCTCTGCTCTCATATTTTTTTTTTTTATCTTCGCATTTTCATATTTCTATCTTGACTTGAAATGGACCCAACAAAGAAGATGAAGAAAGAAGCAAATTATGACATGGGAAATGGTGATGATGATGATGGGGATGATGAATCCAACTGCGAAGTAGAGAAGCCCAAGAGAGTTGCTGTTTCTGGTAGCGGGTCTGGAAAAAAAGGGTCGATGAGAATATGCCAAGCAGAGAAGTGTATGGCTGATCTGAGTGATGCTAAACAGTATCATAGGAGACACAAGGTCTGTGAGGTTCATGCCAAGGCTCAGTGTGTCGTGGTTAACGGAATTCGCCAGCGGTTTTGTCAGCAATGTAGCAGGTTATGTCTCATCTTCAACTTGCATTTTTTTTGTTTTTCTTTTCTCTTTAAGGTCATTTAATATTATTTGTTGGTTATGTCATAAGTTATAGCTTATATATATATGTTTTTATATGTTTGCTATTTGTTTTATTGGCAATACTGCAATGGGTATGTAAGGATTTTATAGGGTAGCTCTTGAATTATTACATATATACTTGATGAACTCATGGATTTAATTGAGGGTTCTTGATGTCTCAGAAGTAAGGATGCATGGGCACTTGGTGCTCAAATTTGATATATTTGAGGGAATTTTAAGAATTTTAGACTAGTGTTTGGGCGTGATGATTTTGAGCCAGGTCTATGATTGAGAGTTCTAGTGGGTGGATTTTACTTGGCATCAAAGGCATAAATTTCTGCATTTAGTTGCTGTCAATGTGAGTATCTTCATGCGTTTTGGCTGCCCCTGAAAAAAAAAAAATTTGGTCTTTGAGGATATGAATACCTTGCTTGTGTTGTGTAGCAGAGATACTCTTAATATGTCTTTCTCTGTGTTTTTATGTGTGTGATTGTTCTAGAATTTTCTTTCTCAAAACAGTAGCTTAGATGAGATGTATTTGTCCATAATGACTCCAATCCCTGTAGGAGTTGACTGCTCTACACCACCCATTTCAACATTTATCGCAAGAAGGCAATTTTCACCCCATCTTGTTTCCCTCATTCATATGGAAATAAAGAACGGACAAGATAATTGAGCTAACCTGGACATTATCAGATCAGCACAACCTTTTAAATATCTCGTCATTTTTATTACAAACATATGAATCGGTTTGACTAAAAATGAAAAAATTTTACAATACCTTGCATATAAAATATTAAATTTGATAAAATACCTGAAAAGTTACTGCAAACCGATAGAAAATGATATCAAGCAAATTGGGTTTGATTTTTTTAAAAAAAAAATTTAGTGTTTAAGCTTATTTTTTAAAAAAATTTTAAAAATTAAAAAAAAAATAATGAATAATAAATCCTCATATTTCATTTTTCTTAATTATTTGATTCTCATCCATCATAATGTCAATTGTAAAAAAAAGAATGTACATATTCACTATTAGTTATCCATGCTTTTGTAAAGAAAAGAATGTCTCATGAGATTTCCATGCTTTTGTAATGTCAATTGTACATATTCACTATTAGTTATCCACTCAAATCATAGAACATGAGGATTTTTCTTACTGTTGTTTTGGCTAATCTATTTGGACTCAAAAGCTTTGTGCATTTGTTGTATTAAGGGCAGATGTTAAATTATCTCCACATCTTTTCATGCAGCCAACAGTAATGGCTAATATTTTCTTGATATTTTAATTTTATATTTCTAATTTGCTTTAAGGTTCTTGGCAAAAAGCTTTGAATTTTCCGACGTATGCCAATGTTGTTTTCTGCAAGTTTCCATGCCAAAACCACCTGTTCACTATCCTAGAATACAGGTTCCATGAGCTCTCAGAATTTGATGAAACCAAGCGAAGTTGCCGGAGGCGCTTGGCTGGACACAATGAGAGGCGCAGGAAAACCTCTACTGATTCTCAAGCAGAAGGTTCTTCAAGCCACAGAGGGATGGGAAATCAGCTAAATGAACTTGTTTGTGAGCAGGTTGATGAGTGCGGAAGAATTCATATCGGCATCCAAGAAAATGCCACTTACAAACACTTCCAGATCAGATAATTTAGCTTTTGTTTCTCTATACCCAGATGCTCTCTCTCTTCTGTCATCCTCGATGACTGTCACCTATTTCATCCTCTATGTATATATACATATTTCATGCTAAGCCCAAGCACATAAACTGTGAACATTTTATCCATTTTATGATGTGACATAGTCACCTATTCCCTGTACTATCTATCTACCTTTTTAAGTATCTAATCTTCTATATGTTACAATTTCTGCCTTTATTTTAAAGGATGGTGAAGGAGAGATTCGGATTTTATATTTGGCATGAACTTTTTCAATCAATTTTGCACAGTTTAATGCACATATCATATGCAATGCTCTCCATATGCTTGAGGCATTGTCTTCTATATAGCCATGGTTAAGCCAGGATTTTCTGAATCAATGGCCTTGTTTTGCTTGTCTATCCTATTTGGGTGTATGCATTTTTTCCTCTTCCCTTTAGGCATTGTGTTCTATAGCTATAGTTAAGGCTGATGAGCCTAATGAAGTAAATGTAGGAGTCCATGTTTGTTGCTATCCAATTATGAATGGAAACCCTAGATATACAAAATACCAGTATATGCCTCGAATCTCTTTCTCTAAATCGGTCATATTGTGTGGAATTATGTTCATTATGCAGGATGCATTATTCACTAGCTCTTAGATTTTAGATTTATTAAGATTTCGTTTGATGTAGCTAATGAAATTCATGAGGCTGATAGTTAATGGCCGATAGCGGTTGTTAATTAGTATTAAAGTTTAATTGTTTAGATGATAGCCATTGATATGTATGTATAAAAAAGTTTATGTTAGTTAAATTTGTTTTATTTTATAAATTATTTTTTTTCATATTATTGTTGTATATTTAATATAAAATTCATAAATAAGATATCCAAAATTTTCCTAAAAATAATCAATCAAATAAATATGATAAAAAAATACAAATCGTATAACATCCATAACTTTATATGAAAATACAGTTTATTAACTACTTAAAAAAAACTAATTAATCAAAATTTATATGAATATAATATTTAAACAAATTTTTATCTTATAAAAAAATTGAACAAATCTTGAAGCAAAGAGGAATGAAGAAATAGAAATTTTGGCGTTTGTTGTTATTAATAAAAAAATGTTCAAAATTAACTTGTGTAGATTATCAACTAAACTTCCACCAATTGTGAGATATGGCATCAAGCACACTTCTTAATTTTTGATAAAACCACCAATCAAAATGCCTATCAAACAACCCCACCAAATAGGTACCAAATACCCCTAAGCTAAGCATAGCAAGTCTTAAATATCAACTAGGTTTAATCACAAAATAATAAACTCTCTTAATCAAAATCTCGAATTTGAATAATAAAAATAAAAAAATAGATACTGAAAGAATCAACTTCTAAATTGGACCCTACAATTACATAAATTGGATTAGTTGGATTTCTGAATACTGATATTAAGTTATAAAAATAGTGAGTCTTAAAAAAACATTACAAATAAAAGATATTCAGTATCATTAAAGAACCATTTTTGTGCTTTTTAGTTCAAATCAGACTCACAAGATTTTATGATAGAGAAATGCACGAAAACAACCAAAAAAAAAAATTCTTAAAAAAACTTCCAAAGTAAAAAAATTCGGATTCTAACCTAGGTTGTTTGACTTTTAAAAACTCGACCAACATTGTTTATAGGTTGGCGAAAGACATCCGGAATTTTCTGTGATCACACGATACCATTATATTTAAAGGAAAAATTCTATAGAAACGCAATAAGACCTGCGCTATTATATGATACTGAGCATTGAGCTATTAAAGAGCAACAAGAGTAAAAAATGGTTATTGCTGAGATAAAAATGTTTAAATGGATGTGTGACAAAACTAGAAAAAATAGGTTAGAAACGATGAGATACATAATAAGTTGGGAGTTAGTTCAATTGTAGATAAAATGAAAAGTACCGTCCAAGGTAGTTTAGGCATATGCAAAGAAAACCTAAGAACACACTTGTTAAAAAGAGCGAAAAGTTAAAAATAGGAAATTTAATAAAACGTAGAGATATGCCATTAAAAACTTGGATACAATGTATTCGTAAAAATATGATAGATATGAATTTAATTGAAGATGTAGTCTTAGATAGGGATGTGTGACGTAGGAGAATCCGCACAAATTAAATCAAAAATTTTTATTTATAAAATTATTTTATTTATTTATTTATTTATTTATCTATTTTATTTTATTTTTATTTTTTTAATTTTTGATATTTATTTTTTATATGATCGATCTTAAGTTTTAAAATAAAAAGTTTAGATTATTGTTTTGTTAGTCTCCTCCCTGTTAAGTTTTCCGAAGAAAAAAGCAAATAGTATCCATCGGGCCGACCTAGTCCAACAAGAAGTGAAACAGGCCAAGCCTGTAAGAGGGACACAAAGCCCAGACCATCTGAGCACAAAGCTAAAAGAAAAAATGACACTTGGGATCAAATGTGAAAGGCAACACCTCGTGTCATGTAGTATAAATGAGATTTCTCATTTGCCTCTTAGGCCTTAGCAACATTAGCCTTAACTTTCTCTCTCTTAACCGTGAAAACAAGCAAGGCAACCACCCCACATCTCTCTCTCTCTCTTTTTCTCTGAGATATTGCACCTCTCTTCCATTCGCCATTCCCAAAAACTCTATTAATTCGTATTTTTAGGGGTTTCTTTTCCCACGAAGGCTTTCAAGTGTGATTTTTTTTTTTTTTTTTTGGCCAAATTATTCCCATTCGCCTGCTTCGAATGCCTAAGTAAAGAAAGAAATTAATAATATAGTGAGATAAGATTTTAAATCTCTTAATTAGATATTCGATTCAAAATTTGAGAATAAAAAAACTAAATTGGAAGAACCACTCATAAATAAGACCCTTGTAAAGATTTAAACCGGATTAATCGAAATATGATTCCAAATTTCAATAATAAATAAATAAAGATAGATGTAGGACAAATGTAAATCTGTCAACTCGAGCTGTCAACTCGAGCCGTGAATTGACAATTTAAAATTTTATAATTTGATTGTATTTTTTTTGCTGGTGACATCAACCCCCACCATATATATATAATTAAATTAAATACGTATATATTATATTTGTTCTTTTATTAATCTGTAATTTTATAATTATATAAGTAATTATATATATATTATATTATGAATTTTTTGATTTTGTAATTTCAACGAGTGATTTTAGTAATATAAACATAAATTTAATGCTATGATAGAGATGTGTGGTCTGAAAATTTCACTTCAAACCTCACATTTTAATTTATTTATTTTTTTCATCATATAATATTGTGATAATAACTCACAAACCCGTCTGCACTTGTTTAATAGAAATCATGTAGTTTTGATATTAAAAAATGACAGATACAATCTTAAAATTTAACCACGATAATCTCGGGTCAAATTAATTTAGGGGTTATGATAATCATGAAATTACACACGTTTACGAAAATTTGAACACAAGAACTCGGGATAGACACTAGAGTAAGAGTTCTTAACTATTAGATTACTCTTTGGAGACAATTTTCTCAAATAAACTAGCACAAACCTATTGGTGCTTACTTTGGGATTGACATGATCAAAATCATGATCCCATAGATCAAAACTTTAATCGAAATTGTATGGTTAACTCAACTTAGAATTAGGTTTTTGGATCGAAATTGTCGTTCCGATCTAATCCTTAACTTGGAACATCCCAAATGATGAACTAATGCTAGGGAAAAGGGAATCAATTAGTTTATTTAGAGTCCTAACCATCCTTCATTTGTCATTCACATCCTATCAAAGCAAAGCCTTGTCCATGGATAGCCGAGTGCTTAAAATTTGATTTTTGTTTCAATATATGGTTGCAACTTAGCAAGAAGTATTCGTTGTACCTTTGTGCATTAAAGCCAACAAACCCTCAATTAATTTGCATTAATTAATCTTTTTATTTTATATATTATGATGGAAAGAGACATTAGCCAAGATATCCAAAATAATAAATTTCTAGCTCTTTTTTTTTTTTAATATTCATGTCAAAATGAATAATCTTGTAAAAAATACGTAAGCATGAGTTGTCGAGATAAAAACGAATATTTTGTGATATGTAAAATCAATTCGTACCTGATTAGATTATTTAAGATTTTAAAATATGTTTACACGTTAGTAACCTAATATTTATTCACATATATTTTTCTCTAATTCGCGTATATTCACACATCTATCACCTAATATTGAAAAAAAAATAAGAAATATACATGGCTCTCCAATTTTTGCTTCTAGAAAAAATGAATACAAAGATAAGAGAAATATTTTTTTTTAAAAAAATTTTTATTGTTCTACATTCTCAGATCTGCCAGCAAATCTCACAAATTAGAAAAAGAAAATATCTTGTACCCAAAAAAAAAAAAAGAAAAAAATATATCTTGAAGACAACCCCACTGACTTGATTCAAGATAATCCCCACCTTTTTTTAACAATCCAGAAAAAAAAAAAAAAATCCAATTTATAAACGGGTAGGGGTAGCATACCTCAGTATATACGTACACCCGTACGCAGAAAATTTTGTATATATAAAAAATTAAAGTCCTGCGGGGAGGCAGTTCCTCTCTCTTGTTCCATTCTCTCCTTCTCTCTTTCTTCTTCGTCGTTGTTCCCATTCTCTCTCTCTCCCTCTGCAACATCACAGTTTAGGGAGAGAGGGATGACGGAGGAGAGAGAGAAAATTAATTAACTTCTCTCTCTCTCCTTTCTTTTTATTTGTCGGCGTTTCTGTCTCCTCATTCATCGACGCTGGAGACAAGACTGCTAACGAAGATTACAGAGAGAGCGAGAGAAGGTTGAGTTGGAATCAATCAATGCCTGTACAGAAGAGGTCTTTAGAGGCTCGGGAAGACGAGCCTCTTCTTCATCAGAGAAGACAGAGGAGGAGATATGAAGAAGAAGAAGAAGAAGAAGAAGAAGAAGAAGAAGAAGGCGAAGAGGAAATGGAAGAAGAAAGTCGAGGAGGTGAAGATGATCAAGTAGAAGAAGAGGAGAATGAAGAAAAGCAAGACGACGTCGTCGAACAAGGTTTCTGACTTTGCTTGTGAAAGGGAAATTTTAGTGTTTGCAGTGTTGATTTGGTGATGACTGATCTGTAATTTTTTTCGTTCATTTTCTCAGATTCTGATCGAAGCTTGTCGTTTAACGAAGATGAAAAACCTGAGTACTCTCTCTTTATAATCTCTCTGCAACATTTCTCTCTCATTTCTCGTTTCCTCTCTCTCTTGTTTTATCTTTTTAATTTATGAATCCATCATTTTATTATTTCGCGAAGATTTTTTGATGTTTTCTTGGTGTTATATTTATGCTTGGTTTTGGCTTAGTCCGCAAGAAGCCATTGCACGTTGTGATCTGCCTGCGGCTTTTTCTTCGACAATGTGCAGAATTTCATTATTCTTGAAATGCTTATTTTTATTTTTATTTCGTAGATAAAATTTGAAAATTCTTGTTCCGCAGAAATGCTACTTGTGCTTGGTCTTTTTTCCTTTTTTTTTTTTCAAAATATTTTGTCATTTTAATTTTTTTTAATGGGCTGTACTAGTTGGTTACTGTTATTTAATAGATTTTCTTTCCTTAATATGTTGAAAAAATAAAGCAGTTAGTGAATATAATTGTTATGTTCAACATTTTACATAGATGGATTTGTGAGTAATTTTTATAGTTTGGGTGTGAATTACTTTGTAATGTTTGCTCAGTTAACATGTCTCACGAGTTATGCTCTATGAGTTTTTATGAGGGATATGCAGATGTTGTCGGATTCAAGGGAAAAAAAAAAAGAGAATCATATTATTATCTTATTAAAATTGGGTGTTGTTTTTTGATTACCGAAAAGGAGTTCAGAAGGGACAATCAAATGTTATATAACAAATTGTGACTTTTCTAATCTGTTTGAATATGTCATGTGTTGTTCAAATAACCATATGCAATTCTGAAGACATATCTCAGCAGTGATGTCTTGCAGCCTGACGAGACCTAGCTAGACCATAGGGTTTGACAACTTCCCTGTTTATCATTTTTTACCTATCCCAAGTATTTTTAAGGTTTTCAGTACCAGATATCTTTTCTATCTCCTTGTATAACACAATATGAACGCCAAATTATCATTTTTGGCATGTTCCATGTCAGGTTCCAAAATAGAGTCCATTTTTTAAAATTTTGGTTCCAAGCAAGGAGAGTTCATTGGCAGATAAATCAAAATGAAGGATTCATTTCAAATATATTGAAATCTTTTTTCCTTTGGCTCCTAGAGAAGCAGTTGTCTAATAGAACAAAGAGTGTCAGTTAAGTAAAACAAATTTGTTATGACTATAGGTAACCTGGCTGAGATTCATTGGCATGCTGTGAAGATAGTTCTCGATTCATTATATATTTTTATTCTTTTTGTTTTTTTTATTATTTCTTATATGTCTGTTTTATGTAAGTAGTTATGCTTGTGAGAGTTTATAAGTCGGTTCACTACCGTGTAAAGGACATGGGTGAGTCTCATCCCACAAGGATCTAATGTCCACAAAGAATAGAAGTGCTTTGTATATTTAGTTTCTCCTTTGGATGTAAAATAAATGTGCATAGGTTGGAATAAAATTTCAGTGACTTTGCTGGAAATTACTAAATTGGGTTTCTCTAAACTATTACTGGCTATTTTTAGAAGGGAAATGAAACTTTGATGGTAGGATTCAGGGAACAAAATGACAAAATGAATTATAAATATGATCTCATTCCAGGTTATAATACATTTTGAAGCAATCAGTTGTTTGACTCATAAATTTTGCTTGTATTTACTTGGTGCCTACACATGATAATTGCATGTCTAGGTCATGGGGCGATCAAATCAATTTGCATTTGGTTGTGTTGTTTACCAAGTGCCTTGTTTCAGCAAGTGGAATCAAAAGAAAACAATCCCTAAAGAGGATTTGGCTGCATTGCGTTGGGATTCATTTGCCCAACATGAGCAAGCTTCAGCACATTGCACATGCTTGGATTGAAAGGTTTTTAGATGTTACAGTGGTTGCAAATAGACGGTGATTGATGGATTATCTGTACTTGAAAATAGAGTATAAAATTTTGAACTGCAACTGTGCTACCTTCACTGATTATGATCTTGAAGTGTTCCCAGCATTCATGTTCAAGTCTATTCGCTCCTTTGTGCTGCTTGATAGGGCTGCAATGTTGGCGGAGTGTAATAATTTGTAGTTGTTATTTCACTCAAGTATTAATACCGTGCTCAACTTATCAATATAGAGCATATTTTGCTCTTTCTATCAACTTTTTATGTGTTTTTCCGTTCTTTACTCAATCCGAATGGGGAATTGTCTATATTTAGTATTGAATAGTAGTTGGATGTGTTTTTGATGCCTCATTTTCCTTTCAATTTTGGCAGGTTTCTCTTTGTGGAGTTGGGAGGCATTCGCACAATTGTACAGTGTCCAATCTGTCTAGGTAACTTTTTGTCTTACTGATTACAAATATTTGTCTAGTTTTGGATATTGTGTAACTTTTTGTTGTTGCCATTGTTGTCGGTGTAACATTATCATTTTGACGACAATCATCACTATAGCAGGAAAAAGACAAAAAATAAAATAAAAAAAAAAGAATTGGGAAAACTAAAGGGCAAAGAGATATGATAACTTGCAGATATATGTGACCTTAAGTCAACTAACAAACAAAGAATGCCCGTATCAAGCATGGTTGTTACTGAAATTTACATGAATCGGTTGACCTTTTTGACTTCTGCTTCATAACCTTGGCATTGGCAATTTTAGATATGAGAGGATTGCTACTGGAGTTTGGCAATTGTTGCTAATTTGTTAAGAGAAACTGGAGATCATTATTGTTATGTTTAAGTCATCTGAAAATGTATTAATGTAATTCTGGTCATATGATTAAGTTGCTCCAAGTTTTGGGAAGTTTCTCTTTTGTCAATAATTGATGATAACTTGTGCTTTTCTTGAGGAATGTGTGCCTTAGCTTAGCTATTTGTGCAGATGAGCAGTCATCATTCGTTGAATTAGGAGGGCCCAATAATCATTTATTGTCAAGGGTGGAGGCTAGACTATATAGAATGTGAACTTTCTTGATTTTCTGTACCTACTAGTAATGCATTATGCTACCCTTTGCAACATGTTAAAAAATTAGGGTTTCATTCTAGTCAGACTTAAACTTGATTGTGGCATTTGAGCAATTTATGGTAAAAGCACATCTTTTGTTCCTTTGTAACCCTCCTGCTTCACTCTCCTGCGTGGAATCCTATCTACAGGCCCTAGTAACATAATGTTTGTCCTGAACATTAGAATCTGAGACATGCGGTTGGACTTGTTTGCTAAGTATTTTTACCATAGGGCTACTCATGTAGAGCAAGAATACATTCTTTGTGCTTTTGACAATAACTTTGCCTTTGGTAATATTTAATGTTTTCATTTTTTTTCTTTATCCATGTGTATATATATATATATATATATTATATGGCTTTCATCTCATTTGTTAATATTTTTGATAATTTCTTATTGAGATTCATCTAGTCCAACATTCAGTATTTAAGGATTTTCTCAAGCGTTTAGATACTTTTGGCATTATATGTGTACAAATTTTTTTATTACTTTTAAAACCTTTTATAAGTTCACTTTAATTTTTATTTTTTGAAATTTATTTAATTGGGAGGGATTTTGTATAATAGTGAAGTTGAGGGGAGCCTCGAGGACTTGGCGCCACCCATGCCAGGAAATTAGTTATGAGGAGTAATCTTGTGGCAATGTCAAATGAAAATCCTGTTCAACTAGAAATCCTGTTACCGTGAATTCTATATAAGAAACTGCCGGGATCAGAAGTGTATAATCTGTGGGGATGATGCATACTGTCTGCTTCTGCAACTAGTTTGTGGCATTTATGTGTTAAAAGGGTAAACGTAGATTGTGGTTTGAAAGGTGGATTTTTTTTTTGAGTGGGACTGGGTGCGATAACTTAGGTTTGGGATCATAGTATTTCAAAGGTATGTATTGTTTCTGCTAGAAAGATCAGAGGTGGTGCTAACCATTCAAACCAGGGTCCCTTGGGATGCAGGATAGCGTGATATTATGAAAAGTTAATGGTATGAATTTATATGATTTTTTCTGTCTGGATAATAGGAACTCATATGAATTGCCCAAACAAAGAATTCTTGAACGGTGAACAACTAGATCCTACTCCATTAAGATTGTATTCATTAAGCTTCATATTTAGCATTGTGTCAGAGACTCAGGTGCATATTTTCTGTACCGGCTTTCAATGAGTTCCTCTATTTTGGATTAAAATACAAGTGTGCACGTGTATGTCAATAGGTGTGTTCAGCTCAATTAATTTGGCATATATCAATATATGAAATAGATGCAAACATGGGACATACAATAATGTTGTGTCACGGACACAAACCTGGCTGAAATAACAAAATTAGGACTTTGTGTCAATGTAGAGTATAGTGTTATTACAAATAGAAGGAATGATGAATATGGGACAAAAAGTTGATATATGTAGTTGATCCATTTTTCTTACCCTAAATCTTAGTAACCCTACTAGCGTATTCATTTCACAAAAAAATGGCTTTATAATGAGTCTATACTAGTGACTGTTTAGTTTCTATTTTCTTTTCCAATTTTGTTCCTTCAGAAAATATTAATGCTTTAATTTGTGTCAACAGGAATCATTAGGAAAACGAGAACTGTGATGGGATGCTTGCACCGTTTCTGCAGGGAATGCATTGACAAGTCAATGCGGCTGGGGTGCGTGACAAAATCAATTTATTCCAATTTTTATTGTCTGAAGTTCTGTCTTGATTAAGGAAAAATAAACTCTCAAATTTTGTCTGCACTAAGAATGTTTGAAAATTTTGGTGCAGGAACAATGAGTGTCCTGCTTGTCGGACACACTGTGCCAGTCGTCGCTCATTGAGAGATGATCCAAACTTTGATGTGTTAATTGAGTCTCTATATCCCAATGTTGATAAATATGAGGAGGAGGTATTAGCTTACTGATTTGGAATTTTCAGTTGAATGTTGTTTTCTCCAATTTAGTAATTTGTTGCACTTGTATCTGTTTTTAGGAACTGATTTTGTGTGAAGAGGAGAAGACTCGCAATAAGCAGGTTAGATACACTGAGAATATCTTCATCAAATGCTATCAGATGCTTTTGTATGTGTATGGTGCTTGTCTACCGTTAGTGAGGCATTTGCAATAGCCTTGTTTACCTTTGCTTGACAAATGTGGGAAATTTGTGGTCTCCTTTCAAATTGTTTGCAGGAGTCTTTGTTTTTGGGTCTTTTTTTTTGGGGGGGGGGAGGATTTGATGATGATGACGATCAAGACCCACTTTTAGAAAGGATTTGTGGCCCAGCTTCACAAGTTAAGTAGGGGAGGGAGGGAGGGAGGGAGAGAGAGAGAGAGAGAGAGATCGCTGAAAATGTAGCACTCGCTATAGAAACAGAGACTAAGAGCATTATGCACTTTGACAAGTAGATAGCCCTCTTACTACAACTACTAAAACTCTTAGGTTATGCTTGTTTTGAAGGATGGAAGAAAAGTTATTTTCCTATATTTAGCAGGAAACAAAGGTGGAAGGATCAAATCCTTCATTTCCTAACTTTTTTTTTTTTTTCAAAATGAAGTGATTGAACCTTTTCTTTTCTTTGACCTTTATTGCTCTCCACTTCTTTTCCTTCCTTGATTGGTAACCAAATATGTAGGGGAAATACTATTTCCATCCTCTACCTCTTTTCCTTTCTTCATATTCCATCCCTTCAACAAAACATAACCTTAATGTAGTTGGAAGAAGACCTTTCAGATTTTCGGTTAAATCCACTGCTCACCAAAGGTGTGGACAGTCTTATTCATATTATCTAGAGGCCAGGCAGTTGAGAATTTATTTATTTATTTATTTATTTATCTTATTTTGGCAAATTAAGGAAAAATGTCCTTTTTGGCTTCTTCAGCTGAAATAATTAGTGATTTTTTTTTTATTTTTTTTATTTTGCTTTTTTTAATTATTTTATTATGGTTGTAGACCAAATAAAAAGATAACTTTGATACTTTGCTTTCTAAAAGGAAAGAGAGAGGAATCAGGCCTCATAAGCAAGAAGAGCAAAAAACAATTAACAAGGAGTTAAGATTTTTCAAAATTCCAATTCCTTCTCAAGTTACTCAATGAGGTGAGATCTAATGTATTCCTATTATTAGAATTTATGTGACATAAAATCTGGAAAAAAAATTCCATCATGGATGCAGAAGAAAAAGATGTAGAAATTGTGAATGGGTGGGACATGACAGAGATGGGGTAGGAATGAGAGCGGGATGACCATGCCTGATATCTCATATTAATAGAAGATGGGATCCATCTCCTCTTTACAAAGTATAAGAGTAGAAAAATTTGGTATAACTGTGAGAACAATTTCATGGAGTAATATGGGTGGCATTAGTTCCTGTTATAGGATCTTACTATCTTGCTAATTGCCATTTCATGGAGTAATATGGGTGGTATTAGCTCCTGTTATGGGATCCTACCATCTTGCTAATTGCCATATCTATTTACCATCACCCTGTTTTGCCATCTCATGACAGGTGCCATATTCTTTGACACAAAAGTGCCAATTTCTAAGCCCTTCTGAATGACTTAGACTGGGGAAATATAAAATTCCTGCAAAGGGTGAAGCTCCTGTTCATGCTTACATTTAACCAAAAGAAAATGTCTTGTCAAATACTCAGCTCTTTTGGCCAGCTCAACAAACATTTTAAACAGAGGCATGTTAGGCAGCGATGCATGCTAAAGACGTAGATATTAATATGACTGAGGTAATTGCCTGAAGAAAGGGAACTGTCCCTCCTATATCACCCAGAAATCTACAAGACCTAATGGTTGTAAAATGAACTATAGACCTTGGATTCCTTTCCAAAGCATAAATCTTCCATATTTCTTATTCCCAGCTAGAGAAGGTAGGTCATCAACTCTGCCTTTGAATGTTAATGTCAAGAATTTTGCTCATAGGCGGTATAATCTCAAGCTCACAGATCCTTTCAATTCTCAGAGGTAAAAAATGATGATATTGATAGCAACGAGAAGTGGGAGAATTTCAAACCTGCATTCGGGGTAGAGAGCATGATTTGAGCTTTCAATGATGCTATGATGATGGTTGACCCCAAGGTCGGGAAGGAAGAGTCTTGGGGGTTGTGTGTTTTCTTTTAGTTATTTACCTTTGACCTGTATACTTCTGGTCTTTTCTGGAACTTGATTCGGCAAATAAGTGTCTTTGTTAGTGAAAGGTTTAAGTTATTCGGAATTTAACATGGATAAAGGGCACCCAGATGTTCTTAAAGTTAGCCATACAAAACCAAATTTGGTTGATTAGCTCAAGATTCAAGTGAATACTAAGGGTTGTCCAATTGCTATGATGAGATGAAAGATTCATATTTCGAATTTGCAATTAAAACGGTTATGCTCTATTTTCATCTGCATACATAAGATGTTAGATTGAAAAGATAATGAAAATGCTTCAAATTTTTAACTTCATTTCTTGTCCCCTAATATTTTGCTTTTGTGATCTCCTTTTGCATATCATTTCTATTGTACTCCTTTTCTTGTCTTTTGTTTCTTAGTGGTAGTAAGTGCCATTTTATCTTCCAACTTCACTTTGGGTGGGAACTTGCTTTACTTTTTTGAAGTCTTCTTCCTATGTGATGTACTTCACCCCTATTTCATGATCTTGTAAAGGGATTCTGGGTAGGGCATTTTGTTGAATAAAATGATATACAAAGTTTTTTTTTTTTTTTTTTGCCTCTTACGAGTTTTTCTAAACTATTGGCAGATTCAAACTTCAATTGCGCAAATTTTTCAGCTTCAATCTGAAGCATTAACGAAGAAACGCAAGGAATCTCCATATTCAATGAGATCACAACGCAACTATCGAAACACTCGTCCAAGAAGGAGAAGAGACAGCCAAGGTACTGAGTTTCAAGCATCTGATGACAATGAGGCTGAAAATGATCATGATGGTGGCAGAGATTTTTCTTCTGCTGATGAGCGTTCTGTACAAGCCAGGCAGAGAAGGTGCAGGAGAAGGAGGGGCCCCAGATCCTCTCAGCCTTCTTCATCAGTTGCCAATCTGGATGATGGATGCATGGAAAATGATGTTGAAGAGGGAAGAGAAAGCAGAGGTAGATCGCCTGGTCTTGTTTGGAATGTGGAAATGCTTGCTTGGGGGAGGGGTGGTGTTAGGAGTAACACAAGGCATGGAAGTGGAATTGGTGGCAGTAGCAGGAATGCACGCACTGCCCGCTTGTCTAGGCTAGTTGACTATCTCCGTGGCCATGGGGAGAATCCTGATGAGGTACAGGAAGCTTAAGATTTGTTTAATTTTTTTTTTTAGTAAAACTTGTTAAGCCATGTGCTGCCCATCCATGGTGGAACAAGGTTGTAGAAACTTTTCATTTCTTTGTCAAAAGGGGAAAAAAAAAAATTCAGTGAGTAAAATGAATGAAGGTTATAAACTCTACCAGATTGTTGAAGTGTCACAAGGAAGGTGAAGTCTGTGTCACCCCTTTAGTTATGTCTTTATTTTTTAGTTTAGAGGTGTCTCAAGTGTTAAATAAAACATAATGGCCTTCACCCAGCTTTTCTCCCTTTGAGGTAGTATTTTACTTGTGTTACCTAGACTTCTTTCTTGATTTAATGTTGTTGCAGAATTGGAATCCCCTCCATCCCCAAAACTAAAAAAGAAAAAAAAAAATTAACACTGGTACTGGTGTAAGGTATATAATTCTGAGTAATGAAGCATGCATAAGTAGATTTCTGATTCAAATTATTGTTGGTACGCAAATGAATCTTTTTACTTTTGCAGTTCAATGTCCAGGTCATCCTTATTTCCTGGGATAATAACAATGCACCAATTCTGCAGCAGCCATACTTGTGTTGCCCGCCAAGTTTGTCGATCAGACAACTATGTGAGGTGATAATTAGTCTTCTGTTGGCTTATACCCTTGGACTGTTGGCCATTTTGCTTCATATTATTTATGTTGTATCTCCATTTAACCTACCAGTCTTCTCTGAGGATCTTTCTTGGCCTTAATGATTACATCTATCTGTTCATCTCTTCTTTAATTGTAATACATTGTTTACGGAAAAATCCTTTACCTCTTGATTTTTCCCTTTTTCATTTCTAAAGAGTTGTAGAAGAAAGGTATAGTTGAGTTGAATATTGCAATCTGACCAGAAATAAAACATTCAAATGTCTTTTACCATTTGTTTATTAGTGGGATAAATTCTCTCTCTCTCCCTCGTATGTGAGTCTTGTAATTCTAACTATAGATTTTCCACAGTATATTGCTCTCCAGACACCATTAAGGGCTGAGGAAGTTGAAATATTGGTCGTCAAAGAAATGCCAGATGGCCAACTCACTCTCAAACCCAACAACAACGATGCCAATGAGCCCTTTCCCCAGCTAGTGGACTTGCACAAACATGAGTTGCAGATTTTGCAGGAACAAGAAACTCTGGCAGGCCTGAATGCCAGCTACTCTACTGGGAGGGACCAGTTGGTGCGTAAACATAGTCGAAATGTCTATTCTATGAATTGTTGGATTTGTGATTGAATCATTTCGTTGCATTCTTTAATATTAAAGATTATTAGAAATCGAGATTTGAGCTTCCTTTCTGTGGGTTGGCTTGTTCTTTCATTTTCTTTGACCCACTGTGGAGGAGATTTTGTTTGCTGTTTTCAGGTTCTCTAATACCTTTTACTCTTGCTCTTTCAGGTTCTAGCATATAGGCCAAAGCAGAAAAGTTAGCTACCTTACAGAAACAATATAGCTGAAGAATCTCCTTGTGCAGCAGTTTGTGAACTTACAAAGGAAGACCTTTGAGAAACTCAATTGGGGTTGAAATTTAGTTTTGTATACATACATCAAATGAAAACTTGTTATTTGGGGAGTTTCTATGAGAAATAGTTGTAATGTTGGGACAAACATAGTCTTGTGATATATCATTTATCAAATTTAAGATTGAGACAGTATCTTCTCAATTTAGTTTTCATGTTTCTGATTGAGCCTCTACAGAAGTGGTGTTATGTTCATTTGGTATCAGATCATAGAGATGCTTTGCATCCACGCAATGGCCAACTTCCAGCCAACATGATCCAAAACAAAAATAGTTGCCGCACGGAGGATCTGCTTCCCTAGGTGGCCAACTGACGGCGGACACAGGGGTCAGTCGGTAGTCACATTGGCAATCAGATTGTATTCAGGGAAGCTGCACGCATAGCAGAGCCCATCCGGGGACACAAAAAATTAAGCATAGCATTTACTTAATTTATCAATTTAAGATTGAAACAGTATATTTTCAATTTAGTTTTCATGTTTCTGATTGAGCCTCTATAGAAGGGGTGTTATGTTTATCTATCAGATCATATAGGTAAATGCTTTGCATCCACGCAATGGCCGACTTGCAACCAACATGATCCAAAACAAAACTAGTTGCCATGTGGAGGATCTGCTTCCTAAGGTGGCCAACTGACCCTGGTCAGTAGTCACATTGGCGATCGTACTGAGTTCAGGGAAGCTGCACATATAGCAGAGCCCATCTAGGATTATGGGGACACATAGCATTTACTTCACAGACGTCATGGTTAAAATTTTGTTGCTGTGTGATCTTGGACTTCACAGTTGCTATTTAGTGTTGGACTTCGCAGTTAAAATTTTGTTGACTCCAAAGTCTACAAAGTGTTGTTGAGATTTTCTCATTAATAAACTCTGATACAGTACAAGATTACAAGAATGTGGCCGAACAATGGTTAAAATTAAGTACAGTTGCATTATGTGGCTGGACGTCACAGTTGCATACAGTACAAGATTTTTCTCATTTACTTGGTCATGGTTAAAATTAAGCATAGCATCCTGAACATTGAATTTTTCAGTACAAGATTTAGTACAAGAATGTGGATGATAAAATACAAATAACTCTGATACAGCCGAAACAAGGTTCAAGAGTTTTTGAACAAGCAACATCTCAACCAATGGGATCAAAATTGGAAGCTGTGTTGTTCAAGATGTCTCCAAATCTTCGCCTTTCTTTTCTCTGGACCACACGTAGAATCGGAGACTTGGCTTTTGTTGTTTCCTTAGATGATCTGCATTATGTGCAAAAAACATCATTAACCATCACACAAAAGTTTAACAGGATGGAACAATAAGATGCACTCTTCTGAGTTCCAGCTTTTTTTCATACTTCTGAGGCAGGAAAGGGTGGCTGAAATTTGGGACAGGCCTTGCATGGGGCACCAATGTCCTCCTCAATTGCTTCAATGCCTTCTCTTCCTCAATCTGCAGAATCAGTTTGCAGGTCAATCACAAATCTCATCGAAGTTAAAGAGATGCAGTTACTGAAAGTCTAGTGTACCATCTTTGCAGCTTCACTCTCTTCTCTGAATCTCTTGTATATCATTTCCTTTTCCTTAACCTTCTTATCGAATTCTGCTCTGTCCACAGCTCGGTGGTCAACATGGAGACTAAATTCTTGAACCTGTGTGAGGGGTTTTCTTGCTTTTTCAGGAACTGGAATTGGATCCCTGGCAGAAAACAAGAAGCAAGACAAGGAGGAAAGAATTACATCTCCCTCAAAAGAATTAGTAGGCATGAAATGCAAGCACATTTTTCGGTAAATATTGATTACTCTTTCATGATAGGCTGTGCCTTAAACAGCCTCATTTCGGCCTCTTCTTTCTCCAGTCTGTGCCTTTCTTCCATCTCGTTTTGCATTTCGACTTCATGCCTAACCAAACTTTCGAGCTGAAAAGGCTCTGGTTGGGTGCATTCCTTTGGTGCAGGTTTTGGAGGAATCTGAAAAAATAAGTGTTTCTTTTACTTCCTAATTTCTAGTATATATGATTAAAAAGTTCTAATGAAAAATGAGTGAATAGATTTCGTACCACAGGGTAATCAGTAGTGTAGGGATATGGATTAGCCTTGGGAATTCTGGCTTTCTCCTCTTCTATCTGCTTTTGCACAAGTTCTATTACGAA
Organism: Dillenia turbinata; assembly: GCA_037126225.1. NCBI lineage: Eukaryota > Viridiplantae > Streptophyta > Magnoliopsida > Dilleniales > Dilleniaceae > Dillenia > Dillenia turbinata. The sequence goes on from JBAMMX010000022.1 coordinate 22,421,515, forward strand.
TCTTCTTTCCTTCTCTGTGCCTCTTGCCTGATGATCATTAGGACAACAGAATTAGTATCAATATAAGCTATCAATTTTCTTGAAACACCCGAAGCCTATGAGGATGTCTTACCTCTGTATAAAGATTAAAAGGATTTGGTGTGGTCATTCTTGGAAGCGGATTGTCATGGCGAGGTTCAGAATGCAAAGAAAGCTGAGAGAAATGTTAAAAGTTTGATAAACATTTATCCCTTGTAAAAGGCTGGCAATCAAAAATAAAAACATTAGATTTAACTAATATATGTTTTTCTATTTTCCACCATCTAACCTTGTCAAAAATATCTGCAACTGTGGTAGGAGGTGGAATCCTCTCATCTGTGGCAAAATGGAACTCCTGAGGTATGGTGACATTACGCTTTGTGTTGCAGAATATACCCAATTCTCCTTTGCTTTCAAAAATCTGCAAAGTTGTCAAACTTGTTCAGATATGGGACAAAAATGTCATTACATGTTGGCAATATAAATGACGAAGGTGGATCATTCACCTTTTTGTTTAGTGGTCTAGCCTTGAACTTGGGAATCTTCTGAAGTTCCTCTTGCTCTAACTCTTGAGAACTTTTAACCCTGCATGTTATAAAAAGATTAAGTTTAATTCCAGCCTCATAAGTGACAACTTTTCATTTGCAGACAACTTCAAAACAAAAACTTACTTGGGTGGACGTGCTCTCAATGTTGTTTCAAGACGAGGGGTCTTGGGTTCAGTTAGATGAGGCTTCCATGGATTTTGATTCTGAAAATAAAGAAGAGGTCTAGTTTCAGTGCAAATGATTATTTTGGATGTACACATTTTTTCTATAATGTCATCGATCCAAACCTGGTTTGAAGTTTCTCTTGAAGCTATCGATGATGTGTCTGCATTCTGATTGGACCTTGCCATTGTCTCCAGATGGAATTCCTGCAACAATAAGCGCATGCTAATCAGAATTTATACACAACATTCTCCTTGCCATGTCATCAAAGAACAGTATATTTCACCTTAAATTCTGGGGGTTGTGGGGCACTTCTTAGTAGTGCAGGCATGGTTGGGGCTTCCAAAATCTGTCAGAATAGAAAGCTGATCAAAAGGTTGCAAATATTATAGTAGACAATCTCACAAACCGTTTAGGCAGCAAGTAATTACCTTCTTGTTTATTGGCCTAGCCTTGAACTTCGGCATTTTAGCCATCATTTCTTCCTCTATTTCAGCAGTGCTCTTCACCTTGGTTGATCGAACACGATTTGCTGTCTCAAACTCAGGTGTCTTGGGCCTTGTTAGTGTGAGCTTAAACTTTCTCTCTGAAATTGAAGCAGCATCATGCTGTAAAAAAAAACATTAGATGTAAAGAAACATAGAGGCGAGTGATTTGAAGAATGTGGAAGATAAAAATATTCATGCACTTTACATGTGAAACAGATGTATTCAGAGGCAGTGATATATTTCTTGTGCCTGACTGGAACTTCTTCATCATTTCTGCCATTGATACAAATGGGGTTGCTGGTTCTCGAACATAGACCTTTTCAATGACAATTTGAAAAATGAGTTTCTTGATCCAAGTTAATAATCAACATTATTATTTAGAATTGGGAAGTACATATGATAATTTGCATCAACGTGACAAACCTTTCTTTCCTGCTTGTCTGGTTTAGCTGAAGCACCGCATGAAATGGAGCTGCTGACCAGACCAGCTTTTGACTTGTGTAGCAAGTTGTGAGTTTTAATGCTGAGTATCTGGAACACATGGAAAATAAAATATTTTAGATGAAAATTAAATCCCATGAGATACCCAATCTGCCATAGAATAGCAATTACTGGTCTAGTTCTTCCTCCTTCCAGCTTTTGCCTCTTGATAGCCTGATTTTCTTGCGCTAGACCAGGTGTTCCAGCTACATTCTTGGCATTTGCATCTCTACAAAGTCAGGTAAATTATCCCCACATTAGTACATTGTAGCAAAAATGTACTTTATAATTTCATATACGTAGTAAATGCAGAAATAGAGAAGTATACCTTAAAACAGGAGTACCACCAACTTTTTTAGCAGTTGGATACCTGCTAATGCTAGCTGGTTTGATGCTTTTAGTTTGGGACAACTGAGTATGGTTCTTGGGCTTCAAGGCAGATGGATTTTTAAGCATGTTACCTATTCTTCTTGTTGTCTGTTGCTTCTTTGATTCGGACTGCTGCAGATCTGCTGGCGGTTTAGGTGTGCAAGCCTCGGATGCTTCTACAACTAAAATCCAAGTAATCAATTATACTTCTGCACCGAAAGGATTAGACCGAAATGAAAACCTGACAATCATAATATGAAACTAGAAATCTACCTTGAAGAGAGGACTTGCTATCATCTTCTAAAGGCTTAATTTTTGTGGTGGAAGCGGCAATATCATTCTTTTGAGTGCATAAATTGTCCTTGGCTACCAGAGTTTCACTGGCCGTAGATTCCTGACAGAAAGTGCTTAAATTGCAAGTACTAGAATCCAAATGCCAGAAAAAAAGGGTAGTTCATACAAACATTCCTTCTTTCTTATTATTATTATTATTATTATTATTTTAATTCTGGAGAAAGACACTTACCAGGATTCTAATATCATTATCATCTTTATTTCCTGCATTTGCAGGTGTCTCTTCCTTTGTTTCAGATGCCATTACCACAGGTTGAGGCCTGTTACAGAAGGGTCAAACAAATTATGCCATTTTCTTAGTTGTAAAGATGAAGATGTGGTCAAGACTAAGTGACAATTTCACTAATTCACTAACCTCGATTCACTAGTTTCTGTCTCCAATGCCTTTATATTTTCAACATTTGATGATGACCTGGATTCTGATGATTCTGTAGACTGCAGATCATATCAACAAAGCAGCAAGATTTCAACGTAAGTTTTTTGGAAGCTGGAATTGTTTCAAGCGCATCCTATTAGTTGTTGTGCAGGAAATGCTGAACTGAATAGAACTAGATTTACAATTCTATGTTCACTTAACTTCTTGATCTATGAGTAAATTCCATTTCATCGTGGTTGAACCTTTTTTTGCTTTTCACATTTTGGAAAGAGTTGATCTATTAATAAATTTCATCTGTCTCAAATGTTCTATATTGTTGGATAGAATCAAAATACTAAATAAAAAGGGTAAGACAAGAAGACCAAACTGACCTTTTGCATTTGGTCTGCTTCATTAAAATCGCAAAGTGCCTCAACCTTAACAGATCTTGCAGCCTTGATTCTTGGCATAAAAGCTGCACCATAAAAAATCCAAAAGTCTCAAAATTATGCAGTCTTCTTCAAGTAGAATCCAAGTGCAGGCTCGATATGCCCACAGAAAAACATTCTTCTAAGATGAGAAAATCAACTATAATTCAAATCTAAACATTACATGGGCAAAATTCGAGGGTTACAAAATTGGTTTTGCAAAAACCTAGAGACCCAACTGGTCAGATTAACTGGTTAGATTTGCGACAAGAGAAAGTCAATAACCAATGTCTAGCTTTGGATTGTTTAAGCCAAAAAGTAAAGTGAAATAGGAATCAATGATTTCGGCTTCAACTTAAGACGAAACGGATGTTTCCCTGACAGAGGCAGTGGCTTAGAATTTTGGGGAACAAGGAGAAAAGGAAACCCTAGTTTATCAAATCAAAGAAATTCCAGATCCTCGAATTTCATGAAATTCAGGCGTAATGTGGTAATCAAGACTGCACATGAAAGATTCAAAAATTTTTGGGACGAAACAGGAAAATATATCGACAATCAAATCTTTGATCTTTTGAATCCTAAAAAACCTAAAATATCAATTCAAAGAAATTCAAGAATTGAACTACACATCTGCAAAAGAAATTGAAACTGACATGATTTTTCATCAACAGAAACCCAAATTACGAGAAGCCACAGGACACAAATCCGAAACCCTAGTTTTTTTTCAAAAGAATAGAGAACCTCTCACAAAATTCTGTTACAAATCATGCATTGAAGATATTTGCACCAGAAGATAGAGAACCTCTGCGAAAAATAATCAGAATTGAACTACACATCTGCAAAAGAAATTGAAACTGACATGATTTTTCATCAACAGAAACCCAAATTACGAGAAGCCACAGGACACAAATCCGAAACCCTAGTTTTTTTTCAAAAGAATAGAGAACCTCTCACAAAATTCTGTTACAAATCATGCATTGAAGATATTTGCACCAGAAGATAGAGAACCTCTGCGAAAAATAATCAGAACCCGCTTCAATTTTTAACAAGATAAGTCCCAATTTCAAGAACCCAAAAGATATTTGCACCAGCCCGGAACCCTAGATTTTCACAAGAAATCAAGAAAAGAACAAAATTTCGGGGAAGAAGAAACCAGGTCAAAATCAGACTTTCAAGAGACGAAAACCAAGAAGAGGGATGTTATACATACGAGAAGGAGCGTAGCTGAGGGTCGTCTCGAACCAGAGCTCCGCTTTTCTAACATCTTCATCGGTTTCTCCGTTAATAAAATCATAAAACCTTGGCGCCGAGAACTCGTATATCTCATCAATCATCATGGACTCCTCTACTATCGCCATCGAAATGTATCTGGGGTGTGTGTGTGTCTGTGACTAGAGAGAGAGAGAGAGAGAGAGAGAGCGAGAGAGAGAGAGAGCGAGATAGAGATAGAGAGAGAGAGAAAAAGGTAAGATTTGATTTGTTTTGTGTGTGAGAACAAAAATAGAAATTATAAGAAAAATGAACGTTACGATTCCAACGGTCGGAAAATTTTGAATGGACCGCAGAGCACATGCGCCCGTTGGGAGCCGCAGCAACAACGGCTATAAATCCCAAAAGGTTGTCAAAACGGCGACGTGTGACTCTGTGACCACCCGTGATCTGGACGTATACACCATACGGTGATAACTTGGGCAAGACCCAGTTGGAAATTTTCACTTTTTTAAAAAGTTTCCCTTTACTATTTTTTTTTTTCCTTGTGTGCTTTTATTTTTTGTAAATCCATTTTTTGTCATTATAATAGGAATTAATCTTTGCAATTAGAGACAAACAAATTATGATTCATTTTTATATTATCTCGTTTTACGGATGTGTGGTCTGGGTTGATTTGATCATTTGGTCTAAATCAAAACTTTTCCTATAAATCAAAATTTTTAAAATAATTTTAAAATGTGAAACTTAGGGTTCAATTATTATATTTTACCATGGTGGAGGAAACTTCCTCACGCCAACAAACCTACAAAGACGACTCGCGATTCGGGTATGAATCAAACTACGTCGGGAGAGTAATCTTCCTACATGAATCAATGTAAATTTTGAATCGAATTAATCGAAATATGAGTCTGAATATCATGATACCAAAAAAGACTCACAAAGACCGGACCAAATTTTCATGGATATTTGTCATTTTGATTATTAAAAAGAACCATAGACTATCAAAAGTTGTTAATTGACGTATTTTAATCTAAAAAACCTTTAAAATTTATAATTAGAGAAAAAAGAAGATAACTTTTAAAGTTAATCTATGACATACATGAAGAAAAAACTTTCTAATCAATCAAGTCGTAGACATATTTGGAAATTGCATTAAGGTTACCTTTCACTTCTTTCATCCCTTATTTCTCACGGTTGGATCATTGAAAAGAACATAGATAGGTATTTTGAAGAAACAATTTTTCTGGTCATATTTTGTTATATAAAAATAAATCTATATCCACTTAAAATTTATAGGACAAATCTTATTATATGGACTAAAAATATAATTAATTTCTATTTTTAAATTAATATTAAACTATTTCCAATCAAGAAATTTTGAAATCGGTGTTCTAGATAGTTTAATTTCTATTAAACTATTTTAGGACAAATCTTGACAGAGATTTTAGTTTATACAATTATACAAATAGTTTTGAAATCAGTGATCTGAATAGTTGTTCTAAATATCTAGTAATTAAAAAAAGGGAAAAAACAACGTATCTAGTGGTGCTGATATAATCGATTAAACCACTTGACCATTAATAGTTTGGTGTAAACACCAAATTAAGGATTATTACATTTTCAATCTCAAAATTAAAATTTTGGCAAGTTTATATAATTTAAATCTTTGTGATTTATATACCAAGGTACTTTTTGTAACCATATAAGACTGCATTATTCTAAATAATATGAGTGATAATTGTTTTTTTTTAATATATCTCAAAATTAAACCAAGATTACATAATTTTGCCAAGTTTATATACATTTTTAATCTCAAAAAAAAAAAAAAAAAAAAAACCAAGAATCAAAGGAAAACCAATTATTGAAGAAAGAATCCATGATTAATACATATCATCCACATCCTTCAATTTTGCACATGTCTTCTAAAGCTTCCAAGCTTTTGACATTCTTCTCCACAGTTCCTCATCTTTCATTTTATTATTATTATTATTTTTTCAGATCATGAGGCCGAGATGGATATAAAGCCTTAGTAAAAACACCATTTGATTGTTCAAGTATTATCAAGTCATTACCTTCCGCACCATCTTCTTTGCTTATTTAGATTTACAACTCTCTCACTCTCTACAATGGCTGCTGCTGTTGTTGCTTCGTCGCTGATTCAAACGAGCAATTCACCTCGGTTGAAAACCCAAGCAGAAGAACATACTCGTATCTTGTGTAATTCCAGAGTCGCTTGTCCCATCAACAACTTTCATTGAGCTTCTTCTATGGCTGTGCAGAGGAACAGCTACAAGTACAACTATTCGTTGCAAAGGTAAAACGTGCATGTCAACAAAGAATCGAATTCGGAGCCTTTAGTGCCTGATAGGAGCTTGATGAGTCAGATGCATGTCATTACCTTCCGTATGCCAACTGAACATGCATACCACTAATTCAATTCTTTCTCTCTTTCTCTCTCTTAAACACGCACACACACAAAGACACGCGCACATGGATTAATCAGTTGAGTTAACACATTTTGGTGGACTGAAAATGGTGAATTAGGCTTCCTACTCATTATTAAAAGCATCGTACTCATTAAAACATAAATTTCATCTCCTCCCACTTGAATATATAATTATAATGATCCATTTAAGGGAGTAGTTTTCAACTGACTGCCTGCTTCCCACCTTGCTTAATAATTTTGGTCAAGAAAATAATGAAAAACTTTAAGTCATGACCCAACAAAAACTTTTGAGTCATGAGAAATTAAAACTTCCTTTATCTCTAATTGTGAAATGAAACACCTGATCAATAATTAGTCATGTCACGTGTCTTCTCCCTGTTAGATCTAAGACACAGAATTTGATTGAATTACTCAATGAATCCTTTGGTTCTGATATCATTCAATAAATAGCCAAAATATACAATAATCAAAGGCTAATTTTCCCTAATTACAACATTTTAGGCTATTTTCTCTCTTTCTTACAGCTAAGAGATGCCAATTACAGCCAAGAGATGTTAACTATACTAATTATGGAAGTACAAATCAAAATACAATTAGGAAAGATCAATGACAATGATTGAATAATATACAGTTTGCTATATATGGCAACATCCCCCCTTAAATTGATGCTGGATGATTAAGAAGCATCAATTTGCTAACAAGAAATTGATGACGCTGTCTAATAAAGGATTTGGTAAACACATCAGCAATCTGCAAAGTGGAGGAAACATGTGGAAGAGAGACAACACAAGTATTGACAGCTTCTCAAATATAATGACAATCGACTTCGATGTGTTTGGTGTGCTCATGATAGACGGGGTTAGTAGCAATCTGAATAGCACTAGTGTTATCCGCATGAAGGGGAGTGAGATCAGATTGAGGGAAGCCAAGCTCAGTTAATAGGCCCCTTAGCCACATAATCTCAGAACATGCAGCCGACATAGCACGATATTCAGATTCCGTAGAAGATTTAGAGACGCGATCTTGTTTCTTACTCTTCTACGATATCAAAGAATTCCTAAGAAACATGCACCAACCTGTAATAGAGCGATGAGTATTTGGACAACCAACCCAATCGGCATCACTATAGGCAGTAAGGTGCATTGAAGATCCAACAGGAAAGAATAAACCATGAGATGAAGTTCCCTAAAGATAGCGAATAATACGACGAGCCGCAGGTAAGTGATGGTGACGGGGTGAGTGCATAAACTGACTAACTTGTTGGACAACAAAAGAGATGTCAGGTCTGGTAATAGTCATGTAGTTTAAACTTCCCACCAATTGGCGGTAGAAAGATGGATCAGAAAGGAGCTCTCCCTCTTCAGCATGATACTTGACATTTATCTCCAAAGGAGTATCAACCGATGCAGAATCCTGAAGGCCAGCCAAAGCAATTAACTCTTGAGTATATTTATGTTGATGTAAAAATAGACCGGATTTTTCAGAATAAACTTCTAACCCCAGGAAGTATGTTAGATTACCAAGATCTTTTATATGAAATGAATCTCGAAAATGTTGTTGAATCTGAGTAATTAATAAAGAATCCGTTCCCGTTATAATAATATCATCAACGTAGACCAAAAGAATGATAATCCCAGTTGAAGTTTTATGCATAAATAAAGAAGAGTCATATTGACTTTGGACAAACTTAAATTGAAGCAATGTAGATCGAAACTTCTCAAACCATGCATGGGGAGCTTGTTTTAAACCATATAGTGAGCGATTCAATTTACAAATTTCGGAAGTTGAAGTGGAAAATAAACCGGGAGGGGGTGTCATATAGATAGTTTCTTTGAGATCACCATGGAGAAAAGCATTTTTGACATCCATTTGTCAAAGCGGCCAGCCCTGTGAAGCAGCAATCGCTAGAATAGTTCGGATAGTAGTCATCTGGCTGCAGGGGCATATGTCTCCTCATAGTCGACCCCATACTCTTGTCGATTACCCAAAGCAACCAATCTAGCTTTATAGCGTGCTAGAGTCCCATCAGAGTTAAGTTTGATTGAGTAAACCCACTTACACCTAATAGGTTTGATTTTGGGTGGACATGGAACAATATTCCAATTATGATTATCCTAAAGAGCTCGAAGTTCCTCTTGCATAGCTCGCTTCCAACACTCATGTTTAATAGCCTGTGAGTAAGAAGATGGAATCGAGATAGAGGACAAAGTAGCACTAAATGATGTATGATAATGTCATACCGATGAGGTAGACGGGAGACTCTGGTAGAGCGTCTTAACGTAGGCAGAGTAGGATCAGATGACGGATCCGGATTAGGAAGGGGTGGTGGACTACTATGTTCATGCATATTCCCAGTGTCGAATCGATTAGGAGAAGATGAAAATTCATTAAAACAAGGTAGAATAGCAATATTAGAGGATAACTGCTCACAAGTTGGAAAGAAATATTGATTTTCAAAGAAAACAACATTACGAGAAACACGAAACTTCTTAGAAGAAGGATCATAGCAAAGAAACCCTTTGTGATTGGATCTATATCCCATAAAACCACATTTAACAGATTGAGCAGACAATTTATTACATTCATGAGGAGGTAAATGAATGAAACAAACACAACCAAATGTATGAAGGTGTCCATACTGAGGATGTTTGTTATAAAAGACGAAAATAAGGAGACTCAAAATGGAGAATTTGAGAGGGCAGTCGATTAATAAGATAAACTACTGTAGATAAAGTTTCTACCCAGAAATTTGATGGAACATAAGTTTCAAGTAATAAAGTACGAGTAACTTCTAAAAGATGACAATTTTTTCATTCTGCTACACCATTTTGTTGAGGTGTGTGTGGACAAGAGCGTTGAGAAACAATACCCTTTTCATACAAAAAATCATGAAATGCATTAGACATGTATTCTCCACCCAAGTCAGATCGAAGAATTTTAATCACATCAGAAAATTGTGTTTCAACATATGCAACAAAAGTCTTAAAGATCGAGAAAATCTCAGATTTGGATCAAAGAAAATAAATTCAAGTAAATCAACTATAGTCATCAATAAATGTCACAAAATATTTATAATGAGTATAAAAAATAACAGGCGTGATTCCCCAAACATCACTATGAATAATATCAAAACATTTATTTGCATGACCATTAGCAACGGGAAAAGGAAGAATTGTACTCTTGCCCAATTTGCAAGTTGAACAGTCAAAACAAAGATTTGAAAATTGAACATTATTGCCTAATAGACCAGATTTCAACAAATAGGGCAATATAACAGAATTGGGGTGTCTTAAACGTTTATGCCATACATTACTTTTATTGATGACAATAAAACAAGCCAAAGAGACATGACTAGGAATGGAAATATGCAGAGGAAACAAACGTCCCACTTTAGGCCCATTCGCAATCACCGTCCTCGATACTTGATCCTGCACAACACACCCATCACAAGAAAAATGAACATTATACTCATTTTCTACTAATTGACCAACAGAAAAAAGATTATCAGAAAGCCCAGGTGATATGAAAATATTATTGAAAGTTGGAGTAATATCACCAACAACAATGATGAGCAAGTTATCTCCATTAGCAACTTAAATATGGTTCGAACCATGATATGGGTGAACATTCTTTAGCAAATCAGATGAACTTGTTATGTGATTTGTTGCTGCAGAGTCAAGAAACCAGGTCTTAGACAGAGAATTACCTTTACCTTGAAGCCCCAGAGCCAGAAGGCTGACACTATCATTTTTTGCACCATTTCATGAGTAAGTAAAATCTATTGAGCATTTTGATTGATTAATAACGCAGTTGAGGACTCATTTTGGACCTTATCAGTAGAAGGGCTGCCAACAGTTGCTTGAAAAGTTGTGGTTTGATGATTTTGAGGACGAATTCTACACTCTTTGATTATATGCCCTTACTTTTTACAATAGTTGCAAAATTTCTTGGTACAATCTGTAGTAATATGCCCATAATTTTTGCAATTAAAGCACTGAACCTTACTCATATCCTTACCCTTGCCTTTTCTATGAGTAGAAAATATCATTTGTACTGTAGTCATTCTTTCCTGTTCAAGAGTGGCTTGTGTAAGGAGACGTTGCTCTTCACGTAATAATTCACTAAAGCACATCTCCAAGGAAGGAGGAGGATGACGATTCATCAAATTGGAACGAGCATTTTCAAAATCTGATCGTAGCTTCATTAAGAACTGATCATGCTTGCTAATCTCATGAATAGTCAATACATAAGCAAGAGAGCCTTTAGATACTTCAGCACAAATTATATCTAAATATTTGGTCCATAAATTTTGAAAACCAGATAAATAATCCTGAATCGATAGACTCCCCTGCATATAGTTTGCAATCTCACACTCCAACCGGAATCTCCTTGCTGAATTTGTTTGATTGTAAAGCTTCTTCAAATATTCCCCCATTGCTTGAGCAGTTTTGTAGTGGCGTAAATTAAGAATAATTTGAGAATCACAAGAGCTAGTGATTCAAGACATCACCTTAGCATCTTTGATCTTCCATTGGGTCAATTGAATAGCATCTGCTGGAGCTAGATTCATGCCATCAATATGTCTTTATAATTCTTTTTCATTAGCATACAGTCGGAATTGAAATTCTCATGCTGAATAATTCTTTCCTGTGAATTTAATACAAAATTCGGAGTTGCTACCAGCCATCTCCTTCTACCAAAATTTAATCTGTAATAACACCAAGAATAAAACCAAGAATAACAACAAGAATAACTAGGGATATCAGAATTTTTAATGCCTTGGCTCTGATACCATGTCAGATTTAAGACAAAGAATTTGATTGAATTGCTCAATGAATCCTTTGGTTCTGATATCATTCAATAAACAACCAAAATATACAGTAATCAAATGCTAATTTTCCTTAATTACAACATTTTAGGTTAATTTCTCTCTTTCTTACAGCTAAGAGACGTCAATTACAATTAAGAGATGTTAACTATACTAATTATGGAAGTACAAATCAAAATACAATTAGAAAAAGTCAATGACAATGATTGAATAATATATAGTTTGTTATATATGTCAACACTCCTTTCATCTCCATATAATTGTGAAATTAAATTCTGACAATGGCAATAGTTTCTTCCTTTATTTCAGTTTTTTTATGATTATTGTTGGAAATTGTTGTCTCTTTAGTTTTGATGACAACAAAATCTCTTATAATATTCTAACAATTTTATTTAATGTGCAAAGTTTATATTTAATAGATAAGTATTATTAAAGAAAAATCATAGAATCAGCCATGGAACCAGTCATGAAAGCAAGGTTTATTTGGGCCATGGAAGCAAGATTTTTTTGATATTTGTTGAAGACCCAGCTGGTAAGATAAATGTAGTTTGGATACTACACTTAACCAAAAATTAAGTTTAGATATGCACAAATGACTTCAAAATATGAGGGAACTTTACATTCCAAAATCTCTCATACTTAGAAATGTTTCTAAATATGGAACTGTAAGCATTTAACCATGTTTGGACTTCCATAACTTCTTATGTGATGAAGTATTTTTAATACTGAAAATTGTGTTTGAAAGAGGGTATGTGAAACTTCAATTTCAAGCAATTACAGTACATTTATCTTGTTGGAATGGTGGAGAAAATTCAGCTAGAAGTTGTTTAGTCACTCATTTTACATAGCAGAAATTTTAGTCAGAATTTGGTTTTTGATGGATATTTGGATCTCGATAACTTCACCACAGGTCAGGGACTTATGAGTTTATTTATTCAATATTATAATACTACAGTTGGACAATAGATATGAGATTCCATGGCAGAATTTCTTCGAGATTTTGGTGGAGAAATAAATGGGCGAAATTAGCAAGCTGTGCTGAAATGCTCTGAGCTGGAATTGAATTTCTGGATTGATTTCGAATTTTTTTTTGAGGAGCTATCATATAGATATAATCCAATCAGCTTTTGAATATATTGGAGAGATGTTTAAGTTTCAAACAAAAAAATATTTACTGTTAGTAAATATCATTATTCAAGGAGGATTTGGAGCCTATTTTTCAGATTGGTTAGTGGAGTTGTTGCTGGTAACTTTGGGGAGTTTTTACTGTAGGATTTTGAATTTTAAAAGAGCAGATTTTACAGTATCAAGGGAGTTTTGAAATTCAAGAGAGATTGGTATATTCAACAGTAATTTTCAGAGAAGGAAGAGTGATCGAAATTTCTGAATTCTAAACAAGGAAATCTCTGCATTCTGAACACAAAAAATCTACTGTTGTAATTTTTATTTCCTATACTCATACTTACTTGTTTTAGCATTGGTTTGAGTTGTGAGAGTGTGTTGTGTGAGTGAATTATTGTATGAGTTATCTTTTATTGTTGGACGAAGGAATCTTCATAGTATGAAGATCAGAAGTCGACAAGTGAAGTATATGTTGTTGATTCGATTATAGTGGAAACTAGTTAGTGGCTAGACCCCGCCTTGCTTGGCTGGAAGAGTGGACGTAAACACAAGACCGAACCACTATAAAAAGAATTTTTCTCTCTATCCTTATTTTTTTTCCGCTGTAAATGCATAGATAGACCATATGATTAAACTAGATCTAAGTGGAGTTAAATAAATTTTTAAAAAGTTAAATTTTTGACAACCAATTCAACCCTCCCTTCTTGGTTGTCATTGGGACCAACAATTAGTATCAGAGTACAGTGCTCTACTCCACTAGAGAGATCTCTCTAGAGCAAAAGATCCTTGGCTTCTCCTTGTACATTAGACCAATCTATAAATAGAACTCCATATTTTGTGGAGAAAAATTTTTCCATTGGAAATGTATGATGGAGACATTTGTTAAAGCCACAGATTATGAGGATTGTGAGGTTATTACCTCTGGAGATCTAGACGTAAAAGATCCAATAATAAGCGAAGATGATAAAAAAATGATTTCTATAAATTCTAGAGCAAAACATTTATTTCTTTGTGCTATTTCTCCCACCGAATTTAATCTCTTTTCTTCATGTTGTACAGCTAAAGAAATTTGAGATAAACTTTGCATTACACATGAAGGAACTAGCACCGTGAAGGAAACATGAATTAATTTGTTGATGCAGGAATATGAGTTTTTTAGTTTTCAACAATGAGAGAATGTAAAATATATGTTTAATAGATTTTCAATAATTACTAATGAACTTGATTCACTTGGAAAAAAGATTTCAGATTCTGATCAAGTGAGGAAAGTCCTTCGAGTATTGTCGAGATTTTGGAAGGCTAAGAAGACTGCTATTGAGGAAATCTAAGACTTGAATAAGCTGTCCCTTAATGAATTAAGAGGGAAGTTGATGTCCTACGAAACTGAGATATTTCATACTGTTTAATCTGAAAACAAGAGGAAAATAATTACTTTCGCAGCAAATGAAGATGAAAGTTCCGAAGATGAAGAAGACAATGATCAAGAGTTGTACATGATAACAAAAAGACTCAACCGTGTTCTTAAAAATAAGAGTAAGAAATTTTTTAAATCTAAAAATTCTTTAAACTTTTTCTAAAAACTCACCAAAGTTTAAGTTTAGTGCAGGAAAATACAACAAAGAAAAAAAGCGGAAGGAGGAAATAATTTGCTACGAGTGTAAGAAATCGGGTCACATAAAATACGAGTATCCTATTCTACTAAAAAAATTACAGAAATTTCAAAAGAAGGAAAAGGCTAAGATGACAACTTGGAGTGATTTAGATGAGTCCGATTCAGAGTCAGAAAGTTCAGAAAGTGCAGAAAAAGTAAACTTTTGTCTCATCGCAAATAATTAGGTAATTTTTGAAAACTCATTTGATTATCATTTAGAAAATATTGCTAAATTTGACAACATGCTGAATATAATTTCAGAGCAGAAAAATAAGGTTGTCATACTAAAAAATGAAAAGGAGATGTTTAGGCAAACTAAGTATTTGTTGAATTCTGAACTTGATATCATTAGAGCTGAAAATGAAGTATTAAAAACAGAAAATAATGGACTGAAAAATGAAATACATATTCTGAAAAATAGAATCTCTGAACTATCAAAATCAATAAATAATACATTCCAAAAGTTTCATGAGAGAGATGAAAAATTAACCAAGTTAATTTCTATATAAAGAATGGATTCTTCCAAAAGAGGTTTAGGTTATATTCATAATCATGACATGCCTTCAAGTTCTAATACAAATGTTTTTGTCAGAGCTACAGAAACACAAAATATAAACACTTTTCAGCCTGCAGTAACCACTCACAGAAGCTTACAAATGACTGCTGAGAAAAATAAGATTCATGTCCTAAAAATTACCCAACAAACCACACAAAATCTGCAGAAAACACACTCACATTCTGCATAATATATGCACAGAAATTTTTTACAAACTGTAGAAAAATATCACAGACTGGCACACAGAAAGGGATGTAGAAGTAACCATAGAAGCACCCATGGAAACACCCATAGAAGATCTGGTGAAAAACTGCATTTTTACAGAAAGTTTAATTCTAGATCTAGATATAATAAATTTAGTAATATGCAGAATTATTTGTCTTATGAATCCAGTTATGCAAGAAAGAAAAATAATGTTTCATGTTATATATGTCATAAATTAGGTCACTTAGCTAAGAGTTGTTTTATGAATAAATTAAGTACATCTCAAAGAAAATTTAATTATGATACAATATTATTTTTTAGAGAACCAAAACTTGTTTGGATACCTACAAACAGATGATTTTTTCTAGATTTTATTTTTTTTAAAAAAAACATAATAATAAAATGATGCATTTGAATTATTTAGAAAATTTGGATTGTGAGTTGGATGTTTAAAAGGAAAAATTAAGTCACTTTGTCAATAATTAAGTCAAAATACATCTCAATTAGAAATTGTTGTCCTCAAACCTTATGGCTAAAATAAAAAAAAAATTGAGACTTGTATGGTTATTCTCCATTTTTTTGTGTGATATTTGCTATATTTTCTTTTTGATGAAATAAAAAGGGGGAGAATGAATATTAGAAAAAATAAAAAATGAATACATTAAGGGGGGAAAATTAAAAATGCACATATTGAGAGGAGCTTTACATATGAAATTTACTGAATGAGCATTGAATATATATTTACTTGTATTATTTGAAAATGTGCATATGAGAGTTGAAATTGTATATTTATACATGATATTTCAATGTGCACTATGAAACATTTTTTTGGCATTTATTTTTTTTAAAATTTTGTTGTCATAAAAAAGGGGGAGAATATTGAAAATTGTTGTTTTCTTAGTTTTGATGATAACAAAATCTCTTATAATATTTTAACAATTTTATTTAGTATGTAGAGTTTATATTTAATAGATAAGTATTATTAAAGAAAAATCATAGAATCAGCCATGGAACCAATCATGGAAGCAAAGCTTATTTGGGCCATAGAACCAAAATGTTTTTGATATTTGTTGAAGACCCAGCCAGCAAGATAAGTGTAATTTGAGTACTATACTTAACCCAAAATTAAGTTTAGATATACACAAATGACTTCAAAATATGATGGAATTTTACATTCTAAAATCTCTCATATTTAGAAATTTTTCTAAGTATGGAACTGTGATCATTTAACCATATTTGGACCTCCATAACTTCTTATGTGATGAAATATTTTTAATACCGAAAATTGTGTTTCAAAGAGGGTATGTGGAACTTCAATTTCAAGCAATTACAGTACATTTATCTTGTTGGAATGGTAGAGAAAATTCAGCTAGAAGTTGCTTGGTCACTCATTTTACATAGCAGAAATTTTGATCAGAATATGGTTTTTTATGGATATTTGGACCTTGATAACTTCACCACAGGTCAGGAACTTATGAGTTTATTTATTCAACATTATAATATTACAGTTGGACAATAGATATGAGATTCCATGGTACAATTTCTTTGAGATTTTGGTAAAGAAATAAATGGGCAAAATTAGCAAGCTATGCTGAAATGCTCTGAGTTGGAATTGAATTTCTACACTGATTTTGAATTTTTTTTTTAGGAGCTATCATATAGATATAATCCAATCAGCTTTTGAATATATTGGAGGGATGTTTAAGTTTCAAACAAAAAAAATATTTACTGCTGATAAATATCATTATTCAAAGAGGATTTGGAGTCTATTTTTCAGGTTAGTTAGTGGAGTTGTTGCTGGTAACTTTAGAGAGTTTTTGCTACAGGATTTTGAATTTTGAAAGAACAGATTTTACAACATCAAAGGAGTTTCGAAATTCAAGAGAGATTGGTACATTCAATAGTAATTTTTAGAGAAGAAAGAGTGATCGAAATTTCTAAATTCTGAACAAGGAAATCTCTGCATTCTGAACACAAAAAATCTACTGTTGTATTTTTTATTTCCTACATTCTTACTTACTTGTTTTAGCATTGGTTTGAGTTGTGAGAGTGTGTTGTGTGAGTGAGTTATTATATGAGTTATCTTCCATTGTTGGACGAAGAAATCTTCATGGTATGAAGATCAGAAGTCGACAAGTGGAGTGTATATTATTGATTCGATCATAGTGAAAATTAGCTAGTGACTAAACCCCGACTTGCTTGGTTGGAAGAGTGAACGTAGACACAAAGTCAAACCACTATAAAAAGGATTTTTCTCTCTATCACTATTTTTATTTTTCGCTCTATATGCCTGGATTGACCATATGATTAAATTAGATTTAAGTGGAGTTAGATAAATTTTAAAAAAGTTAAATTTTTGACAATTAATTCAACCCCTTTGACGTCACTCAGATGAACAATTATTAAATCAGTGACCCCATTAAGTAGAAGGACTTCAGCCTCCATGGATTAAAGAAGAAATTTAATCATGTTTTCCAACTTTGTCACTGAAGAAGCTTCCTGATCTGAACAAGCCTACACACTCTTGTTATGTTCTATTAAAATGCTGAAGTTGAAGTATGTCTGATATTTGCCATTATTAACCTAAAAACTTCTAGAAGCAGATTGAGTTTGCACTATAAAAGTTTCTTGGAAACAGATATACCAACAGTCGAAAACCATTTGGTAATCCATTACGTCTCCCTTTTTTTTTTTCCCTCTTTTATGTGTAACAAGGAAGCTCTGACATAAACGCCTTTTTCTTTTCCTTTCTTTTATTCTTGTCTGTGTTTTTGCACGCGTGGGCTTGGAAAATTATGATTGTGTAGAGGATACGATTCTTTGTCATTGAATGGCTGCATGTATGGATCTATTGTTCTTTCACTTACCGTATTGTTGATTCTGAAGTATATGGGGGCGTTGGGATGTTACTTTTAAGTTTACCGAAATGATGAGCTTACTCTGGAGGAATTGAAAAGGTAGGACTGTGGTCCTTGTTTGCTGAGTCATGCATTTGGGTTCATTGATTTTTTACGGGGAATTGTAGCGTCATGTCTTTCTCTCGTAAGGTATGAGATTTAAGTAACCTGAATTATTGATATTGTGGAAAAGATCCAAAAGGAGTCCTTATATCCGCCTTCCATTTTCTCAACTGTTCATCCATAGCTAAATCATACTATAATAATTGTTCCTTCTTCATAGGTGCACCACACGATTCTAGGATATCATTGCAGACTGTATTGGAGCATGGACCGATCATACCTCTGTTTGGCGTGTGTATGGGCTTGCAGTGTATTGGAGAGGCTTTTGGTGGTGAGCTGGCTGAAATTTCTTTGAGCTTTACTTGTAAATGCCTAATATGCAAATTATTTTTATTCCTTCATGCTATCATCTTCATAAAAAAAATGGACTTCCAAAGTTGTTTAAATACTTCTCGAAAAGATGTGTTTGAGTTGTGTCCATGTCAAGTATGAGGGAAATTTAGTAAAATGGCTGACATGAGATTGTAAAATGCAGCATATTTGGACTTTTGGACATAACAGACTTTTTGGGAAAGGTCTATAATTTTCACATACAAATGATCCTTCGGAGTCCTGAACTAGGCCAACGGAAGTAATTGTTACTTGATTCTCTATTTTAATCCTACAAAAAGATCATCTTTTATCATACCGAGGTTTTTTTATAGAGAATAAGAAATTTGAAACAGTGTTTTGGCCAAAAGTATAACTGTTGATTACAAGCTTGTATTCTGTGTAGGAACCATAAAAACCACAAAATCTTTCTCATTAACTGTTACTAGTTTGTGCATGCATGGAAGAGTCTTCTCTCTCTCTCACACATGCACACCCATCAAATCATGCAAATGTCTAATGTGTTTCGTAGGCTTGATGATTAGTGAAAACTGCTCTCTGAAACATTTTAATTATTAGTTTTATAAAATTTGAAACAAGAGGACTACAGCCTCTCTAAAAGTACTACTTATACCGGTGGGAATTTCTTGAGTTGATACTTGTTAGATGTTGATTGATCTCCTTGTGTTTAAATGCTGTCTTGGTTTATGCTTTTTAATTTTTCAATCCTCCCTTTTTATACTCTTTTTTATTTCCCTCTTCAAATTGGGTCCAATTTTCCAAGTGAACTTGAGTGCTCTATGGTGGTTTTTCTACTTAATCTTGCACCTTGTCTCTGTCTTGCAGGAAAGATTGTATGATCTCCTTTCGGTGTTGTGCATGGAAAAGGTTCTCTTGTATATTATGATAAGAAAGGGGAAGATGGCTTGTTTCCTGGCTTACCGAAGTATTAGACTCCTATCCAACCTTAATAAGATTTGCTTCGTTACATTTGCCCTCAGTTCAGAGCTTTTAATCAACTGATAGATTATGTAGATAGTTGTAAAAGGCACCATTTTGTTTTTGTTTCCAAGTTACTAGTAAAGCTTGGAATTTGCATTCGGGACTTCCCTATTACTGTCCAATTCTGTAGAACTTCGAAATTCTTATTATTTATTGGACTCATTGATCAGACCTTTTATGTCATTGTCTCAGCCCATTTGCTGCTGGAAGATATCATAGCCTAGTCATTGAGAAGGAGAGTTCTCCTAGTGATTAACTAGAGGTCACAGCATGGAGTGAAGATGGATTGATTGTGGCTGCCTCTCACAAAAAGTATAAGCATCTCCAGGTAAGACACCATGTTCTCGTTTTACTGTATGATTTTGATATTTCAGAAATTCCATCCCACGGATGATGGTCTCAATTAATAACTAAGTTGCAATTAGGACACTTACTACTCAGTCAGAAGTGCAACAGGCCCATTTACCTCTTGATTTTGCAAACAAGCCGTATCTATGCATTTACAAGTACAAATACATGCTGGAGACACGTCTAGTTGAACTACCTCCATTAAAGCCTATGATTCAAAGTGTTTCCTTATTGCACACTAGTCATCTGCATCTGTAGAATTGAGTATCCATGTTTTGGGGAATCTCTTCATCTATCATCCTCTCCAAGCGTTCGATCTCTGTTTGAAAACAATTTATCTACAGCAATACAGAAGTCTCTCTTTCTGGAGGTACCATATATCCGCTTGGACGAGGAGACACTACCAACCAAGTTCAATTTTCTTCATAGCAAAAAGCAGAGCCATTTACTTCTCCCTAAAAGCAGACTAGATGGGAACAACAAACTACAGACACTCTTTGCCAATCAGTCATCTATACCAATTACCATGATTAGCTGCAAAAGCAAGAATCAACTTGACTATTCATGTTAACAAATGCCATATCACCTATGACAAATGCAACAAACCTTAATTCCAGTTTTAAAACTTCTTCAGCTGTAAACCTAAGGACTGCAATTGGTTTGTGCCATGCCAAGTTGCAGTCTCCACAAAAAAATCAAGAATTGCAAGACTCGAGACTAAAATGTTCACCCGTGCTTAAAGCATCCCACTTCAGGGTGGACTGTATGTTGATTATCTTCTTTTTACTTCACGGAGTTGAAGTTGGGACTTCAACTATTGATCCAGACAACTTTACCATTAGTCTATAGGTATGCCCACAATAGTAAAATCATGAAACCCTCAAAGGAGACCACCAAACCAAACATGAACCATTTACTTTTTGCACTCACACTGGATCCTGATTTATCTTGTGATTTGTGCTAAGAATAGAGGGGAAATTTTGGCCATGATCAGAATTTCTGCAGAATTAGAACCAAAATCAATTCTTAATTGTAAATTTTGGGATTTCAGGAAGGCTTTATGGTAATTGACACTGCAAATATGGGAAAAGCATCTTAGAGCTGGGCTTCACAAAAGTTGCCTTGGAGTTGAATATGTGGTCTATTTTAATCATCAGATCCTATAGAAATTTTGGGTAACCTGTGTTTTAAACCTGGGTCATTATTAAAAGGGGTTGGAAGGTGGTGATAAACTCATTTTTAATTCATCAGGAAGGCCGTCTATGATGGACAAGAGAAAGAGGACAAGTAGCACATTTGAAATCATAGTGAAAGTAGCAAATTAGCATGTAAGGATAAAGAACTGGACGTAGAATTGTATTGTCTCCATCTTTTTTCTTGGGGTGGTTGAAGCTTCTCTCTCTGTTATGATGATAGCTTTATGCTTGTTACTACTGACATTGCTATTCTGTGAGTATTATTGTATTGGTATTCTTAGGTGAAAATTTGTGAAAAATTTTACACTGTAGTTTAGATCAACCCCTTAATAGAGACAACTATTGGATGTGACTTGCACCCCCCAAACAAACCTTCACAGTTTCACAAAATTAAGGGTCAATTTGTACTTCCTTTTCTTTCTTTTGAAATCTGAAGTGCCATGGTTTCATGTCAGTGGAAAACATTATATCAAATGTATGTGTCATTGGGGAAGAAATGTTTTTTTCCGTGGATGAAGGCAGTAGGTCGTTATCCGTAAGCTGTCCTGAGCTCTAGTTGTCAAATTAAGAGTAGACACCCACAAGTGCTATAAATTTGACACGTGAGTTGAATTTGAAAGTGTGCTTTCCTTGTTTAATAGCTGTTGTATGTTAGAGATGTTGAATACCTCTGTTGCCTTCAATTGGTTTGATGGCTTGAAGATACCCATTTTTCATTCAAAAATGCACCCACAGAGCTAAAGGCATAGGCATTGTCTTCGTCTATGTATTTTAGTCGAGGCATGTGGGGGAATGGGAAAGGTTGACTGAAATTTGGGGCTTATAGATGGACATGGTGCACCCAGCTGACACCAAATGAGTGGAATCTGCTTTGTAATGATCGATGGTAGGGCTTGCTGATTGCAAAGTTGAGAGAGAGAGAGAGAGAGAGAGAGAGAGAGATCAGAAAAGTCAAGAGGAAAGGATTATGGATATAAAACGCAGACCGAAGGAAAGAAAACTAAGAAAGCGAAAAATTAAAATTCTTTTGGGGGCCCTAGTCCATGTCATAGGGCCTTCACTGGTTATACAGCTGAATGATAATAGTTGTTAAGGTTTCTATTTATTAAGTTCTTCATTTCATGTTTCTTCCTTTCTTGCAATGATAAGCCTAACTTCAAAGAAAGTCCTCTGACCACCGATTTTTGAGGAAGTCATAGATTTTCTCTAAATGTTTACATTTGAATATGAAACATCTCAGAACTGGACTAAATAGAGATGTCCTAACAATCATCAGTCGCAAACCATGAAACTTACATGACCAGGTAATGAACTAAACTATATACATGTGTGTGTGTGTGTATTGTTATAAACCATCGGTTAAATTTAGTTCGAGTCAAGTTGGACTCTTTTAAGGGGGACAAAACTCTCTGCGTCTGTTTTTGTCATGCAGAAAACTCGAATCTAAGATCTTGTTTAAGCAGTACTAGTATTCAGTAATTGAATCAATTAGGTATCGGTAAAACTAAACTAATTTTAAGGTGATACTGAATTATTGGCAAATCAACTTTCTATAAGTAGTCCAAGCTTCAAACTGATGCATAATCGCAAAGCATCAATTATTAGCAATTTGTTAATTGCATTGTTGCAAAGAGGATTTTTTTCCTCTCAAATTATCTCGCACCGAGGCATTGCCATAAACACCTTAGTCTTCCAATTTCAAATGGCATGAATTGCTCCAAATCTCTCTCTCTCAAATTTACCAAGTTAGTTTCACTTCCCTACTTCTACTCTATATTTGTTACCGCCCCCTAATATTCTCCATTCACTATACGTTAGTGCCTCCTACTCTTTTGGAATTCTATTAAATGTTAAACCAGTTTCAGAAATGTTAACGTAATTATTTTTCTTATAAATAAATGCTGAGTTTTGCAATCAAAGACGATCTGATTGCTATTCCTTACATAGTGTATAAACCCTAATGAATTCTGAGAGATTACAGCTATATGGTGAAATAATCTTTAAGGATAGTGCAATATTTGCACGTCTCAGGTTCCAATATACTGCTGCTGCTTTCAAATTTATACCCAACACCTAGTCCATATCATAGGGCCGTCACTAGTTGTCAAGCTGAATGAGAATGGTTGTTAAAGTTCCAATTTATTAAGAAGTTCTTCATTTCATGTTTCTTCCTTTCTTGCAATGATAAGCTAAACTTCAAAGAAAGTCCTTTGACCCTTTTTGAAGGAAGTCATAGATTTTCTCTAAATGTTTACATTACATCTCAGAACTTGACTAAGTAGAGATGCCCTAACAATGATCAGTTACAAACCATGAAACTTACATGATCAGGTTATAAACTAAACTTTTTTTTTTTGGTAGACTACTGGTTAAATCTAGTTCAAATCGAGTTATGTTCTTAAAGAACAAAACTCTCTCGGTGTCTGTTTTTACTATACACAAGTCTCGAATCTGAAATCTTGTTTAATGCTACCAGTAGCTAATCACTGGACCAACTAAACCTTAGTTAAACTAAACTAATTTTAAGGTTCACCTAGGAATGATACCTAAGTGTTGGCAAATCAACTTTCTATAAATAGGCCAAGCTTCAAAAAGTGATGCATAATAGCAAAGCATTAGTTTTTCTTCAATATACAAAAACAATATCTCAACTTCTAGGATATACAATAAATTTGCTTGCACTTTGAGGTTCTGCAGTGGCTCAAAACTCAAAAGCCATGACGGTATTTCCACATAAGTTCAGATGTGGTATGGAATGTGCTTGGAACTTATGTAGGGATTCAGTTGGAAGCCTTCAAAACAACATTGCCATGATATGAAGAACATCAATTGGACAACAGGAAAAAAAAAAAATAATAATAATAATAAAAAAAAAACAACCTTGATGCAAAGAGGATATGTTAGTCTCCCAATTTCAAATGGCATGAATTGCTCCAAATCTCTCTCTCTCTCTCTCATGCACCGCATATACACAGTTTCGTGGCAAAATAAAACTTGGACCTGATGATTTAAGGACTGGAATGACCAAATAAACAATTGATGGGGTTTCATTTCATAGTTTTGCCAAATGGCAAAACGGAATGACCATTATAGTGTATTTTGAAGCTTTTAGCCATTGCATGGTCCTTTTTGAAATTTGTTGGACTCTAACTTGCTTGATTGGTACTATGTTCTTGTGTTATTGCAGGGTTAAGTTGGAGTTGCTAACTTTATGGTTGTAGTCTATGCTTTGGGAATCCTTGTTTAGGCCTATAGTAGGGCTTTGAGGCTGTAAATATGAACCAATGAAGGGCTCTATTGTGCCTCTTATGAACTCTTGGATGTCTCTGTATTTCGAAGTAGCATACTAAATAGTTTAACAATATATTTGTAGACACACGTATTATAATTTGGCATATGAACCAAGTTGAGAGCCAAGAGTCATTTCTCCCCAGAACCATAGCCATGTCAAAAACCAGGGAAACTACTGGACTTGATTACGGACCCCAAATTGATGGGCCAAAGACAAAACTTTTGGGCCGTGCCCAGTAGATTTGCCTAATATTGTGGCCCAAGCCCAGACAAAGATTTTTTTTTTCCTTTTTTTTTTTAACTGGACTATATTCGAAATTATATTTCAACTAATTTGATTTAAGTTACTTTTAAGCCCTTTTTAGAGGGGAGCTCTTTTAACGTAATTTTTTCTATTCTCAATATTTGAATGTGAGTCTTGATTAAGAAATTTAATATTATTCTCACTAAATCAACTACTCATTGGCCAAGCTTAGACAAAGGTAAAAGTTGCCTGACATGAAAATCCAGAAAATTAATCCTCATTCCACAAAAGTTGTGCTTAATTTATGCAAACGACAGATTTTGGAAAAAGGTTTTGTCTACCTTCTTTTTAACCAGCAAAATTGGTAATAAATGAACCAACTTCGGTAAGAATCCCATATGCTGCCTATCAAGATCACAAGGAAGGAAAACAATCACGGTAAGCAAAATATCAGGACGAGTGATCATCTATTTGATTTGCAAAAATGAAAAACAAAGCAAGGAAACTAAATTCAACCCACTTATCAACCTTGTATATCGCTTTAGCAGTGTTTGAAATTAGGATCGGATCGGCCGGTTCAACCGAAAAACGAGCAGCTCGAGTTTCTTAACATAATTGGTTTTTGAAAAAATCGGTCAAAACCCGTGTTTTACATCTATTTTGATTTGTCCGACTG
Source organism: Dillenia turbinata (assembly GCA_037126225.1). Taxonomy (NCBI): domain Eukaryota; kingdom Viridiplantae; phylum Streptophyta; class Magnoliopsida; order Dilleniales; family Dilleniaceae; genus Dillenia; species Dillenia turbinata. The sequence continues at coordinate 22,446,822 of JBAMMX010000022.1, forward strand.
GTTTTTTGTCATGATGACATCATGATGATGTTATAATTATTAAAATATTATAATTTAAATTTATTTATGATATTATTCAAACCGGTTTAACTGAGTGATTCATTGCCTTCTTGGTGTGACCGATTCATACTCCGCTTCAGGTATTAAAACACAATCAGGTCTATCTTCAAAATATTTTTGATTAAAAGGGTTTGTTAGTCATATTAGCACCATGTTTGATTTCTTCAACAAAACATTAGGACAAGTCAATTTACCTTCAAACTGTCTTACTTTTTAACCAAAAGTAATTTGATAGTGACTTCAAAATAAAAATTGTATATGTATTTTTAATATTATAATTAATAATTTGACCAGTATAGGAGTTTATCCAACAGGGTCACTAGGGTATCGAATTGAGAGTTCAATACAAGGATTCAACATAATTTTATAAGATTATCTGCTTTTGACAGCTTCAAAACTGAGCAGAAAAGAAAACAAAATTCTTCTCCTCCTTGTCTTTGGTTGAAGAATTTCAATTTGAGTGTGCTATCCTGTGCCATGTCAAAAGACTTACAAATTTATAAACAAGATAAGCTGACATCACTTGCTAATTTCATGTCATTTGCTGGTTGCTTGTCTTCTGAGGCATTCGTAGACACAATTTATTGTTGTGTGCACGCAAAGTGCATGTCTGTAAGGGCAATTCAGATAAGCTTTTAAAGTGCAATTCTTTTACTCAATAATGATTAAGGAAACTTGGCTTTGCTTAAGGGAATGTGACATTAGTCATCATTTTTTATTTTATTTTTATTTGAATAACTCTAAAGAATAATCCATTTATTAGATAACATTAAATTTTTTAATCGGAGACTCTTTTTAAATTAGACCCGATAATATTCTGAATGGATTAATTAACATATAATTTCAAACACTAATTAGTTATTAACAAAAAGAATTAGTATTTTAGTCGGCATTTTTATTTTCTTTTGGCACATGTAAATGAGTTTTAATTTAAGCGATATATTTTTCTCTCTTTTTATAATAGACTCGGATATGAGCTTTCGTATGCATAAAGATAAGGGTAACTGATACAAATTCTAGGCTTATTTGTAAGGGAAAATTCTTAAAAATATAAATAATTTTTATTTTAAAGTTATCACTAAAATAGTTTTTATTAAAGAGATTTAATTAGTCATATCTACGTCATGTGAACCGGTCAAACTCTGTTGATGATAACCGGTTTAGAAGTTGGTTTGACGCGTGATACGGAGTTGACACGATGTTTTATTTGTTTGTCTTTTTTGTTTTTATTTGATATAATAGTATTTAAAATAATTAAATCCCTTTTAATATTTATTTTTTATTTAAGAGAATTTTAATTATTTAAATTAGATTAATTGAATTTTTTAAAATTTTATGATTAAGTAGGAAAAAATTAAAAAAGAATAAAAAGATAAAAACATCGTGTCAACTCGATATCCTGCATCAAACCAACTTCTAGACTAGTTACTGAAGCTGATACGATACGGAGCGGCACGTCATCCCTTTAATTAAAAAATTATTTGAATGTGATATCAAAAAGAAAATTATTTATTTTTTAATATCATAATTATTATTTTTATTTTTTATTACATAATGATTTAAATCTATATTACTGAACAAAACAAAATTTTTTCTATTTATATCATAGAGAAGAATAATTTGATGTTAATTCATTATGATTTTTGTTTTTATTTTTTGTTGTTGCTTTAAGCCTCTAAATTACTAGAGGTTAGCATTTTTCTTTTTCTACCAGCCGTTATGTTCCAAATGTGTATTAGTAACCCAATCAACCAGATGTTGAAATAAAACCGAAATAGTGATCGGCTTTGTTAGAGTACAAACCTTAAGGGGGTATTTAATTGTGGAAAATAAAGATTTTTTTTTTTAGAAAATGTTTTTTCAAAAAATAAAATTATATTTAAATATTTCGGTTTCAATTTTTAAAAAATAAAAATTAAATAATACGGTTTTTTAATTTATAAAGAGAAATAGAAAACAATTTGAGTTATTTTTTTACTATTTTTTATTATGAATAAACCCATATTTTTCAAAATTTTTTAATTTTATTAAAGAAAATTAGAGATGAAAAAATAAAAATATTTTTCATAACTAAATGCATCCTAAAACTCTACAAATTCGGTCGATCTAAACCTTATGACTATGCAATTGGACCCAATAAAGGAAAAAAATATCACATTTCTATTCAATAAAAATATTTCCATTTGAATGGCAATGAGAAAGTAAATTTTAAATAAACTTAGAACAGAAATGAGAAAGTGTTTCTGAGGATGGATTAATGGTTATAATCGCGTTATTAATTTGATAATTTTAAATTTAAAACTTGATATAATAAAAAATAAAATTCAAAAATAACAACTCTTAACAAATGGGCAAGTAGATACAAATTCTTCTTCAATTCTTACTATTCTAGAAAGCAGAAGGATCGTGGCACGTTGCAGGACCCCGCGTTGCTCTCCGCGTCCTTGAGTGCCGGCGTAGTAGTTGAAGTTTCGGCCGTTCATTTGACCCTCCTTTTTCTTTTGCTTATTCTTCATCTGATAGGGGCTCAAAGCTTGATGGTGAAATTCCTGGATTTAAGAGTTTTTTATTCTTTGTTGAACATAAAGATCTCCCCTTCTTAGCAAGAGAATCCCCTCTCTTTGATGGGGGAGAGGGAAATTCACTATCCATTTTTTCTCCTCACCTCGTCCTGCTGTTCAATAGTGTTATTTTCAGAAGATAATTTTTTTTTTTAAATACATAGAAAGACACGAATTTGAGATTTTAAAGGATAAAAAAAATGATATTAATTGTGTTATAGTTTGTTGACAGTTAATATCGTATTCTACTCGTTGGTACTGGTACAAGTTAAAAATTCCCTAACATAATTTTCAAAAATCAATTCTAGAATTTTCATAAAGAGAAATCTTGTCAAAATTCCTGTTACAATTCTAATATCTACTCATTTTCAAAGAGCTTTTGAAAAACATGATAGGATCTGACCCAAAAAAAAAAAAGATACATGAATGTTTGATTTTCAAAGAGTAATACAATCATTGAAGAAATATGATCAAACAGCGTTGAAATCGGTAACAATTAGTTATTAGAACGGTGAATATAGGTTTTGATATGCAGGAATGTCGAGGATGTTGGTCCTCTTCTCGAAACAAACCAACACAATTTTAATATTACCGTCATATTTGAAGAAAAGTTGAAATTAACTTTTTTTTTTTATTATATTTAATCATCAGTATTTGAAAAATTAATTAATCTGATTTGAGTAAGTGTAAGATCTAATTTAGGGATCAATTTTTTTATGTTTTTCTATTTTTAATATTTGAATTTAAAATTTTAATTAAAAATATTTAATATTTTGGAGGGAATACTAACATACATTCTCTCGTGTGCCACACTTTTGTTTTGTGTCAACCTGCGAAATCGCACCTTTGTTTGTTGTCGAGTTCATGTTTTGTTTTTTTTTTATTTTTGGTTATCAAGAGTTTTGCATTGATTGATCTGAATTAATCTACTGTCGGATCCCTTTTTAGAGAAGTCTCCTAACTTGATTTTTTTCATATTTATAAAAAATTAAATTTACGATCATAATTAAAAAAATTCAATTCCTTTTGAATTAAAATTTTGTGTGAAACGAGGTTTTGTTTTATACCACACGAAATGAATACCATCGTCCCATGGAGAATTTCCCTAAATGAAAATATGTTGAAAGGAAGTTTCTGTCTCATGCCATGGGCCGCCAAAACTGAAGAATTGGCATTGTTATTCAAAGAAGGTATCTTCTCGTACCTTCAATTATTTTGAAAAATACCATATTTTTTGAATATGTCAAATCTGTGTGTGCATAATCAGAGAAATAGTTATATAATAATATTCCTAGATGTACCGTCGCACTTTACAATTCAACTTTGTTACATATTTTGCCACTGTCAATCTCTCATAAATTCCACTTCTAAAGGATTCACGTCGAAAATCTTTGAACTTCTTTGACGCTTTTTTCTCGACGCTTATGCAATCTCATAAATTTCACTTCTAAAAAATCTTAAGCTTTTTCGACGTTGTTTTGTTGACATTTATGCAAAGGATCGCCAACATTTTTCTTTTGCCGGCAAAATTACATTTGAACAATATTTTAGATAAAAAATGTCGTCCCGAAATAATGGCACAAAAACCAAAGAGTGGCGGAATTTTTTTGTTCTTTTTAAACATTATTGACGGAGAAAACGCCAGCAAATCTCAAAACTTTGCTGACATTTACTCATCAAATGTCAGCAAAACTTTTTCGACATTTTATCATCAAAGATCGGCAAATGAGGTTTTGTTTTCCTGACACTTGTTGGTAGATTATTATTATTATTATTATTTTTTTGAAAAAAAAAATTTGATTTACTTGGATATATATGTCTTATATAGCACAACAGTGTCTCCAAGTCAATTGCCCTTCAAATCTATTTTTCCCTTAAAAAAAGTAAAAATTCTTGCAATTTTTATAAAGATAAATAAAATCAATAATAACAATGCACATTAAAATTCTGGATTTTTTTCTTTTTCTATGTGCGGAAAGAAGAAATAGATTCACAATCCTTGTTTGAACCCAAGATTTTAAAATTCATTAATTTATCCTATTTCTTTTTCATATTTTCTATTATCTCTTTTTATGAGCATCGTTTATACAACACTCGTATTCGAAATTCCAAAAAATAAGAGTAACAAAAGTGAATTAACAAAAGAAATAGTGAAAAATACTAATCTCTTCAATGTAGATTTAGTAAAAGTTTCTAAATATTTTAGCATTCTCGTCTTATATTCTTGGCAAGAATCAATAAATTTTGTAAGTTAGACGTAATTTTTTCATTAGATATCTTTTATTAAATAGCGACAAAATTAATATATGATTTCGACAAAACCCCATTTTGAAAATCACTTATATGATCATTGAGTTGCCTATTAACAATTTTATAAAAAGGGTAATGTAACAATGTGGGCATGTGATTTTTTTCATTAAGTAAAAAAAAAAAAAAAAAAAAGCTTGCAATTTGTGTATTATTTGATTTTGATTTTGATTTTGTGAGCATAAGTTATTTAGTAGACGTGTGTAGGTTTTTATTTTTAAAATTTAGATTTCATTTTTGAATGTGACTATATAAACATATACACGTATAAGATTTTTCGCTTATTCTTGACGATTTTATTTGCATATCTATTATGTACATATTTGGGAGGCGGGCTCCCTATTTCACCTGTCTTGAATTTTTTTTTTTTTTTTTTTTGGTTGAATAATACTGATTTGTTATTTGGTTAGTGAACGTAAGCTTACGATTAATTTACATCCATCGAATAATTATCATATGATTTATTATTTATTAAATTTATTTTATTTGACAGAATAATATTATACAGATTAGACGAATTAAAAATTAAATTGATTGAATCCATTTTTTATTTTAACAGATTTAAAATTATTTAAATATAAAAATTTGGATTTCTTTTTAAATATATTATTACATAAAATTTGATATATTTAATTATTAAATTATCTGATATATAAAATATTATTGTATTATATATCGTATCATGTAAGTAAACATGGTAATTCAACTCCGTAAGAGACTTGGTCGCAGAGTTGGTTTTTACAGCAAAGGGTCATTCCTTCATCCTGGGGGAGAGAGAGAGGAAGAGTCCAAACACAACACCTGGGAAATTTGAAAGAAGGATGAACCCAAAACCAAGCGAAGAAGAGAGGAAGAAATGTCGACCCCATTTAACGCCGTTTAGTTGCTGTATGTCTGGCGAACTAAGGTAAAACAAACCCGGCCTGATAGTGATGGTCAACCCGCATACACTCAAAAGTCTCCTCTTTCCCAACCCCCAAGCATAAATTCACACCCCTCCCTCCCTTCCTCATTTCCTCTCTCGCTCTCTAAATATCTCTCTTTCTTAGCAGCGAAGAACCACAGAACAAGTCGGACAGGATGGCAGGGAGAGAACTCTTCAACAAGATGAAGGTCAGTAATACATCCGTTCCAAATACGCCCACTTTCTGCTTCAATTTTCTTCTTTTTTGCTTTCTGGGTGTCTTTTCCCCCTCATCTGGTGACTGAAGTCATTATTATTATTTTCTATTACCTTGGTTTATCAATTGGGTTTCTCTGAAAATGGAATGGTGATATGGTATTGGGGAAATATTCTCACTGTTCTTTTGGGGGGGGGGTTTGTATTCAAAATACAATAATTTTTTTGCATATGTTTTTAACTTTCATATGCCTCAATTAACTAAAGATATCATGGCTAGTTTTCTAAAACCGTTTGGGTGTCCGTAAAAGCTCTTTTTGTTTGTAAATGGCGGCTTAATTTTCTTGATTGATTGGTTGCTCCCACTCATTCAAAAGATTTTGACTTCCTAGCCAAATTACAACCTTTCTAATCATACCAATTCATGTTACAAATCTGAGTATGACTTGTAGATATTATACTTGATATCTGTAGCATTGATAGGCAGGACCTTTTTTTTTAATGTTCTTTTGGGGTGGTGGCATCTTCATTTTTGCTTGTATAACGTATTATTTAAGTTCCAGGAACTCTTCAGAGACTTGGTCTCATAGAAAAAAGTTTTTGAGTAATCACAGTCTGATTGGCAAGTATAATAGTAAAGATTACCAATATGAGAACGATCCAAATCAATTGAATTAGACTAGGATTTGGGCCCAAGCCAAAAGAAAAAGAAATTATAAATAATAAATAAACTAGGCATTTGGGATCATAGAAATCTTCGTCTGGGTGACTGCGCGGGAAAATTTCGCATCAAGGAACCGGTTGTCTATTTGGTGTGTGTCATTCTATAGGTGAAAATAGTAAAATGAAAATGGAGCAGCACCTTGTTAAGTTGGTGATATTGGAACATTTGGCAATCACTCTATATACGAAAGTGCTTGTTTACCATCTACATGGTTTTGTTTGACTTTTATGTCCCATCTACAGTGGACAATAGCGATTAACGATACAACATTAGGAAGCATTTGAATGATGTGTGATCACTTTGAAGGGATATCTGAGCAGTGCATAAGTGTCGGCAATAATAGGTGCTTCAAATGGATTAGGCCTTTATATGTCGAATGATTGATAGAGAAGATTTCAGGACCAATGCAATCTGGTTTTAGTTTTTCTATAGGCAAAAGCAATGGTGTTTGGTACTTGGCCAATGAGAATGGGAAAATCATATGATTGGAGAATGGAAATGGGAGAGTTAAAATGCTGGGGGAGTTGAGAGATCGAGAGAGAGAGAGCGCTATATCGTACAGCAATTGACACTACTTGGCACAACATTCACCATTCTTAGGGCCGCAATGAGGATATTATCCAGGGAAACTGATGCGGAAACAGGTTTTTATGAGGATGCTTTCTTGCCATTGACTGAATTGTGAAGAAGATATGAATGTTGGTCAAGCTATCTGCAAGTGAAACTAAATAGTCTCCAAGTTTGGGCTGCATTCATTATGACGTATGCTTGTCATGCCTCTGTGCATATTGTATACGGCTTTTTCTTTATTGATCTATTGCCAAGAATTAGTTGGATTGAAATAGCCTTCTACAAGGATGGTTTATGGATGACAAATTAGACATGGACTTCCGCCTGTCTTCCTGACCTCTGCAGAGGAAACTTTTCATATTTTGAAAGCATCACTGGTGTGAACTTGCAAAATTGAAGTGATGTACAGGAAAGGATAGAGTGACCATCGAAATCTTGTTCTGAGATTATTGCAACTCCATGGGCAAGCTCTTGGTTGGCAGGTTTTACTGAGAACAATCACATGATTAACGGTTTTTGACAGGCCTGATTCTGCATTACATTAGTTAGGGTACGGGATGATTTTTCTGTTTCAACTTTCATGTCGCAATTGGAGATCAAGAGCAATGTAACGCCAGTAGAATTGCTTCATCATTTACGTGAACTGAAATTTTGAATTACTTGTTTGTTTCGGGGTTCCAAATTTGAATCCTGTCTTTTTATCTCCATTTGAAGCTTCATGTGTTCAAGAACCTCTTATAAGTGATCACTATGCTTGAGGGTACAATTACTATTACAAAAATTTTTCATTTTGTTTTGATACATATGTTTGTGTTGTTCTGTGAAGAAAATCTTAGCTGCTATTTGGTGATATTCTTACAAAAATATTGTCTTGAGAAGCGCATGAAGATAGAATCAATATTCCCTCTTTGTCATTAACAGAGATTATTGTATTCTCAGGTGAAGGCTGGAATTGGTTCCTCATCCACGGAGAGTGGGAAAGGAAAAGGAAAAATGTCAAAGCATATTACTTATGGCTTTAACCTAGTTAAAGGAAAGTCAAATCATGCCATGGAAGATTATCTTGTTTCTGAATTCAAACAAGTTGCTGACAACAATGAGCTGGGTTTATTTGCCGTTTTTGATGGTCATTTGGGCCATAAGATTGCAAACTACTTGCAGTCCAACCTGTTCGACAATATTCTGAAACAGGTAAATTTCTGTCTCCCATGTTATAACGGTAAATTGTTTGCCTTCCATTAGAATCTTGATGTGTTCTTATTCATTAATTGACAAATATGCAAGCAAGTGTATTTCATTTTTCTCCTTTCTTCTGTGTGCAAGCAGCATGACTTCTGGTCTGATCCGGAGAGTGCGATTAGGAAAGCTTATCAATCAACTGATGATCACATACTAGCAAATACTGATTCCTTAGGAAAAGGAGGCTCAACTGCAGTAACAGCAATCCTGATCAATGGTCAAATGCTAATGGTGGCAAATGTGGGTGATTCTCGTGCTGTTATTTGCAGCAATGGCGTCGCAAAACAGCTGTCTGTTGATCATGAGCCAAGCAAGGAAAGAAAGGATATTGAGAGCCGTGGTGGTTTTGTATCCAACATTCCAGGTATTTCACATTTCCCAGGAATGAACTCGTGATAGTTTATTTTCCTTATGTAGTTGTATCATGCACTGTACATGAAAGGTTACATGGGTTCATGATTTGCTTGTCAAGACTGTGGTTCAAATTCATGTAAATTCAACGCCTCGATGTGGGTAGTTTCATATCATAGCTAGAAGCATTGTTGTCAAAACTAGGTTTCTTTTTGACTAAGAAACTGTTATAACATTGTAAAATTGTATACATTGAATTTGGATTTAATCTGCTCACCTTTCGAGCTGAGAGTTACTAAATAGAATCACGTCTCGCTTTGTGCAGGTGATGTGCCACGTGTTGATGGCCAGTTGGCAGTAGCAAGGGCATTTGGAGATAAGAGCTTGAAGCGACATCTGAGTTCAGAGCCGGATATCTACACAGAGATTGTAGATGACAAAACAGAATTCCTTATTTTAGCTAGTGATGGATTGTGGAAGGTTGGTTATGCCATGATCTTCATCTTGTTTTTGATAGTCTGTAGTACCTTTCTTTTCTCGAAAACTAATAAGAAGTGTATGAACCTGTTGATCAGGTTATGTCAAATGAGGAGGCAGTCGATGCTATCAGAAACATGAAGGATGCGCAATCTGCAGCGGTCTACTTAACAGAACAAGCTCTTTCTAGGAAGAGTAAAGATGACATAGCATGCATAGTTGTGAGATTTAAATAAATTTTAGGTGTTAGAAAAATATAGGCTATTTGTGTGTATAGCATTCTTTATACAAGTTTGTTCTTTGTAGACACAGATCGTCACCAAATTATTTTGAATTGCAGAAATAATACACAGATTCTTTTTCCCTGGAATTACAGACCACTCCGGTATATGTGATTTTTCTTTTGGGGTGCTTAGGAATGATTTTGTTTCTTTGGGGGGAGTCCCACGACGCATAATCTAGGGGCATGAGAAACATAGTTTGCCTAGTTGATACATCTTTTGACCTTCATTACAATGGACATCCATGAATTGGGGGCCTGAGATCCCTCATGGAGGAATTCTCCTGCCCTCCTCCATCCCTGTGTCACTTTCTGAGCGAAGACGCGGGAGAAGTTCAGGTTTTTAGACGTCAGGGCAGTGCTGTATTTTGTGGGCCTTCCGGCTCCTTGTCAGTTTTGCGACTTTATTTTTGCGCAAAAAAAAAAAAGAAAAAGAAAAAAGATATGGATGAATTCACAGCTTGGGATGGTAATGGATCGGTTATGGTTTGGATCATATTAATATCATATCTGACCTTAAATCTTAATTATAATATTCATATCCGACCTTAACTTGATTAGGGTTAAAAAATAAAAAATCCTATCCGATCCTACGAATTTTTTTAAAAATTTGATTCGACCCGATCCGACTTGATATACTATATATCTTTAAAAAATCGATCCGATCCGATCTTAAATCGACTCGTACCGGGTACATACCCGACCTAAACCATAGTTTAATAACTTTTTTTTTTTTATAATTTAGTTCAAAAATGAAAATAAAATTTACAAATTATAACAAACTCTAAAAATCTATTTATTTTATTTAATAATATTATATTAAAATAAAATTTTATTTTATTAAATATTATTAACGAATCGGATCGGATCAGACTTATTTATAAGCTAAATCTGAATCCAAACTTTTAATATTAAAACTTGATTTTAATCCGACCCTAACCCGATTTTTTAAGAAAAAAATCCGATCCGTCAGATTGGATTTTTCAGGTATCCATCGGATCGGATTGGATATTGCCATCCCTAATCATAGCATCAATTTCTATGAGTGGAATTTACATGGAAAAAAGATTTATAACGATGGATAGTTAGTCTAGTGGGTAAGGGTGTAAAATCTTTTAATCAAATTTTAGATTCGAAAATAGACTCGGGTTTTAGTTCAAATGACATCTCTTCTTTCCTCTCTTGTAATAGACTCAGATTCGAGTCTCATTGTATGCACAAAAAAAAAAAAAAATCTCGGATTCGAAATCTAAAAATGAAAAAGATTATATTGAGAGAGTTTTCTATTAAAATGCGTCCTACAAGTGATTGAATTGAATTAGTCAGAGTATGATTTCAGAGATAGCAAAAAAAAAAAAAAAGAATTAAAATAGCCCACACCGGCCCAAGTTGGCTTGCAGGATCACTTTGGGCCATTTCCGGGGGAGCAGGTCCAAGGCACTCCAAGCCCAATAGTCTTGATGACAGCAATGATACGAGGGAAGCTCAGAATGAAAATTCATGTAACTGCTCTATATAAGCTGTTTTCCATCATTGGGCTTGCCCATTATATGAAGGGTGCGATAGATTAGTGGTATGCCAACGTATTGCTTATTTAGCTCCATATATTATTTAATTTTTAATTTATATTTAAGATTTTAGTTAAAGTTTTTATTATTAGAAAAGACTTTACTATTTTATTTCATATTTATAATCTACACTATTAAGTGATATTAAATGCTAAAATTGCCATTCATCTTATTTTATCTGATCGGGATGTGATATGGCTTTGAAGGATGAATAGGATATAGACAATTCCAATAACATTTCATTATTGAACAAAAATCTATTTTTGATTTCTTTCGTCTATTCTATGAGCAGAATGGGGATACACGTTACACCACGATTTTGGATCAGAAGAGAAATTTCAAAAAATGATAAATCTATTCATTCTATCAATACCCAAGTCGGATTTGGTGTATCATAGAGGATTTACCTTTTCTATTGATTCTTATGAATTGGATCAAAAATAATTCTTGAATAAGATATTAATCTTGGGATGAATCAAAAAAGAAAATTTTATTGATTCTATCTATTCATTAATTTCACATTTAGTAAAGTAATTGATTTTTTCGGTTAAAAGATATCATCAAAATTCCAATAAATATTTACTTTAGTACCTTTTATCAACCACAAAATATATTTAATTTAAACCAACTTTTAAAAAATCGCAAGTAAATACATGAGAGGTTTTTCTTTTTATTTGTTTTTATTTGTGAAAATAAGCTGCATTTATTTTTGTTGAAGCCAAATTTGACTTCATAGGTAAATTACTCTCCTGGCTTGAATGGGGAACTGGGGATGTTTAGTCCATTGGACTTTCTTCAATGGTTGAACCTGCAAAAAGTGACTGGAGGTTGCTCCGTTAGAGGAGGTTCCAATTCTCAAGTCGGAAAAAGCGGTAAAGGGGATGAAAGACTGAAAGAATCTAAATCTTGTATTGTCTCTATGTGCTGTATGTAGAATAGAGTGAACGTACCTAGCGGGTTGTCTCTGCATAGTATATATATTATGTATGGCTAGTTTTGTAGGCGTTTAGGGGTATAAAAACCCTATTTATGTTGCGGAGAGATCATTGAAGATCTTTTGAGATTACTGGAATCATTGTCATAACTTTTTGTAGATTTAGAATCATTTGAGATAAAAAAGTTTCAGTTGTTGTCGTTGAAAACAGAAATGTCTTAGTTGTTAGGAGATTTACTTTATAATCGGGTGAGATTACAGTAAATTCATATTGGGTTAAGAAAAGTTTAAATTTGTTAAAAATTTTCTTCCTTATCAAATAATCATGAATTGGACTTGTCGCATAATGAAAATTATCTCTATAGGAAACAAAGGGTTCAAGAGTTTAGAAGGTCAAGAGAGAATAACCAAGCAATGCGTGAAGAAAAGTAAGATAGTAACCGAAAGGGCTTTACCGAGTGATGGCCTAGATGGATAATGATCGAGAGAGCATTACACCGAGAGATTTAGGTGTGCAGAGAGAGAGAGAGAGAGAGAGAGAGTTCAGCCGAGCAGAGACTGAAGTGTAAGAGTGTTTATCGAGAGATCGCTTAGCGGTTTGTGGACTTTATGATTATGGGTCTATTGGGGCTTTATAGTAATTGACTGTCAAATCAAGTACCATCAATTTTCAATTTTTGAAAAAGAATTTTTCTTTTTTTATTCTTTGTTTTTCGGCTGAAAATTGTTGTCCATGAATCCATCAAGGAATTAATAAGGAACACTTGGAAAATATATATTTATATTTTTTTTGGTATTGGACCAACTGATATTCAGGTTTTACCTGACCAATTCGGTCTGAGCACCATGGGTCCATTAAGGGATTGACTCTCCCAAATCCTTTTTCTCTATTCCTTGGGTTCGAACTCAAAACCTCTAGTTAATGGGGTAGAGTGTCTGACCACTCAATCTAAAGGAGTTTAGTTGGAAAAAATATTTTACTCTAAGTCCTACTAGGTAAATGAATTTTATCAAAGAGTCGTAAATTATTAAAAAAAAAAACAATTAATCTTGAAATTGTAATAAAAAAATAGAAGATTATTTTTCATTATAAAAAAATTTAAAACAAAAACTTGGAAATGCCATTAATTAAGATAAATATCATTAAGATACACACCATATTTTCTCATTTAATGTTAATGGTTGTTCCTAATAAAAGGTTTGGGAATATTCTCTCATTTTCCTTTTCAAGGGTATAACTTATATTCACTTAATTACCCTATTAGTTCACTTCACGAAATGAGGAAAATTGATGAGAAAAAAGAAAGTCAAATTTGTAACGTTTTCTCTTTATAATTGGTATTTTTCTCTTATTAATAAAAAAATTTAACCTTTAAAATGAAGAAAGTTAAAAAGTAAATGAGTTAATAACTAAATAAATTAAATTTTATATAACAGTCTGTTTAACAGATTTTAAAAAGTCTTTATTTAATTTTAAAAAATATTTTAAAAAATTTTAAATTATTTAAATTTAATAACCTTGAGTTTTGGTTAATAAGTACTAACACATAAATTTATTTAATTCTTAATTTATTTGCATAGAATAAACAATGACAAAAGGAAAACAAACATATAGAAAATCTCTTTCTTTCTTTTTCAATTGGATTTGGGTTTAAAGTCAACAATCCTTCATTTAAAAAAAAAAAAAAAATCACATTGGGTTGATCCCTCAATGTGTAAAATTCATTCGATATCTATTTTTATTATACATAAAATTTAAATTCTAAATTTTATTTAAAAATTATCAATTTTCTGTAGCCCAACAAATTAGGGTTGGGGCCGACAATCCTTCACTTCACTTGTCTAAGATCTTAGCTAGCAAGATTAGCGGATTCAACTACAATCCACACATTGTATTACCACATTACTTCCTTTGTCATTATCCAGCTTGTTTTCGTACGTACACACACATATTAGCCTTTAATTAGAGTTAAAACATAGTTAGACAAAACCTCGAATAAGTTAAACCTTCTCTCTTATAAGCTGTGATGTTATTATATATTCGTCTAATTTATAAATTATTATATAAACTTGATAAAAGTCTCTAAAAAAATAGTTTAATGGTCATAATATTTTTTTTTTTAAATTGAAAATCTTAATTCAAATCGTTGTATAATCAAAATATGTAAATTTGATAATTTATTGTGTACACTTCAATAGTAATAATTGAAATATTTATGTAAAAGATGATTGTTAATGTTAGAACCGTATACTTAAACGAGTCTAACCCACTATGATCCACAGTGGATGGTACTTCATATTAAAAATTTCATGATTTCTATATAAAATTTTCAAACTTAATTAGGTTGTCTCAAAACGTCCTGTGTATCTGAGGAACCGCACTGTCCCTAATTACAGGTTATGGGATTTTTGGCTTGGGTTGGGTAAGGCAATATTGAGTACTTGGCATGGATTGAACAGGGCAATATGGAGTATTTGCAGATCCAAGATTTCTTATATTTTTACGGAGAATAATTAATATGTTAACTTAGTGATGGGATATGGTCAATAACTCAGCTAGAAATGTCAATTTTTGGAAAGCCCATAAAAGGCGGCCATCGATCGATGTCCAAATATTATGACTATTCATCGAAATGTCTCCGTCGCCCAAATCTCACGAACGAAGGGCCTTAGCCGCCCAGATTTCCCGAACGATAGGATTTCAGTCGCTCCGCTAACCGAACGTGGTTCATCAAGCAAGGCTAATCGCCCCGATCGGACATTCAATTGTTGACCCCTCAATCGAATGAACTCTGAAAACCATTCATTGGTCGAACAACTGATTGATAGTCAACAATTCTAACGATTCCAAAAAAGGTCAAAACATCCTAATGAATCCGATTTCCTATTTTAGAATAGCATCTTTAGGATCTTTTGGTTAAAAAAAGCATCTCTTCAGAAAACGGAAGTTTCACAAAGGATGAGAATTACAATTAATTCGGAGTATGGAATCCCCAGGATTTTTGGATCGGCTCGATAAGGAAAGTAGGGTTGAAGCACCCCGACGGCATACGACTCTCGTAGGTTTAAGATATCTAAAAAGCCCTACAAATCAGATACGCTCTTTGGGTCAGACACATTAGACACTCTAATCATAGGGAACTACTCCTTTGAACTCTCAGTCTGTTTCTTTTTCATTCGAAAACCGCTCTTTCTGACTTGAGCATCGAAATCTCCCCGTCGGAATACCCTCCAGCGGTTTTTGCAGGTATTACATCTCTTCTAACGGTAACGGTTCAAATTTATAAAAAGTCGGTATCTATGGAATCATAACCCACATCCAACATATTGGCGCCATCTGTGGGAAACAGACTAGAGCAACTTCTGTTATTCTGATAACTATACCTCCGAGAACCAAAGCATCTTCGAAAGCCACCTCCATTGTAGAAGGGCACACTGCAACACTTTCTGAAACCGCCCTTCTTATAGCACCCGATCACTCTGTTCGTGATCATGCGACCTCCCCTTACCCACCTCATTAGGAACAGACCCTGCAGCTTGTGATCCCCGGCCAGCCGATTATGGCCCCTGCACCAAAGCAGGCGAACCAGACCCAAATGGAAAGGTTGGAGTCGAAATTCCAAAGAATGAGTAAATAACTGGAGGGATTCAGTCGAGCCCTCAGATCAGACGGCCACTCATCCGCAGCGGAGTCTGAATACGAGTGACCACCGAGACGAGAACTTCCTGTTAATTGTGAACCCTCGGCGACCTCTCAATACGATTCCAAAGATCTGAAAAGACAAGTCCAACAACTTGTGACTGCCGAGCTTAAAAGGGCGGGTGCAAAGAATGTGGAAGATCCTCTGCATCCTTCAGGTGAATCGCTCTTCGACTCAAAGATCTCCTCAGAACCAATGCCAAGAGATATCCTTTTACCTCCCATGGAGCGATATGATGGAACAATTGATCCCAGTGACTACGCCGCCCATTTTATAACAGTTATGGTCTCTAGAGATCTGTCAGACGCAGCGATGTGCAAGCACTTCCCCATTACTCTCAAGGGTAATGCCCTGACATGGTTTAACACTCTCCCACCGTTCAGTATCAAGAGTTTCACCTAACTCCGACAACAGTTTGAAACTCATTTTATAATCAATCGGGGAGCCAAGCGGAAATCCACTTTCTTGTTATCATTGCAGCAAAGGGAAGAAAAGTTTCTAAGAGATTTCCTGGAAAAATTTAAAATAGAGATGCTAAAGATCCCCGCTTTGGACCATAATATCGCATTGGTCACTCTCCTAACGAGTTTGCACTCCTCCAACATGAAAGTTTCTATTACAAAGAAACCTCCAACAACCATCTAAGAATTTTACTCCCGAGCGGAGAAGTATATCGTAGTGAAAGAAGCGAAGGCTTTCGACCGAAGAAGGAACCGTCATAACAGAAAAGAACGCAACCGATCGCCTCGCTAGTCCTCTCCGAAGAGAAGCAAACCAGGAGCTCTACCTTCTCGAAGGTTCAGCATCTATATGCCATTGAACGAGATCCCAAGTCGAGTTTTATACCAGAAAAAAAATAAATCATACGTCAGATGGCCCCCTCATCCCACAGAAGAAGATCCTAAGAAAGACAAGTCCAAGTACTGCCATTTCCATTGGGACTACGGTCACACGACCGATGAGTGCAAAAGACTTAAGGAGGAGTTGGATTTTTTAGTTCACAATGGTAAACTACAGAAGTTCATCAGCATGGAAGGAAGGAATCTACCTTCCCTGACAGCCGCAAACACCACGAGAGAATGAGTTGCCCGATAGACCGGATCCCAGGCCGCCGCATGATGAATTAGGAAGGGTGATTCTCCAAATCCGTGGTGAAGATAACTGGCATGAACCCTATGTTCCCACTAGTATTTGTCCGACATATGACCCGGAGTTCCCTGTGCTTTTCCTTTGATAAAGATTTCGGCATTCTCCTGTTACTTATTGATAGCATGCGGCACGGGATTCTTAATGACCTACGGAGAAAGCACCTCTCCAGACTTCTAAAGTCTCTAATCAATCGTTGGGCCTCAGGCGCTCAGTTCCTTCCGAACGAATGTATTATTAAGTTGGGATGAAACTCCCTGAATGGGCGGATACGACGCTGACTTCTAAAGTCTCTAATCGATTGCTGGGTCTCAGGCCCCCAATTCCTTCCAAACGAATGTGTCATTAAGTTGGGATGAAACTTTCCGAATGGGTGGACACGAATCTAACTTCTAAAGTCTCTAATTGATCGTCGGGACTCAGGCACTCAATTCCTTTTAAACGAAAGTGTCGTTAAGTTGGGATGAAATTTCTCGAACTGGCGGACACGGCCCTGACTCCTAAAGTCTTTAATCGATCGTCGGGTCTCAGGCGCCCAGTTCCTTCCGAACGAATATGTCGTTAAGTTGGGATGAAACTCCCCGAACGGGCGGACACTGCCTTAACTTCTGAAGTCTCTAATCAATTGTTGGGCCTCAGACGCCTAGACCTGCCCGAACGAATGTGTCGAATAGGTGGACACAGCCCTAACTTTTGAAATTTCCCAATCAAACGTTGGACCTCAGACGCCCTGGCTTAACCGATCGAGCATGGCATCAAGAAGGGATGAATCTCCCAAGTAAATGGATATGGTCTCGATACCAAAGGTTCTTTACTATACGACAGGTCCAAGTCGCCCCGACTTCATCAAGCGTATGGAATAAAGCATTCGAAAGTTTCTCTATCGTAGAAAATTATTACACCTCAATGAAACATGAGACAAAAGGAGAAAATTTCTTCATATCGGAACAATGCAAAGTTACAAGGGAGCATAAGGAACGATAGAAGTAATTGGGGTAGAATCCAGATCCGCTGATCCGTTAAGAGGAGGCAAAGCCTCATACTAGCCGACGTGTCGAAAGATCTCCTTTGCACACCTCAAATGCTCAAGCAACCTGAGTTGGGAAAGCTGGAGGTCAGCAGTATCTTTGGCAACAGATGCCTTGAGATCGGTTATCTCTCGTTCAGTACTTTAAAGAGATTTCTTTTGAAGACGAGCTAATGTTTTGGTGGCTGTTAATCTTGCCTCCCGAACGCATAATTCCGCTTCCAATTTTTCACAACGTTCTCGAGCCAAAGTTAGGTCCGCCTGGAGATGCTGATCTGTCTGTTTTCCTCCTCTTCGAAGTTTTTTTCCTGATTCTTTAGAGCGTCCTTCAGATCTAGCACCTGGTTACTCAAGCGGATAGCTTGTTCATCGCACTCTTTTCTTTACCTTCTTTGAGACTTGGTCAAGGCTGAGGCCTGGGAAGAAATATATTTGTCAAAATCATGAGATGACAAAACCAAACATAGCTCGAACAAAGAGAATGCTTACCGTAAACCAAAGAGAGTAAATGGCTTTGTCAACGCAATCCGGAGGCATCGTTTGGAGGGTGAGTTTTGGAGAAAACTCGAATCGTTTGGTCAGCTACAGTGCCACTTTTGAATCAATGAATTTAAACTGACGGCCCCCCACATAGACCGCCACCGATCATTCTTCAAAATCATCATCTTCTCCAACGGGAGACTTAACCGGAATAGGTAGTGGAACGTTGTACTCTTTTCTTCTATGTCTTGCAAAAGACAGCAGGATCCCTGAGGAGACTGTTTCGATACTTCTCCTGGAGTGAGAGCAGAAGCGTGTATCGCTGGGGCCTCTTCTCGCCGTTGTGAATCCTGAGCTAGAGCACTTTCAGTCGCCTCAAGGAGTTCCTCGTCCGGAACGTTCTCCTCCCTGGCCTCAAGGGGTTCATCAAGAGTCACCGGATGGTCGGCTGGTTGGCCCTCTTCCGTTTTAGAGTGTTCTTAGAGAGGCTTATGTTCTCCAGTTCCAGTCGGCTCCTCCTCCTCATCAGCGAGTGGGCCAGGTGATAGGATCCTTGATCTTTTCCGCTAGGACTTAGGGGAGCTACCAATTATTTCCCTCTTCACGTTTGGCCGCACTTTTCGCTCGGTGGAGACCTCATTGAGAAGAAAAGCATTCGCAACCGACACAGAATCAATCAACTCAGTTCCTTGTCACTCTAGTAAGATAGGCTTGGTGATCTGTCTCGCCTCATCCACCACCAAGTCGGACAACGACAACATTTTGTTTTCTATCAAAAGATCTACCCAAAGGCTCCGATGATAAGCCTCACAATAGCGGCTGACAGTTCACAGAAAACGAGAATGACGAAAGAGATTCGGGATCTTCATATTCAAGAAAGACGCTTGGTTGGCATCCGAAAGCGCTGGAAAGAGGTCCTTATTCAGAAACCTCACGAAGAAGAACTTATGCATTCAATGTTTATCTTGAGATACACTATAGAAGAACCTCCAACTAGACTCTCGACGAGTTTGGCGCTTATACCAACCATAGGTAGAACCTTTGGAGCTATATCACCCCAAAGAAAAAAGGGCCTCAAAAATTTCCAAATCAAAGCGAATACGGAAAAACTATAGTAAGGAAATCAAGGCAATCAGAAAGCGCCAAGCGCTTGGGATAAGCAGCGAATGATAGATGTTCCAATAACTCAAGACCTCCGTCAGTGGGCCCGTGTATGAGATCCTCAAATCGTACTTGACACACTGTTTGTACACCGGAACACAACCCTCAGGTGCATGGTTCGCTCTGTCCCCTTCAACGGGCAACACCAATTCGAAGTCGCTCCCGAGCGACATCTCCCTTTGAACTTCCATCAGATCCTCCTCGGTCATGATTCTCTGAATGCTATCTACACCTCACGATGATGGAGAATCTTTCGATATTTTTCCTGCAAGAAAGGTTATTCAAAGGAAGGTTAGAAGAGCAGTAAAAATGTTGAGATATTTGATCCTTTGGTGAATGAGAATCCTTTTGAAGCGTATAAAAGACGATTCACGAAAATCGAAATGACAAAAGTCACATTAAAAAGTTCCGTACCTTTTTAAATAATCATTACTCATTGCGTCTCTTTACCAAGAAGGCAATGAGTCGGGGACAAATGATGGGACATTGTCAAAAGCCCAGCTAGAAGGGTCAGCTTTTGGAAAGCCCATGAAGAACGACTACCGATTGATGTCCAAATATTATGACTATTCGTCGAAGGGTCTCCGTCGCCTAGATCTTACGAACAAAGGGCCTCAGCCGCCTGGATCTCCCGAACGATAGGGTCAGTCGCCCCGCTAACCAAATGTGGTTCATCAAGTAAGAGTAATCGTCTCGATCGGGTATTCAATCGTTAGCCCCTCAATCGAATGAACTCTAAAAACCCTTCATTGGTCGAATGACTGATCGATAGTCAACAACTCTAACGATTCCAAGGAAGGTCAAAACATCCTAATGGATCCGATTTCCTATTTTAGAGCAGCATCTTTAGGATCTTTAGGTTAAGGAAAACATCTCTTCAGAAAATGGAAGTTTCTCAAAGGATGAGAATCACAATTAATTCGGAGTATGGAATCCCCGAGATTTTCGGATCGACACGATAAGGAACCCCGACGGCATATGACTCTCGTAGGTATAAGATATCTAAAAGACCCTCCAAACTAGGTACGCTCTCTGGGTCAGACATATTAGACACTCTAATTATAGGGAACCACTCCCTTGAACTTTCAGTCTGTTTTTTTTTTTTTGTCATTCGAAAACTACTCTTTCTGACTTGAGCGTCGGAGTCTCCCCATCGGAGCACCCTCTAGCGGGTTTTGCAGGTATTACATCCCTTCTAACAGTAACTGTTCAAGTGTACAAGAAACCGGTATATATGAAACCATAACCCACCTTCGACACTTAGGTGACAGGAAAATGAAAACGGAAACACAAAAATAGATATGAAATAATATTTGAAAATAACATTTTATAAGAATAAAGAAAATGGAAATATGAACAAACACATAAATATAAAAAATATTAATTAATTTAATGTGTTAAAATGTTAAAAAGGAAAATAGAAAACATTTCAAAAATCAAAAAACATTAATGTTGAGAAGATTTATGTATCATCCATGTTAACTCATTAGCTATGGATGTTAAGAAATTGTATCCCCTGAATATTGTCCCTCCCCTCCTCCCCAGAGGCCTTTTTTATTTGTTGTTGAAGGATTCCTCAGGTGTTGGTGTATTACTTGGTGTTTTATATAATTCAGTGATTATACTATTGTGATTGGACCTTTCCCCCTTTCTTGAAAAAATAAATTCAAAATAAAAAAGTTTATATATTGGTGTCTAATTAGATTTGAGCATTATATATACAATACTTAATTTTGACTTGATGGACACCATGCATCAAATATCTTGTTGCCAACAATAGCATATAATAGACATTAAGATTGTAATTAAAATGATTAATTAGAAAATAGCACCAACCTCACATGTAAATTAAGAGATTTTGTCTTATTTGTGGGTATCCATAGGATTTTAATCCTTGAATTACCATCTAATCATTATTAATTTAATTATAATTATATTTTATTGAATAGAAATTGATAAACTCATTAGAATTGGTTAATCAACTGATAGTTAATTTAGTATGATGTGGTGTTATATCTTTTAATCAAGATTTTAATTTTAAATTTTAAAAATTAAAAAAAATTATATTAAGAGAATAACTCTTAAAATAAATAATTATAAATCTCAAAATAAATTAATTAAAATATAATCTCTCGTATATAAAAAAAAATTCTTCTTGTGAACAAATGAGGCCTTCATGACCTAAAGCCCATAAAAGTTTTCATCAAACCTATTGTCACTACGTGAAAACCGAAACCCCCCCCCCCCCAAAAAAAAGAGAAAAAGAGGAGAAAATGAAAAAAAAAGAAAAAAGAAAAGAACGTTTGAGAGAAGGAATATTGATTTTTGAAAACGTTTGTCCGGAAGAGAACTGTGAAGCTGCCACATGTCCCCCTCTGCATGCTCAACCCAAATACTATGCAGCCACGCATCTCTGCGCCCATACCTTACCACCAACCTTGTCATTCTTCCCACACCCCCCGCTCCCCCTCTCTCGAGCTGTCCCTATATAGTTTTGCACTTGCTCCCCTTCTCTCAACACACACGCCTCTCTGCTGTCGTCCCAAACCTCAATACTTCTTTCTTGCCCTAGTGCCATCTCTCTCTTTCTCTCTCTCTCATCAAAATGAGCCGTGTTTGTGCAGAACAACATCACAAATTCCATTCTCTCCATCAACCCAACTCCAAAAAATCCCTAATTAGAGACCTTGACATCCCACCTAGAAAACTTCTCTTTCGCAGCCAAAACCTTGTTCCCTCCGACGACTTCTCCTCCTCCTCCGATTATTTCTTCGCCGATATGCCGAAAAACTACTCCCCTGAAGAAACCCTCCTCCAGAAATACCTCCCCTTCAACAACCTCGCCGATGACTCCGATTCCGACGACCCCTACTCCTCCGATCACTTCCGGATGTTGGAATTCAAGGTCCGTCGCTGTACCCGCAGCCGCAGCCATGACTGGACCGACTGCCCTTTCGCTCATCCTGGCGAAAAGGCTCGCCGAAGGGACCCCAGAAGGTACCATTATTCGGGGACTGTCTGTCCCGAGTATCGCCGTGCCAGTGGGTGTAGCCGAGGAGATAATTGTCAATTTGCACATGGAGTGTTTGAGTGTTGGCTTCACCCCGCTCGGTACCGGACGGAGGCGTGCAAGGATGGTAAAAATTGTAAGAGGAAGGTTTGTTTCTTCGCTCACACCCCGAAACAACTGAGGATTTTGCCGTCTTTGCAAAGCGAAGATGCGGCGGTTGATAGTGTTGTGATTGGTGGTGTTAATAGTCCTCCTCCTTTGGAAAAGAGATTTAAGAGTCACTGCTGTTTGTTTTGTCATGGTCATGCATCCTCTCCCAAGTCTACTTTGATGGGTATCTCTCATTTGTCTCCACCGATGTCGCCGTCGCTCTCGCCGCCTCTTTCTCCTCTCGAGAGCGGTGGGTTTTCTCCGTATTCAAGAGGTTTAGGCAAGTATAATCAGCATAATCATGGGGTTCTTTGCTACAAAGATGTGGTGAAGGAGTTGATGAGTTCTTTTGATGCTATGAATCTGAATGAGGCTTCTCCTCCGCCTTCGCTTTCGCCTTTGTCTTCTAGTAAGTACCATAATAATAATCTCTCTTGTGTTGATGTGAATTTCAATAATGAAGACCATCAACAGTTCACTCTCTCACCGGCTTCGAATGAATCATCATCTAATTCAAGTGAATATTTCTGTGGTGATTATTACAAGTCTAATTCAAATTACAAGAGCTTTGCTGCTGAGGAAAATGAGTGTCCAGATCTTGGATGGGTTAATGATCTTCTGATGTAGATGCTGCAAAGCCATGATGATGATTTAATAGAAAGATTTGATGGAGGATTTTTGTATATAGAGAGACTGCTGCACCAGCCGTATATATAATTATGTTATATATATATGTCATTTGGTGTTCATATTTATTGTTGATTGTTGCTGTTTCTTTTGATTTTTTTCTCTGTACTCGAGTCCGTCGAATTTGGTCCGCTCTTCATCATCAGCTTCTCCTTATGTCGAGAGCTTGATCTTTCGTTTATCTAAAATCTGCAACTTGCAGGTAGAAATGGCAAAACATTGTTTATTTTAATGTACCTCTCTCTCTCTCTTTGTTATTGAGAATCTATTCTGTAGGTTTCTTTATTTGGGAAAAATGCTATTAGACAATGCAGATTGCTGGATTAGGTCATTACTACCATTATTGAATAGATAATGTTTTTTATAGGTACTTCCATAATTGGACATTAAAAAAAAAGGGGTCTTTTTAGAAGATAAAGGCAAACTTGGTATTTCCTTGGTAAGTTACATGGGTTCTTGAACACCTTAGAGAGAGAGAGAGAGAGAGAGAGAGAGAGAGAGAGAGCCAAGATCTGAAATGAAAACGCTGAAATAAAAATTGAGAAGAGCATATATTTGATAGGAGAAAAGTGAAAAATCTGAAATGGAGATGTAGAGAACTGAAACTGGCGTTCTCCTATACAAAGGACATGGAGACATTTCTAGAGTGCATGCACCTTCAACAACTTTGTTTATTTTTCCTTTTCTTTCTTGTAACTTCTAGAACTAACTCCTGTTCGGTCTATTCATTTTCTTTTTATTTTATGACCATGAACACCCACAATATACCCAATAACATAAAACCATACGCACTACATAAATATATATATCATTTTATCTGAAAAATTCTCTAGGTGGAGTTATATTGCACGGAAACAGAAATAGATATAAAAATAATATAAAAAAATGACACTTTATAAAAATAAAAGAAATGAAAATATGAAAAAATGAATAACTAAAAAAATATAAAAATTTTTATGTAGATGGATGATTTTATCAAAATAATAGAATAGTTATATTTATAATAATAATAATATAAAATGATTAAATATATAATTATTAATCATAATAAAAATAATATAGAAATAAAAAATATAATTAAATAAGTAAATAATTCATTAAATATGAAAAAATTATGTAAATATAAAAATTATAAAGATTTTTATGTAGATATTAATTAATTTAACATATTGAGATATTTCAAAAATAAGAAATATTTTTGAAAATATTTCATAAATGGTATTGTCCAGAAGTTTTTGATGGGAGGGATCCAAAAGATATGCCTATGAATGATGATTTCTTTTTCTTTTTTTTTTTTCCTTATAGAGAAAATGATAAGTTGATAATTTATCAAATCTTTTTACAACATGCATTTCAGTACCCCAAAACGCCCCTTGAGAATCAAAAGGGAAAAGAAGAAATAAAATAGAGTGGGGGCAAAAGTAGCTAGATTCACCAAACAATCAGAAACATAAGGTGAAGAAATAAATCTCAATATATGTGGAAGTAGCAGAAGATAAAATTAAATTTTAGGCTGCTCCAATTGGAATAATTTTTCTTCCTAACATTAAATTCTTGAAACCTCTACACAACCTCTGCATTCCACCCAACAGGATCTTTTATGGACATTGAAATGGTAAAGACCAATTTTTTAGTATTTTTTTTTCAAGATCTCATACATGTAATTTCATGGTCTATGTAATAAAAAATTGAATTTTCGTGTATATATGTAATTTTATAATCTCTATGTAATAAAGAGAAAAAAATATCAAATTATTTGATTTGAATGATCGGATACTCTACCTTTTAACCATTGGTCTTGATTTCGAATTCTGAGAATGGAAAAAAAAAATTGGAGAGCCAACCCCTAATGGGCTCCACAGTACTTGGGTCAGACTAGTCGTAGCAACCAGATACCGGCCAGTGAAAATAAAAAAAAAAAAAGATACCGGCCAATGAAAATAGGGGGAAAAAAAACATTCCACTCAACACGAATTATGTTTCCATTATAATGTTCTTATTCTTTTTTTCTTTTAATACAAAGATTCAAATTCAATATTTCTAAAATGAAGAAGGTGATGCAATTATAGCTCATTGACAAGGTTCTTATTCTGTTTTTTTTGCCCCCTCAGGAAAAATGACATCATGCATCTTGGTATAAATTATCTATACGAAATTCTCTAGCCATATTAATTTTGAATGAGTAAATTACATGTTTAGTCCCTAAAGTTTACCCTATTTTCACAAATTAGTCCATATAGTTAGGAATGCTATCTTGTGATTCTCAAACTTCCAAAATTATAACGAGTAAGTCCTTCCGTCACTGACGGTAATAATCTGGCATCTGGCTATCAAGTGCTGATTTGACAGTCTACGTGGTTGTATGGACGTTGATGTATCATGGTCAGGTTAGCAACCTCGACATATTATGTGGCCACGTTAGCATTTTGCTGACATGGCAGTGCCACGTTGTCATTTGCTGACGTGGCACTGCCACATCAGCTTAAGGGGGGATTATGGTCATTTTGCTTTTTGGCCTATTACCAGCTGGATTTAACCTTACGCCAATCATATCCACAGAGAAACCCATAATCATCTAACTCCAAACAAACAGGATCAGATTTGAGGAAAATACAGAAAATTGAGGAATTGAAACAGCATATGAAGAAAATTGAATACAAAATTGACGAAAATATAGGAAAATACACTGACAGACAAACCCATAATCATCTTAAGCAACTGAAATAGCAGATGAAGAAAACATTTCATTTGAGGAAAATACAAAAATTTGAATACAAAATTGTGGTAGAGAATGAAAATTAATTAAAAATTGAGAAAAAATTTTCCACTCTCAAAGGAATAAAACTTCAGAAGAACAACCACAGAAGGAAGTTTGAGCAAATCTTCTGAAAAACTTTCGAAAAACACCCCGAGCATATGGTTGGTGCCTCTTCCAACATCTGGAACCCTAATTGCTCTCTTTGGCCCGTCGAGGAATGATGGTGTCACGAACAAGTTTGAGATTTGGATTGTCGAGTGAGTCTCATCGATTTGCAAGAAACCCCAATATGAGAGTAGACTTCTTGGATCTGAAACTAAGGCGTGGAAGAGGAAGTTTAAGACGATTGAAGAGGAGACGATTTTCCAAATCCCAAAACAACAGATTGACGAGGAGACAATTTCAAACCATTTGATTTTGCCTCTTAGAAATCCAAAATCGAAAAAAGAGAGGGAGAAAGAGATGGAAGATGGAGAGAGGAAGTTTCAAAACCCTAACCTAGGTTTGTTTTTCCGTGATGTTTCTGGGGGAAACCCTAACCCTAGCTTTGGAGAAGAAGAAGGAGAACAAGAAGATGATGAAGATGATGATGATTCAACGTCTCTCTCTGCTCTCGATTGCGGAAAGACCAAAACATGTCTCTCTCTCTCTCTTGATTGCAGAAAAATCCCTCCGATACTGATGTGGCAGTGCCATGTCAGCAAATGACAATGTGGCACTACCACGTCAGTAAAATTCTGACATGGCCACATGATGTGTTGAGATTGCTGAACTGGCCATGACATATCAGTATATGATCATATAGACTGTCATTTGTTGGCAAGGCTGTCGCTGTCAGTGATGGAAGGACCAACTCGTTATAGTTTTAAAAATTTGAGAATTACAAAATAACTTTTTTAACAATAGGGGATTAATTTATAAAAATAAAATAAAATTTAAAGACTATGTAATTTACTCAATTTTGAATCATGCATGAACTGTTTAGCAGTAGCAAGCAGATATTATAGCAGAAGCAGATGCCTAGAAATGAGAGGAATATTCAGTACCATTATTCATCAAAACAAAGAACTTTAAAGAGGCCGTACATTTAACCAATAAAATAAGAAAATAGTAAGTGAAAAAAAAATGAGAACTGATTCCTAAAAGCTTCATTAGCATTGCAACTTGTACCAAATATTAACCTATTGAACAGAATAAGTATAAAATATTAATTATTTCGTAAAAATGATAAAATAATCATTTTTATAATAAAAATTTAAAATAATTAAATATATAATTATTAATCATAAAATAAATAAAATTAAGAATAAAAATTATAATTAAAGAAACAAATAATTTGTTTAAATTAAAAAAATAAATGTAACTTACTAAACAAACACTATATTATCACCCTCATTTTAGATTATTATTATAAAATATGACTACCTTTGTTTTCCGTAACAATTATTCAAAGTTATTGTGTTTTATTTGTTTTAAATACTTAAGCAAAATCCATTTTTGCTTCAACCGAGTAAAACTAGAAATAATTTTTCTTAAAAAAAAATATATATATATATTTTTATGCAGTGATAAAGCCACGATGGAGAGTTGGCGCAGCTATTGAAATTTTGGGGGAAAAAATTACTGCATATATTTTTCTAGATATATTTTTTTTAAAAAATCATTAAAAGTCTAATAATATCACTAAAAATTATAAATTTGATGCTAAAAATTCAATAAAATTCCTTGACAACGCTGTTTATTCTCAGGACTTGTTTTCCTTCACTGCCTCATCCATGTTACATTTTACCGGATCAAATAAATTTTTAATTTGAAACCCGTTTCTATACGTGTTTTTCAAAATTTTGTGATTCGAATAATTTTAAAATATATATATTTATTATATATATACATATATAATGAAAAAAAAAAAGTTATTTTTCAGAAGAAGCAAAGTCTTATGTTGCACAGAAGGAAGGATGGGATGGATGAATAACCATTTGTACGATTGCAGGAGCCCCTATTGCAGGGTGTTTCCTCGGAGGGATACTTATCCTATTCAGGACAGCTAATAAAGGAAAGCAGGAGGGGATGGACCATGAGGCCGTGTTTGGAATGGGGGGCCTTGATAGGGTCGAAGGGTGGTAACAGCAACATTGTGTTGTGGGTGTTGGGTGGGGGGGGTCTCTGGTTAGGTGGGTGTGTGATTGCTCACAAGATCCACAAGGGAATGGTGTGGGAGAGGGGGAGCAACCCATGCTAAAATGACCTCTTGTAGGGTCCCCCCACCCCACCCCACCCCACTTCCCACGGATATTGAACCAGCCCTTGCAACAGTAAATACTCTTTCGACCAACACTTTGAGATTTTGGTGGGTAGAACTAATACGGTAAAAAAAAAAATCTTAATTTTGAATTAAAAATCTAATTAATTCTTATTTTAAGATAATTTTAAAATGATTTTTGATTAATAAGTTTAACTCACCCTCCCAATATTATATCAATATTATATCATTGTAATATTAATAACACTTTTAAATTATTTTTGATTTAAAGAATTTGAATGTTTAGCGTGGTGCTGATATGATTAATAAAACTTTTCTCAAGAAAAAATAGTTTAAAAGTAATTCAAAATGCAAATTATTAATATTTTGAATTTGATAATAAGAATTTTTTTTTATTTTAATTATACGAGATTTGAATCCTAATTCTTGAGAATGAGGGTGGGTTGTGCCCTGGGGGGATTAGGTCACTGCAAAAAAATGGTCTTTAGTGACTAGAAATTTAGTGACGATCAAAATTTTGATCACTAATAGTAGCCTTTGGAGACGAAAAAAAATTCATCACTATATTTTGATCATCATGTAAATTTTAGTGACGAATATAAAAAAATGGTCACTAAATGGCATGGCGGGAAAAAATCCGTCAATTTGAAAACCATTAGTAATCAAATTTGGTGACAACAATTTTTTTTGCCATTAAAATTTGGTCACTAAATGACACAACACAAAAAGGCCTTTGGTGACTTTTAGTGATGACTTTTTTTGTCACTAAACTTGAGGTCAATTTTTACATTTTTTAGTGACGACAATGGTTGCCACTAAATATATGTAATTGTCGTCACTAAAAGGGTTGTTGTAATCCCACATCGAATAACAAAACAAAATTCAAGGTACATATAAATATCCTTGAAATAATAACAATTGGATGATCTAAAGACCTGCCCAACCGCACCGTTAGACCTAGACTCGGTCCAATCCAAAGATCATCTCAATCGCACCGTTGGTCCAAGCTATCGATGCTGATGGTGGTCGCCGACGGTTCAGGCAAGACCGCTAGTCGTCGGCCTCGGCCGGACCGCCGGATTCCGACACCGGTAGGACCACCGGATTTCGACACTGACGGGACCACCAGATTCCGGCACCGACGGCCGCGGCCGGCTGGATGCCGACATCGACAGCTATGGCCGGCTGAATGCCTACACCGGCGGTCGTAGCCCGCTGGCATTCGGTAGCGGTTTTTGCCGCTGGTAGTTCTTGGCAATTTCAGAGTGACCATCGGTCCTTTTTAGTGACTACTTTTTTGGTCACCAAATGTCGCCACTAAATACGTTGATCGATCTATTTTTAGTGATCACTTGTACTTTTAGTGACCAATTTGGTGACAATTTTTTTTGTTACTAATCTGGTGACGAAAAAATTTTTGGTCACTAAAGTCGACTCTTTAGTGACGATTTTTTGTATTCCGTCACTAATGATCTTTAGTGATGGAGCTTTGATGACTACTGGGTGATGACATTTTTATAGTCACTAATATGATTTAGTGATGATATTTAGGCTTTTAATGACTAAAATGCTTCTATCATTAAATGTTATTTTTTCATAGCGAGTGCTTATCACTTAAATAAAATTTGACGAAGAGTGCAACTTTTTTAATTAACTTATTATACCAGTCACATCGTTTTTTAACTTTTCAGCCAAAAAAAGGGCGTATTGGATCTCTCTCGCTCTCTTTTTTTTTTTAATCTAAAAAATTTTCAAAATTAAAAAAAAAAGTAATATTATTATTGATCCTTGATTGAATGGTGTTCATGGGACAAGAGCCCCATACCTGCAATGTCTTTTTATACAACTTTTTGCATATGGGGTTTTTCTCGACGTCTGTTAATTCTTTTTGGGACCTGGGTCCCAAAGTATGGATCTGTTGAACCAGACTTTTGGGGTATATTAGTTGTTTCCCCCCACAAGGTGCACAGTCTGCAGGTAAGGTTTCTAACATGTTTGGGAGATCGATACAATGAGTCAGGATTTGGTTTTCAAATTTTGAAAATGGTGACTTTCTAAAATAAGACAATTCCCCCTTTTTTCTTTTTTCTTTTTGTTTATATGATTTACTTTTAAGTTTTGGATTCAAGACATGGGAGTAAAAGAATATGATTTGAAAGAGTTAATCCCTTCAAGAGGACTTCACAATATTCAAATCAAATTAGTTAGGCGATATCTAGATATCGATTGGTGGCAAATAATCTACTTATACAAATATATATATATATGTTTACTTTTAAAATAGCTTTCAATTCTATGGTTTCCTCTATATAGTTTACCATCTAAAAGAACACATTGATATCTATTGAACCATTTTTGAAAATGGTTTTCAATGCTATAATATTGTTAAGGGTAAGTTTGGTTCGCAGAAAAAGAAGGGAGAGGGGAAGGGAAATGGGAAGATTTACTTTATTTGATAGAAATGAATGGATTTCTTTTATTTTTGCTTGGTGGGAATGGAAAAAAAAGAAATTAGTGATATTTTTATTGTTTTATTAGAATGAAAAGTGAAAGAAAATATCATTAATTTTACTATTATAACCTTTGAAATAATATTTTTAATATTTTTCACCATAATTTTTTCTTTTTTAATTTAAAATATTTTTCTAAAAATATATATTTTTCTAAAAAATAGTTATTTAATATATTTTTCTTATTTTATAAATTATTTTTATTATTATTTTATATTAAATAAAATTAGAATATTAATGTAAAAAAAATAAAAAAATAAAATTAGAAAAATTAACTTTTTCAATAAAATTAATGAAAAAAATTAAATTTTATTAGTTTATATTAAATAAAATTGAAATAGAAAAAATGATAATTCCATAAATATGAAAGAAGTGCAATAACAAATTTATCCAAAAATTTTATTTCCTTCTATTTTCATCCATTTTAGGACGTGAACAAAAATGATTTCTTAAGAGGTTGAAAAAGTAATTATACCCTACTTGTACTTTTCTCTATATTTCCTTTCTTATCAAATAAGTGAAATATATTATTTTATTTCATTTTTACTTTCCCTCTCTTTCTTTCATTTTTCAACCTAACCAACAATCCCCAAGAATTCTAGTTTTGATTCTAACTTCGAAAAACTGTCAGAAACATCTTCAAAATTCTTGGTTTCAATGCAATACTAAAATCTAGACATCTCTGGATAGACAGTCTACCTTACCCCCCCCCCCCAAAAAAAAGAAAATTCTATTTTTAAGAATTTGAAATTAATAGAAAAATTGAAACAAAAATTCAAGAAAATAAATCCAAAAAGTGGTAGATGGAAAGGAAAAGCAGCAAAACCTAAGCGAAAAGGAGAGAAATTAGCTAGAGCTCTTATGCGATGCTAGCGTAACTAATTATTTCACAAACAATACTAACTAAAGTTGTCATAAGTGAAATTTGAGATTATTTTTTTCCTGTATAAGTGGATTATTTATCATCAATTTATGTACAGATTTTATTTGATTAATTCGATTTAAACACTATAGGACGCTTTATATAGGATCGACTCTCTCAAATCCCATTTTATCATTCTCAAACTCCAACTTTAGATTTATGATTAAGGAGTATAACGTATAATCGCTACATAGATAGAAAATTGGTGAGATCTTTTTTTTTTTTTGGCTTACATGTCCTTCAAGGATAATTCAAATGATATAATATTTTTATTTTTATTCCTTTTTTTTGATTCAATTTCATTTCATCGTATCTTTTTATTTAAAAAAAAAAAAAAAAAAGGAGGGGCGAGCTGGCAATCCTATGGACCGATCAAACTAGGCCCACGATGGAGCTGAGCCCATGAACTAGTGGGCTGACACTATCCCCAAAACCCTGGAAGCGTTTACTTTTTTTTTTTTTTTGGTTACAAGGAAGCGTTTACTTCTGTGTCTGTTGAGCACATGATTGCTTGTGGTACGTGTAACGAGAACTAGGAATACCCACTGTGTTTGTTTGTTTTAATTAAATATAAATTATTAATATTTGATAATCAAATTTAATTTGATTATATTTAATTTAAATCATATTAAATTTTTAAATGATAAATCTCTCGAAATTGAGATATTGATTAAGAAGTAGCGAGTCTCGCTCATCAATCAGTCATTGGTGAATATCCACTTTGTATGAAGATCAGCAAGGGCACGGGACAACAAATTGTATCATTATTACTTAACCAAAATGGCGAAGAGCATGTATAGGTCAGGATCACGAGATAATCCATCGTGAGAGAGGAATGATATGCAAAATAATGGACACTCACTCTCTTTTCTTTTTGTACCGGATAAATTTGTATCCAAAATTAAAATTTTAATTAATTCAGTTTGAACTGTTGTTAGATTCTTTTGAAGAAGAACTCTCTCAATATAATTTTTTTTTTAAATTTAAATCTGAATCTTAATTAGAAGAATTAATACTCCTCGCTGATCATGGGTTCGACACTCACGCTCTCTCTCCGAGATTAACAGGGGAAATGCCCGTTTCAAAATTAAATTTGAACCCTGGGTCTTTAGGGCCTAAATTGGTATTCCAAACCAGGGCCTCTTTGCACTTCTAACAAAAATAAATAGAGCAAACAATGGCATACAAAGGAGAAAGTTTTATATGATTGAGGGAGTTGGATAGAGAGAGAGAGAGAGAGAGATGAATGTCTCTAAAGGAATAGTTTAATGGTTGTAATCTCTCTCACTCAATCCAGTAATTTCAGATTCAAATTCCAATATAAACAAAGAGAGAGAGAGAGAGAGAGAGAGAGATGAATGTGATGTTGGTCACAGAATTGGCATGAGCATGTGCCTTGAAGAGTACACTTGACAAAACGGCATTTAGGAGCGCAAAATATATTGCGACAGTCATTATCGTTATAGCATTCAGGACTTCCAGGACATGGGATCGACCAACCTATCTTATATCCACGCCTGCACTTTTCACCATCACATATTATCCCATCGCGCTTGGCCTCGCATGGTTTTGTGTCACAACCAGCACCATCACTTGTTCCCAGCCAGCCCAAAAAAAAAAAAAAAAAATTATTCAGGTTTCTTAAGATATTTTTCAAAAAAAAAAAATAGTTCAAAAATCTCAAAGAACGTGAGATAGCATGTCTTTAAACATGAATTTTGATAGTTTAATTTCAAATTTTAATTGATAGAATAACTCATGATTCTTACTTTTATCATGTGTGAATCCAGGGACAAAAGGAGGGGAAGAGAGAGAGACTACATTAGAAAATCTCCCTTCAGAGTAGGATCTCGAGTACTAATCGGTCCAGTAAGAGAAAGAAGACAGAGAGAGAGAAACTAAATAGAACAGGGGAGAGAAGAAACAAGAATTTGAAGTTGAAGGCTGCTTTCTCCATTTCCTCTGGGTAAATATTAATAGTGATATGATGGGGATTGAGGTAGGGGTTAGTGTAGCGAAGCCCGTGAATTTGCATGAAGAGCACATTGTTTTAAAAAATTTACCAAAATCAATGTTTCATTGAATGTTTGCAAATCCTAAGTGTTGAGGTCAATTTTTGCCTCACAGATACCTGTTCTTCCAACTCGAGCAGGAAGTCGATGGAGGTTGTGTTCTACAGTTCTTCACGGATGAAAAACTTATAAAAAACCATATCGAGACTGGCCTGACGGGGGGATTTCAACGCTCAAATCAGTATGAGCGATAAGATAAATACTGATAATAGTCGTAGATATCATATCTCTGGTCGCATAAGATTAAGCAAGAAGGTCTACCTCTGTCGGTGTATGTAAATGGGTATGAAACCCCCCTCTGAATGACATATGAGATTGGGTATAAAACCCCCCTCTGAACGATGTATAGAACTGGGTATAGAACCCCTCTCTGAACGATATGTAGAACTGAGTATAGAACCCCTCTCTGAACGATGTATAAAATTGCCTCTCTTTCGTGTGTCCGAAAATTGAGTCCCCTCAGAAGGTTGTCTATGCTCAGTATTTATAGCCTTCCCAAGGGTATAAAAAACCCTAATTTCCTTTTACTTGAAGTTTTTTAAGATAGTTAGGATTGTAATTAGAGATTTCTGAAAAGTTTAGACTTCCTCCAGAAATATGGAAAGATTTGACCTTGATAGTGATTGTCTTCCTTATCGGAAAACCATACATGATTTTGGAGATCTATTAAATAGGTATCATCATTTTCCCCACTCCTAATTGCATTTTGAAGAAATGATATTAGGAGTAGAGTGGATTGTAAGGAGTCTTCCAGAAGACCGAAAGGTCAAGAGATCAGCAGACCAGTAGACTGAAAGATCAAATGATCGAGAGATCGAGTCATCGAGAGACCGAGTCATCAGGTGATCGAGAGATTGACAGATCGACAGGTTGAGTGATCATGAGATCCAGAGGTCGAACGATCTAGCGGAATACCAGACCGACGGGTCAAACGATCGAGAGAATACCAGACTGACAGGTCGAACGATCGAGAGAACACCAGACTGACAGGTTGTACTATCAAGAGAATACAAGACCAACAGGTCGAACGATCGAGAGAATACTAAACCGACAGGTCGAACGATCGAGAAAACATCAGACCGACAGGTCGTACTATCGAGAGAACACAAAACCAACAGGTCGAATAGTAGATCAATGCGTCATAGGCCCGCTCGGGGAATTAGATCCCTATTGGTAGATTGGGGGCGACATGGGTCCGTTCGGAGAGCTCCATCCCTTATTGATGATGCACTCAAATGATAAGATCTAGACGACTTAGACCCGCTGAACAATAGGAGCTGGGGGACCAAGACCCTCCGAACGATAGGAGTTGGGCGATTAAGACCCGTCGAATGATAGGAGCTGGGCGACCAAGGCCCTCTGAACGACAGGAGTTGGGCGACCAAGGCCCTTTGAACGACAAGAGCTGGGCGACGAAGGCCCTCCAAACGACAGGAGCTGGGCGACCAATGCCCTCCGAATGACATAAGTTGGGCGACAAAGGTCCTCCAAACGAAGGGAGTTGGGCGACTAAGACCCTTCGAGCGACAGGAGCTGGGCGACTGAAACCCTCCGAATAAAGGAAGCGGGGCGAATAAGACCCACCGAATGATAGGAGCTGGGCGACTGAGATCCTCCGAACAATAGGAGTTGTGCGATTGAGGCCCTCCAAACGAACGATAGGAGCTGGGTGACTGAAGCCCTCGGAACGATAGGAGCTGGGTGACTGATACTCTCCGAATGAACGATAAGAGCTGGGCGATTAAGACCCTCCGAACGATAGGAGCTGGGCGACTGAGACCCTTCGAACGAACGGTAGGAGCTGGGCAACTGAGGCCCTCTAAACGATAGGAGCTGGGCGACTGCGGTCCTCCGAACGGTAGG
Source organism: Dillenia turbinata (assembly GCA_037126225.1). Classification (NCBI taxonomy): domain Eukaryota; kingdom Viridiplantae; phylum Streptophyta; class Magnoliopsida; order Dilleniales; family Dilleniaceae; genus Dillenia; species Dillenia turbinata. The sequence goes on from JBAMMX010000022.1 coordinate 22,482,763, forward strand.
ACCTGGGCGACTGAGACCTTCTGAACGATAGGAACTAGGCGATTGAGGCCCTCCGAACGATAGGAGTTGGGCGACTGAGACCCTCTGAACGATAAGAAACTTTGGATAAATGGGCCGATAGGCCGAACGATAGAAATACCGATAGGTCAGAAAATAAAAAAATCTGGGAGTCAAAGAGACTGACAAGAGATTGGGAGGCTGACAGACCGAACGATAGAGAGACCGACACGTCAAAAGTCAAATGATTTGGGAATCAAGAAACTGACAAGAGATTGAAAGGCCGACAGGTCGAAAGATAGAGAGACCGACAGGTCAAAAAATCAAACGATTCGGGAGTCAGGAAACTGACAAGAGACTGAGAGGCCGACAGTCTGAAAGATGGAGAGACCGACAGGTCGAAAAATCAAACGATTCGGGAGTCAGGAAACTGACAAGCGACTGAGAGGCCGACAGTTCGAATGATGGAGAGATCGACAGATCGAAAAATCAAATGATTCTGGAGTCAGGAAACTGACAAGAGACTGAGAAGCCGACAGTCCGAACGATGGAGAGACCGACAAGTTGGATAATCGAGGGCGGCATAGACCCATTCGGAAAGATAAATCCCATCGGTAAATCAGAGCGATATGGCCCATTCGGGGAGATTGATCCCATCGATAGATCAGGGCGATATGAGCCCATTCGTTAGATAATGTACCTTCCTCTCAATTGTCGCATAGTCAAATGAATTCAGATTGTCAAGTGGAAGTGACGCCAGATTTGAGATTTATACGACTAGTCAGTTAGTCGTTTCCCACAGACGGCGTCAATCTGTTGGAGTCAATTTTCACCTCACAGATACCTGCTCTTCCGACTCGAGCAGGAAGCCGATGGAGGTGGTGCTCTACGGTTCTTCACGGATGAAAACCTGTAAAAAATCCCACCGGGGCTGGCCTGGCGGGGGGACTCCGACGCTCAAGTCAGTATGAGCGATAAGATAAAGACTGATAGTAGTCGTAGATATCATACCTCTGGTCGTATAAGATTGAGCATGAAGGTCTACCTCAGTCGGTGTATGTAAATAGATATGAAACCCCCCTCTGAATGATATATGAGATTGGGTATGGAACTCCCCTCTGAACGATGTATAGAACTAGGTATAGAACTCCTCTCTGAACGATGTATAGAACTGGGTATAGAACCCCCCTTTGAACGATGTATAGAACTGAGTATAGAATCCCTCTTTGAACGATGTATAGAACTCGGTATAGAACCCCTATCTGAACGATATATAAAATCGCCTCCCTTTTGTGTGTCCCTCTGATGGTTGCTTATACTCTATATTTATAGTCTTTTCAAGGGTGTAGAAAACTTTAGTTTTCTTTTACTTGAAATTTTTTAATATGGTTAGAATTATAATTAGAAATTTTTGAAAAGTTTAGATTTCTTTCAGAAATATGAAAAGATTTGACCTTAATAGTAATTATTTTCCTTATCGAATAATCATATATGATTTTAGAGATCTATTAAATAAAATATCATCACTAAAAATGTTTTTGGATATGTATAGATTTGCTCTAAATCTCATGCACCAAAAGTGGATTTGTTTTGTCGACAAGTGAACAAGGTATTGTCAATCTATAACCTACCTCTTTATTTTTTTGCCATGTCATTAATAATTAATAATTATACTAATTATTTTTACTATTATGAAGATGACTCAATAAAATTCATCGTTCGTTATGAAAAAATGCTTTAATGTCGATGCAAAGAATTTAGATTTATAATTTTTTTTAGTTACATCACGATTCTTTAGATTTATAATTATCAAAGTAACAATTATATAATTGTAGGTCCATATGCTTCTATTTAAGAAAAAAAAAAAACCATCAACTACAAAAATAACAACAATTGTCTAGATACACAGAAACTTTTTAATACAAACGTTTTATTTTTGGAAATATTTATAAAATGTTTTTCTTTTTCAAAAGGATTCAACACGTTAAATTTATTGGTATTTACATAAAAGTAATTATATTTTTCATATTTACATATTTTCTTACATTTAATGAATTATTTGCTTAATTAATTATAATTTTTATTTTTTATATTATTTGTCTTATAATTAATAATTATATATTTAATTATTTTATATTTTTTCAATTATTTTCACAAAATAATAAAAATTTATATAAAAATCTTTATATTATTTATATGTACGAGTCTTAATGTTTCTGTTTTTTGTACTCTTATTTTACTTCCCTATAGCATTTTGTATCCACTTTCATTTTTCATTTTTCTATTTCCATTTCTACAGAGACTATAGTCAATCTAAATAAAGAAGAAAGGAGAGAGGGTAGAAAGAGAACGTGTTATAATTATAAATTGATAATTAAGCAAACAAACAAATATGATAATTTGTATAATATTCTTATATATGCACCATAGATGTATACTATATGCTAGTAAAACATATTTCTGCACCACTTTTTAATTATTATATGTTTTTGTTCTACAAAAATTTCATTCATACTTGCAAATTATATGGGAAGAAAAGAACTTCACAATCAGTGGATTTTGAAATACATTGATTTCAAAACAATTTCATTTGAAATCTCATGAAATTTCAAATGTTTTTGATCCAAACAAATCCTTATTGTTTTCACGTTAATGGGTGCTTAAAAATAATTTTGAATATGAAAAATCCAATTTTAGAAGTAAAATTAAGTTGAGACTTAACAAATCAAGAGGTTTAAAAACTTTAAACTTTGAAATATTGTGATTAGTCGAGTAAGGCCATTATGACGAGTTTCATTAATGATGAAAACCATGTACCTTATCAACGGATAATTGGTCCGGTGAAAAAGATACTAAATCTTCTAATTAAAACTCGACTTTGAATTAGTCAGGACATGACTGTAGATGCCTGTTGATACAGGGAAAAAATGAAAATAAGAAAAAAGCCATGTACCTTAATGCCTCTCATAGCTCATCCATGTTGGTATGTTCAACAATCTGGTAGAAGTTTGGTAGCCATGATAAATTAACATAATCCAGAGATATATTTACCCATTGGAAAGAAATTGAAGTTTCTATGATAAAATTTAATTTACAATATTTTTATGATTTGGAAAGCATCATATGAGCATTTTATAGTGTAACTTATCAATAAAAGTTTTATGGTTCTGAAAACGCCATATATACTCTCATGATCATGAAATTTTTCTTAAGCTTGAGATCAAAATGTAATGGGACAGATTTTTCCAAGATTTGAATTCCCAAATATATGCAAAATATTAAGAAAGATGCAGATAAACTAATGAAAAATGGCATGAAAAATGGAAATCAAAGAAAAAAGCGTGAGGGATAAGATTATTTCCCGCCAACTGGATTTGCTCATAGAATACATACAATCAGTGAGAAGAATTCGTTACAATACAAAAACAGGGGGAGAAAATTTTCTTCTGGTAGTGTACATGGATAACTCTGGTGAGACCCCAAAAAAAAAAATGTATACATATGAAAATTATAGCTCAATTGCGCTTTCTTCACACCACTCAACCGTGCCGTGAAGAGTATGTGTAGTATTCAGTTGGTCTTGTAATCTCGAGAGTAAATTGAAGACAATCTGGAGGATGACTGAAGGAAGTCAAATGGCGTCACAGTGCCCAAAGATCTTCCCGTGGAGTTTGGTGAATCTAATAGTAATGGTTCATATACGGAATTCCTGCTCTTGGGAAGGGTTATTGACAATGAAGAAACCTCTTTCTCGAATGACCTAGACTGTGGTTCTATATTTCCAAGAGACAAAATGGGACCGCCTAAACGTTCGGCCTGCTGAAGTATATTGATCTTACTTGGTGTGTATGTGTATCGGAAGTACTTCAGAGCCAGCACAGGACCTATCCCTGCTGCAACAATAAGCTGCAACAAAATTTTAGTCTTTGTCAATCCATAGACTTGATAGAAAGACACGGTTATACATGGATTACAACTCAAGGAATAAGAGACCGGAAGCAGAGAGAGAGAGCTCAAATATGTTGTTCTGAGCTTTTTGATTTCTTTTCCCGAAGAAATATAACAGTAATGCCAGTACTAATGAAAAAATGATGAACCATTTCATTTAGATACCTCAGGAATCATGGAAAGTGATGTCATTCTATCTCAAAAGCCTAGATCCAGATGAAAATCAATTCGAAAGCTTACTGTGAAAGTGAAAAGGCAAAATTCTTGCGCAAATATGTTCAAATCTACAGTTTTGGAAAAACAAGAGGGCAACATATCGAAACAGTAAAATAGAGTTGAGACAGTGCTCCATGGCACACCCTTATTAAGCACGAAGAGATCCGTTGCATTACAAATTCAGAGAGGCTAAACAGCAGGAAAAAAACTTACCAGCATGGTTAACCAGTAGGCTGGCTGTCTACACAAGCGGAACATTATTGTGTACATCCCTGAAGCTGGTAGGGCACTGAGAATCCAATTGATGATATAGAATGCAGCCAAGTTCCCCCAAATTGCAAGATGTTGCAGTATAGTGAAGGAACTGCACACATCAAGTATAAGACAAGAAATCCATCAAAGGCATAAATGATCCCTTATAGAAGTTTATAATCATGCTAGGTATTAGGTTTCAAAGCAACCACCCACCTGTTGCCAGTGTGTCAAAGACAATGAAAACAACTGAAAAAGCCTTGCAGCATGTGTTGACTGAGCACCAGAACACAAAGTGATAAACAATTTATTGTAATCCTGTGCACAGCCCAAAACAGAATTGGGCAGGCTTCTCACATGGTTTGGACCCAACTTTAACACCACAAGAAAAATTTTATTTTGGCATTTTGTTTCTACATAACTTGGAAGTTTTTACATGCAGACAAAATCAGTCCCCTCAAAACCACCCAAGCCTCTCTTTTTCCTTTTCCCACAAAAGACAAAACACCTTTTAAGTCCAGAATGAAACTTAATTGCTAATTGGTTAATTGATTTTCCGTTTGAAACCATTTCTTACCAGACGATAAAGGTTGTATGCCCTCTTCCCCCACTTTTCAGACACTTGGACTCATATACCTCTTCACTCAAGTTTTCTCCAATCGCTCCCACCTTTTTTTTTTTTAATACACAATATATCCAAATTAATCAATACCAATAGTTTACTTATTTATACAAAGAAAGCAAGTCCTTTTTGTTGGTTGCAGATGACATCTTCACGTGACATCCATTTTCTAAACGTTGTTCTAATCTACCTCGCACCCTTATCAAAGTTAATAAATGTGAGAACTTCAAATGTTTTACCTTGCTTTTTGTTTAAAGGTGCTCTTCTTTTATCTTTTTTGGGAATCTTATTCGTATATCTCATTCTCTCAACCCTAACTAGAATCCCTATTATCAGCCTCCTCTTGAACAGTCAGGCCACTTCCTACTGCACTTGCTAAATTCCACTCCTATCTCTTCATGTGGTAATTGCCGAAATTGCTTAAAAACCAATGATAGGCCCATTAGTTGGAGACAAATATGTGTAATCATCCGCATGACTGGGTGTGTAACTTTTGGAAACAGAGTACAGCAGTACGGTACAAATTGGAGTTCCCAAAATTGACGACGACAACAACAACAACTTGAACCTTAATCCCAAAATTTGGGGTCGGCCATTTAAGAGATAAATAATAATTAAAAAAAAAAACACGCACACATACTATCCAAATATATATAAAATATGAAAAGTGATGATTTAACTTTCTCTAATTCTCCTACGCCATTCATTCCTGTCTGAAATCATCTCTTTAGTAAACCCCTTAGCTGTCATATCTTTACGAATACATTGCATCCAGGTTTTTAATAGTCTACCTCGTCGTGTTACTAGATCTCATACATTTAAACTCTCAATTCTCCTAACTGGTGTATCTTTGAATCTTCGTTGCACATGTCCAAACCATCTCAAACGATACTCTTGCATATTATCTACAATTGAATATACTCCTAATTTACTACGTATCTCTTCATTTCTAATCCTATCCTTCCTAGTTTTACCACACATCTATCTTAACATTCTCATCTCGGTTACAACCATTTTATGCTCTTGCTTTTGTTTAATGGTCCAACATTCGGTACCATATAGTAATGCAGGTCTTACTGTCGTTCTATAAAACTTTCCTTTAAGAGAGAGTGGCATCATACGATCGCAAAGAATTTCAGACACTCTTATCCATTTCACCCAACCCGCTTGTATCTTATGATTTACATCCCCATCTATGTTGCCATCATTTTGGATAATTGATCCAAGATATCTAAAACGTTCACTTTTTGTTATCTCATATCCTCCTAACCTAATTCTTTCTTCATCATTTTGATAGCTATCACTGAATGTGCATTTCATGTATTCTATTTTAATTCTGCTTAATCTAAATCCTCTGAACTCTAGTGTGTTCCTCTATAACTCTAATTTAGTATTAATACATTTACTAGTTTCATCTATCAATACTATATCATCTACAAATAGCATACACCATGATATATTTTATCTTAGATACTTTTTATAACTTCATCTATTACTATCACAAACAGAATTGGACTCAATGCAGATCCCTGGTGGAGTCCAATGTTTATTGGAAAGCTATCACTTACCCCCGTAAGTTTTTACATTAGTGACAACTCTATTATACATATCTTTAATAAGATTGATATATTTGATAGAAATTCCATTTTTCATTAACGTCCACCACAATATATCTCTTGACACCCTATCATACGTTTTTTCTAAATCAATGAATACCATATGTAAGTTTTTCTTCTGAGCCCTAAATATCTCAATTAGATTTCTTAGTAAGTGGATTGCTTCAGTAATGGATCTTTCTGGCATAAATCTAAATTGATTCTCAGACATGCTTATCTCCAATCTTAGTCTATACTCAATCACTCTTTCTCACAATTTTATAATGACTCATAAGTTTAATTCCCCTATAATTAGAACAGTTTTGTATATCTCATTTATTTTTATATAATGATACAAGTGTATTCTCCCTCCATGCTTTGGGCATTTTCTTGGTTTGTCAAATTTTGTTAAAAAGGTCTGTTAATATTGCTACTCCTACCTCCTCCAAGCATTCCACACCTTAATGGTGATGTCATCGGATTCTAAAGCTTAATTATTCTTCATTCTCTTTAAGCCTTCCTCTACTTCATGAAAACAAATTTTATGTTTGAAGTCTCTATTGATCTCCTTAATAGCTATCGTGATATTGTCAATGTGTTTTGTACCCTTCACGTTATAAAGATCATCAAAATAATCTCTCCAACGCTTTCTTATATATTCATCCCTCACAAGTATACTATTAGTCTCACTCCTGATACATCTAACACTATTTAAATCTCTTCCTTTTCTCTCCCTTAATTTGGTGATTCTGTAAATCTCTCTCCATCCTTAGTTTCTAACTTCTTATATAATTCATTATATACCTTATTTTTTTATTCTTGGATAATCTTTTATATACCTTATTTTTTGATTATTGGATAATATTTTTCACTTTTTCTTCGCATTTTTGTATAATTCAAATGTCTCATTATTTTTCCTATTTTTAAGATTTCTATAACACTCCCATTTTGTTCGTATAGCAGTTTGAATTTCCTCATTTCATCACCATGTCTCCTTACCTATTAGCGTCTGCCCTTTAAATACACCAAGAACCTCTCTACCTATATTTTTAATGTTGTAGATATTTTTACCCACAGTTTCTAAATCACCATTAGCTAACCAAGTTAATTCTTTCATTAATTTTTCTTTAAAAATTGTCACTCTTTTTTCTTTTAATTTCCATCACTTAATTTTTGACTGTACTAATGGATGATATTCCTTTTGCATTTTAGGTACACGTACATCTATAACTAAAAGTCTATGTTGAGTTGTTATACTCTCTCCTAGTATAACTTTACAATCTTTACAAGTCATTTTATCGCTCCTCTTAATAAGAACGAAATCTATTTGGCTAGCATTCAACCCACTTCTAAATGTAACTATATGCGACTCTCTTTTCTTGAAAAAAGTGTTTATAAGTTTTAGATCAAATGCTGTAGCAAACTCTAAAATGGTTTCTTCCTCCTCATTTCTACTACCAAAACCAAAGTTTTCATGTACAATTTCCAATCCTTCATTATTCTCCCATACATGTCCACTAAGATCTCCTCCAATAAATAATTTCTCTGCATTAGGTATACTCTATCAATTCATCCAGATCTTCCCAAAATTATTTTTTACTAATTGCATCTATACCTACTTGGGGTGCATATACGTTAACTATATTAATTATATCTTTTCCATTAACCATCTTGATAAGTAAAATTCTATTTCCCTTTCTTTTTACCTCCACTATATTCTCATGCAAATCTTTATGAACAATTATTCCTACACCATTTCTAATTCTATCTTTACTTGTGTACCAAAATATATACCCATATGGTTCAATTATTCTAGCATTTTCCCCTACCCACTTAGTTTCTTATAGACACATAATTTTAATTTTTTTTCTATACATTACTTCCCCTATCTCCCCTAATTTGTCAGTCAAGGATTTTATATTCCAAGTACCTAGACGAATCCTATCTTCATTGTCTCTCATTTTTGTATTTTGACAAGTGTAATAGAACAAACTAAATTAATAATAAACTAAATTTTTACCAAATTTTTTAAAGAAAAAAAAATATCATAAGATGATAATGTCAAAAACAATAATATCAAAATTAATTGTAAAAATAAAATAAAATAATTTTTATTTGTCTCTATTTTACTTGAAAAAAGTTTTTACGCTGGCTGTCAGTCTACCGCAACCCTACTCCTTTATCCGGACTTGGGACCGGCCGTGACGGAGCTCCCAAAATTGACATCACATTTTATTGTTTAATTTATTTTCTGAACTCAGTGTTATGTTAGAATATTTATTTCTATAGAATTGTTGATATCAGACGTGTCCCATGTTCAAAGTTATTATACTAGCATATGAGATATGTCGTGTCCTATATCCCATGTCAACTTATGTTTTGGGGGAACATTGAATAGAATTTTCAAGAGATAAAATAACAGTAATTCCATGGCATCATTGGACCTTCACAAGATTTGTGCACTGTTGTTTCTCTCTATGATGCACGCTTAAAATTGTTTCATTTTATAGATGGCATTAGGAAATCCTTGACATGCGTGTAAGAAAGAGAAGTTAAATATGAGAATAGAGACTCTACTGGCTATTTTATGGCTTACTTGGTCTCCAAGGCCACAACAAAAGCCTGCAGCCATATACATCCAGAAAGTGCCACCATTGCTACCTCCTCCATTTCACTTTTCTCATATGAATATGCATGCATGCTGATCACGAACACAACAATGGCCTGCAAATCTTTACCAGTGTCAGTTTCATCTAAAATCAGAAATTTGAGGTACTAAAACTTATATTCTTTTTTCTAACTATAGCATTTCAAAATCTAATTAATCGAGATGAAAAAAAAAAAAAAAACCTACAGCTTTTGATGCTTTAAAGTATCCAATATCAATAAACTTTCATAAAGGAAGGCTGGTAAATAATTACTCTATGTTATGGAGTTGAACTCATAGTATTGGTGTAACAAAATTCTCAAACTCACAAGCCTTTCCATGTGGCCATGTACAATATATTGAGTGCCATTCTTTTCTATCAAAGTATAAACAATATAATAAACACACACACACACACACGCAGAGACACACACACAGAGCTATTCCCAAGTCCCTGTGCCTAATGGTGGAAACACTCACATGAAAGAGCCAAACGATACAATGATCTTAAAAAAGAATCTCTTTAAATAAATCACAACAAAGAGGAACTGTATATAATCTGCATCTACTGGTCTTACAAACTGGTAAATTCAGACACTTCCATCAGAACAAGTAGACCTTTTCTCCAATTATTTAGCCCCAGCATATGATTTACTGCCAAATCCTTTTCTAGAAAAACCATATAAAGCAATCATGCATAAATAACTCAGAATAACAATAATTCATGAAAAAGAATCCATTAGAATAATGCCATTGTACATTCCTAGAGTCATTGCAAACTAAATTTTATAAAACTAACTAGAAATCACCAAAAGGATAAAAAATTTCTAAATAAGTGTAGGTAAAAATGATCGTCGTTTATAAGTAAACAAGTACAAAATATTTTATCTGGATTTAAAATGCTAAGCATTCAAAGTTATTGAAGACGTAAATATTGCACCAGCGAACCAATTAATTCGGTATATGAAAGCAAGTTTACGGAAGTAGGACTTATAATGGATCTCATCATGATAATGAACATAAACTGGTATCAGCGCAAGCTCTTTTGCTCAAGTCAAACAGGGAAAAAAACAGTTGTATAAGGAAGACTCACATGGAATAGAGACCGCCCGAACCAGCCAGCAAAGGTGCTTGGATTCAAAAGCCTGTAAAAAATAAGTAAGTTGATAACCGGGCCCAAAAAAATTAACAGAAGATAGAGACGAATAAATGGTCCATTCCCATCCACATAGAATCATAATCCCTTCAAGGTGGACAAACACATCACCGGTAATATTTATCTTTCCTCTTTGCTAATTAGGATTAGAATAAACCAATAATTAAGGGGAGAATAATTTTTTTTTTTCCGGGTTACAAAGGTGAGAATAATTACCTTCCTGCATGGCAGTAGAATAGAATTTGTGGGTGTTGCATCACAGTTTTTTCACTAAGATCTTTATCAAGGACACTGACCATGACAGGGATACTAGTGTAGAAAACATTATAAGCCATTAGACTAACTGAATTGAAAAGACTGGCTCCGGAGACACCTGAAATGAAAGAGAATCTGGAAAATTGCAACATTAATATACTTCTAAAAACAAATTTAGAATACTAATTTGATATTAATACAGAAGACAACATATCCAAGAACATAAAATGATGATATAAAAGACCTGCACTTACAAAATTTGGATGAAGCATATTAGAAGTGACTTGTAAAATGAATACTGGGACAGAAAGGCTGTACGGTTGTATGAATAGTGGCCATGGACAAGGATCAATCTCTTTAAAAATCTGAACTCTGCGATAAAATATTGATCGATGCTTAGGTAGTGAACATGTTTAAGAAAATATCATCATTCCATGACATCTATTTATGAAGAAATCTCACAAGCTAAGTACGCACACACACATATATAATCTACTCTATAGTACTGATTATAAGAGTTTTTGTCCTTTGATTGCATCAAATAACCAATCTGTTTAAAAGCTTAAGTAAGTGGAGAACAATCTGTATATAATTTTGTATCTTCACAGTTCCCTGGGTGTTACATGCCCATGAACTATAAGAGAGTTTCAAAAATATGGAACAATAAGGGGTGCCAAAGGGACTGGAAAAGTTTGAACCAAGGAACTCTGCCATACCATGTCATAAGCAGATGGAGAACAATTTGATATTTAAATTGTATTCTATCACATTGTTTGTCAAACTTTCTGTCCACATAATGCTTTACAAGCAGCAGAAGATTCTCTAAACTACCCAGAATAAATCATGAATCCAGAACCCCCATGCATTTTCAAATTTTTGGATTTGAATTCTAATAATAGGATTGATATCAATGACATTGTAGTTTAGGATGGCAATAATGCTTTCTCCTTGAATAATTAATAATTGAATTTGATTGAGATGGGTCGACTGGACTCCATCTAGGGTTCTAGACAGAATAGGAAAATCTTTTCTTTTATTACTTTATAATTTTTTAGACAAGGATAAATGGTAGCTATGGTTGGATTATTGGTGCTCAACAGGCAGGGGAAACCTGGCAAAGTTCATGAAGTTGGTGATTGTAGGAGAAAGACTGTTGGGCTTTGGGAGTTACCCCCAAGTCATGCAAAACCAGTAAAGAGACTGCAAGAGGGGAAAAAGAACTGCAGACTGATTAATAGACTGATTAAGTTATGCAAAATTTGATACCAAATGATGCCAGACAAAGTAGAGATAGAATTAGAAAAATCGAGGGTCTAGTTGAGAAAGTCAGAATGAGAGAGTTCAAGGGAGGGGAAATTCAATTGATAATGAACTATTTTCTATTTTTCTTATGGGATCCAATCCCATTTTCTGACAATACAATAAATCCAAAACATTTATTAATCTAACCTATTGAAAACCTTTTTCTAACTAATCCATTTAATGGTCTTCAAATTAGCTCCCATGATTATCCTCTATACAAAGATCAAGATCTAAATCCAACTTATCAAGCTCATCAATCTCAATGCTGCACGGACCCTTTTAAAAACTACCGTGTCCATATTGAGTCTCTGTTGGACAGAGTTCTTAAACACGGCATGACACGACACAACATTATATCATAAAACAGTGTAATATTTTTATAATATTCCCATGTTAATATGTCATGCTCCGTGTACTATGTTTGGCTCCGTGCTTCGTAACTCTTGCATAAGATCCCCATCTTCTCCCTATGCCATACACCTCTTTGTTCGACTTCTTCAAATCAACTTTTAACACTTTTAATCCCCCATCAAAATTTACAGCTTGTGAACCATCAGTAGAAATGCCAAAACATTTCCACAGAAAAATCAATATATGTAGAAAGATGCCTTCACATTGCATAACAATAAGCACATACAGAAGGGTAGAACTGATTGATAAATAATCGTACAAAAGGAAAAATTTAAAGCGCAAACTTGAGTCCCAAAAATGCCTCAACTAATTTCAGGTCCCTAATTCTGCATTCAAATTTGAAGCACATATTTCTTTAAGGACTTTCGGGTTGGATGAAAATGTTGGAGGGACAATCATACACATGCACAAAATATATTGACTATCAAAAAGGTGACTTATATATATATATAAGGCTGCCTAGGTATTCCTTTCTCCAGACTCCACAATGTGGGAGTTTCGGTACTGGGCACACCTTTTATATATATATATATTTATATTTATATTTATATTAGTGAAGGTTATTCTTTTACACATCACATTCAGGCAATACAATGAAACATCTGAAATCCTCTTTTTCCCTTCAAAGTATATTTATCTTTTCCAGAGAAACAGTAGAATACATCTAAATTCACAATGTCATGACCAAACAATGCAAACAATAAGGAGAAAGCAAATCAAGAATTATAAAATTGGTGGTACAGGTAAACAACTTGTCGGTGACATTGGAAGAGTCCTAAAACTCAAGATTCACATCATCAAGCCCAAGGGACTAATTACGGGCGCATTTACAGCTGGAAAGGAAGCCAGAACACCAGCAACTGCAGCAGCTTTGGGCACACCTGTGACCAAAGTGTGGGTTCAGCCTGGTTGCACACACAAGTGCACAACCGAGGTCTAGCCTAGAAGCTTGTTCCTATCATTTCTTTAGTTTATGCCTAGAAGCTTGTTCCTGTCATTTCTTTAGTTTATTTCATTTTTTTAATTTTATTTCTTCATATTGATTGATCAACCAGGGTTTCCAGAACTCTAGTTAAAGTTGCGATGAGACTTTATTAGTTTCCTTATTTTAGTCAAGATATATTGGGATATTTCTCGTAGCCTACTCTGGCATGGTTTATATAAATGTTTGTTCCCTCATGCTAATTCATCTTTTGGAATATTTTAGCACAGAAACATCGTTTCTTTCTTAGTGGCTAAATTCCTATTGCAGAGATTCAGTGTTTGAGATTATCAAACTTGCAGAGTTTTAAGGTTATTCTATAACAAATCCCACCGCTACACATCCAATGTGTTGGTATCAAAGCATTTCAACCTTGGATTAGAGACGAATGTGATGAATCTTAGGGGACGAGGAAACCATTCTATCGACAGTGATTAGAGGACAAAGATTGATTGGGAGTCGGCAGATTCAGCAAAAGAGGGGAGGACAAAATTTCTCAAGAAGATGTTGTGGTTGATGAGGTTATTTTAGAAGAGGCGATTGAAAACCATGGATGTGTTGGAATAGCCAAAGGCAGCAAATGTTGATTTTGTTGGGTTTGAAAAGATGGATGAGAAGAAAGGGGTTTTGAAGCTTGGAAGTAATGAAGGCTTTGGGGAGTATGTTATTGATTTTATGTCTCATAAAGCTCTTCGATCATTTTTATTTGATCCCTTTTGCAGGCTTATGTTGGACATTGAGAAGAAACCTGTCCCTTTAGAGTTTGGCATGGTGTTGCACAAATTTGGGAGAGCATATCTGGGTTTCAATTCGCACTTAGTGTCATGTTCTTCACAAGTGGGGGAGACTGAGAGAACAAAGAGCTCTAAAACTCAAAATTCACATCATCAAGCTCAAAAGGATGAATTAGGGTAGCATATAGAGCAAGAACGGAAGTCAGAACACCAGCAACAGCGGGAACTTTGGGCACACCTATGCTAAAAGGGCCACACCTGCGCCCATGTGTGGCTCAGCAAGGTTGGACACACCTGTGCCCAACCCCAAGTCCAGCCCAGAAGCTTATTCCTGTCGTTTCTTTAGTTAATTTCATTTATTTTATTTATTTCTTCATTTTAATTGGTCAACTAGCCGACTCCAAAATTTGGGATTAAACCTTAGGTTGTTGTATTTTAATTGGTCAACTGGAGTTTCTAAAAATCTAGTTAAAGCTGTCATAGGACTTTATTGGTTTTCCTTATTTAGTTGAGTTGTATTAGGTTATTTCTTGTAGCCTACTCTAGACTAGGTTTATCTAAACATTTGTTCACATATTGTAATTCAACTTTTGGAATATTTTAATAAAGCAATATTGTTTCTTTTTTGGTAGGTGGATTCCATTGCAGAGATTTAGAGTTTGAGCTTCTCAAACTTGTAGAGTTTTAGGTACAAATCCAACTGCCATACTTCCAGTGTGTCAATGGGAAAGAATGGTAACTTTAAATCCTGAGAGCATCCAGAAAATATTGCATACAAACCAACACATAACTGATCCACAGATTTAAAAGAAAGATATAACATGAGTTGCAGAAGCTAAGAAAACTTACTCCCAATGCTATAATCAGCCGCTCTTGCAGCCTGCAGACCTTCTCTCCCACTAATGCCCACCCCAATATCTGCCTGCTGTATCATCCTTACATCATTCCCACCATCCCCAATGGCCAATGTTTTATAGTCACAGGATTTTAGGAGCTCCACAAGCTGAAAAAGGAGGCTAAAAATATAAAACAAGGAACATATGACAGTCTTCTGGTGTGCAAAGTATCTCCATGAGAGGATTAAGGAGAAGGAGAAAGAAAGAAAAAAGAGAAACTTTATCGGCTTAACCATTAAATTTTAACAGGGACCTTTCCTTTGGAATTAGAACTACTTTATTAAATTTGCTTAATAGTTTCTATTCAGAACAAGATATGTCATGTAAAGACAAACTTTTTGGCATGCTTGAAGCAGATACAGAAGCAAGTGTGCAAGACAATATAGGAGTAATTGCGCTGATTCACGAACCCATCCTAAGGAACCTCTTGCTACAAATGTTATAACAACAATAAACCTCCGGACTGCAAAAAATTCAGTTGCTTGTTTGCTCGTAATTTGGTTGCTATACTGCTTATTTACATTTGAGCAAAGAACCTGAGGCACCTAAAGCCCCTCAAGCACATCCCTTAAAATTCAGCTCCTCAGCTCAAATTAAGCAAACATCTATGTACCCGGATACTTCACTTTGCCTGGCCATACCCATGTTGACCGAACATGATGTTGAAATGAATCACCATTCGGTTCACCTAACTCATCAACAGCTTACTCCTCTCATCAACACAATTAAAGGTGTTTAACAAAGTCTCATAAGCCTCATGGAAAAGGCTCAAAATTTGGACAGAAACAAGACTAGAATTCTGGTCCCAAATGGGCCAGAATTCTGGCCCAGACAACAGCCCACTACGGGGTCTAGGCCCAGAAAGGGCCCCTCGATCGTCCAAAAAAGGGGAAGGCCCAGGACCTTCCCAACAACTAGTAAAACTAGCTGTTGGGAGGATCCCAACGGCTAGTTTTACTAGCCATTGGGGCCTCCCCAGACAGTCTGTTCTGCAAACTGTTTTCTGCACTGTTTGGGGAGTTTTCCTTCCCCCGTCTTTTTCTCTAGTTTTGCTCTATAAATAGAGCACTTCCTTGTATTGTAAAAGCATGATTTAGTGCTCAAACCTACTCATGTATTCTCTTTAAAGATCAATAAATTTCTGAAGCATTTTCATTTATTTCTTGCTATTTTTCTTCCAAAATTACAACATGATATCAGAGCACGCCTCTATACCTTCTTCCTCCGGTCTTTGTGACCCTCCACCACAAATTAGCACCTCCATGTTCACTTCCATCCTTCTTGATTCCACAAACTACAATGCTTAGCAAGACACTATCAAAAGATCCTTAAATTTTTTCAATCTAGAAAATCATATCTTGGAGGATCCTCTTGATGTTGCTGATCTGGCATTCAAGGGATGGAAGAAGCGCGACAATCAAGTGGCGGTGTTGCTCCAAATGTCTCTTGACAAAACCCATTAAGCCATGACCACATGTCTACCAAGCGCAAAGGAATTGTGAGATCAAATGCATGCACTCTATGGGCAAGAAACCAACACCGGAAGAATCTTTGAGCTAAAAAGGAAGATTTTCAAAATTCATTTGGCGAATATAGAGATTTATGGAATGAGCTAAATTTGTTAAAATCTCGTATCACAAATCTCAAAACTCTACTCCAAGGAGAGGATGAAGATATGACCTTTGGGCTTCTCATGGGTCTGGAGAGGAGTATGCTACCATTCGACAAGAGATTCTTAGAATGAATATTTTTCCTTCATTCCAAGAAGTACAATACATGGTCCAAAGGGCTGAAACTAGCATGAGGCTAGAGGAATCATCCAAGCCAAAAATGGAAGCCCAAGGTTTCACAGCTGCCACTGGAGAACTCACTGCTGCCAAAGTGAATCTAGCACCAAAAAGGGCTGATACATGTTCTCATTGAAAGAAGAAAGGCCATACTAAGGACAAGTGCTGGTTCTTGCATCCTCACCTAAGGCCCAAAACATTCAAACCCAAGGAGCAGCAAGAGAACTCAAGCTTAAACGGTTCTGGACAGAAGCTGAACGCCCAACATGCATCCTTTCACAACCCTATGATGGCCAAAGTTGCAGTCCTCAAAAGCACCCTTGAAGATGTTACAAAAAGACTACAACAAATTGCTCCTATGGGTGGTAACTTACAAACATCTTTCTTCTCTTTAAATTCAGAAAATTTTCTCATCGATTTGGGCACCGACTACCATATGATTAGGGATAAAACAAAAATCAAGAGATTTAAAAACCTCCTTAACCATAAGATAGTTCGGGTTGTTAATGGACAAGATTTGAAAGTAAACCAAATTGGAGAAATTGATATTTTTGGAAAACCTACAAATACTTTGTATGTCCCCAAACTTATTTCAAATCTTTTTATCTATTAGTAAAATCACTAAGGATCAAGAGTGTAGAGTTATTTTTGACCCAAATTCCGTCTCTTGTCAGGATCTCAAGTCGAATCGATTGATTGACAAGGGTTCTAGGAAAGGCAACCTCTACTTTTTGGATCAAGAGCAATATGCACTTGCTGCCCATATCAAGGAAGACTCGTTTATTTGGCATGGGCGTTTAGAATATCCTAGTGATCGAGATTTAAAACATCTATTTCCTACTTTAAATCATGAAAATAAACATTGTAAAGATTGTATTTTGGAAAAAGAAACCCGAAAGATGTATCCAATTTCTGAAACAAGTTATAAAAATGCTTTTGAGTTAGTTCATTTGGATATTTGGAGTTCTCCTATTCATTATCATCTAGGATATAAATATTTTATTACTTTCATAGACCAAAAGACTAGGTATACATGGGTATACCTCTTGACCACCAAAGACCAAACTTTTGATGCACTCAAAAACTATGTAAATATGTAACCAAACTCTATGATACCAATATAAAGGTCCTAAGGACCAACCGTGGTGGTGAATATACAAACCACAATTTTGAAAATTATCTAGAAGAAAATGGTATCATGCATCAAATGTCTTGTGTGTATGCACCTCAAAAAAATGGGGTAACCTAATGAAAAAACAGACAAATTCTAGAGACCGTTAGGGCTATGATGTTTCATGTTAATGTGCCCAACAAATTTTGGTGTGATGCGGTTAAAACCATTGTCCATTTGATAAACTTAATCCCCTCGGAAGTTTTGAAAGATTCATCTCCCTTAGAACTCCTACTAGGAAGGAAATCCAACATTTCTCACCTTAGAACATTTGGATGTACATGTTATATTCACATACCAGCCCATATGAGAAATAAATTGGATTATAAAGGGAGAAAATGTGTGTTCATTGGGTATGCTTCCTTTGAAAAAGGGTATAGATGCTATAATCCTACCACTAACAAAACATACACATCTAAAGATATGATATTTGTGGAAGAAGAGTTTTATTTTGCAAGTGAAGAAACAAATGAAATTTCAAGGAAAGAAGCTTCTCCTAGCACTTGGGAATTCCTAGAGGCATCTCCTCAATCTATAGTTGCCGAAAGTGTGAGCCATCCTCAAGTAGTCGAAGGAAATTCCCAAAATAACCAAGAAGAATCTATCCCTTCCGAAGGAGAAGAGGAAAGAGGATCAAGGGGAGAAAATGAAACTGAAACTACCAATGAAGAATTAGCTGAACGTCCTCCTTCTGCACTCCTTAGGAGATCAATTAGGTTGAGACGACCTCCTTCAGAATGAAAATTTTACTATAATCTCATTTTTTACCGATTATCCTCTTTTTTATGTTTATACTACATCTAACATTTCTTTGAGCCATCAATTATTCTTGAGTGGCATTGATAAAGAATAGGAATCTAGATCATTCGAACAAGCTAAGGAGGATCCAAGGTGGAGAAAAGGCCATAAAGGAGGAGCTAGATGCACTCACCAAGAATGAGACATGGGAGATCACCACATTACCAAAGGGAAAGAAGGCGGTAGGATGCAAATGGATGTTTAAGATCAAACACAAGAGTGATGGCTCCATCGAACGATTCAAAGCAAGACTCGTAGCAAAGGGATATACACAATCTTATGGAGTTGATTATAAGGAGACCTTTATGCCGGTTGCCAAGACGAACGCTATTCGAGTGCTCATATCCATTGCTGTAAACCATTGTTGGAGTATGTTTCAAATGTATGTGGCAAATGCGTTCCTTCAAGAGAATTTAGAAGAAGAAGTGTATATACAACTTCCACAAGGTCTCCAACATCAAGAAGGGAATGCATGTAGATTCCACAAAGCAATCTATATACTCAAGCAATCCCCAAAAGCATGGTATGCCAAACTAAGCCATTCTTTTCTTAGTGGTGGTTTTGTTAAGTGCAATAGTGACTGATCTTTATTTGTTAGAAAAAACAATGAAAAAGTTGTGATTGCATTAGTATATGTTGATGACATTATTATAACCGGAAATGACACGTATCAAATAGACATAGTTAGGAATTTCCTAAAGTCCAAATTTGAAATTAAAGATTTAGAAAGGCTAAAATATTTTCTAAGAATTGAACTAGTCTATTGTCACAATGGACTAGTTCTATTCCAAAGAAAATATGCTCTTGATTTGTTGCAAGAAATAGGTAAACGGAGCAAAGCCGGCTTGTAGTCCCGTTTCCACCTCCGGAGACTTAACCGATAATAATGAACCATATTAGGACATAGGGAGATATCAAAGATTTGTAGGGAAGCTGATTTATCTCACCATCACTAAACCGGACATAGCCTATGCCGTGAGTCAAATAAGTCAATATATGCATACTCCAAAGAAGGGTTATTGGAGAGCAACCAAGCAAGTCATTCACTACATCAAAGGATCCCCCGGATTAGGCATTTGGATGAAAAATAATGGAAGTTCAGAAGTTGAAAAATATTGCGACGCAGATTGGGCGGGTGACTAAGGATAGGAGATCTACCACCGGATTTTGCATGTTCGTAGGAGGGAACCTAGTTGCTTGGAAAAGCAAGAAACAACATGTATCCAGATCAAGTGCGGAAACCAAATATAAGGCAATGGCGGTAGCCGCAAGTGAGATAGTTTGGTTAAAGCATTGGTCGAAGAGTTAGGGTTCAAAGCGTCCACTCCAATCAAGCTTCATTGTGACAACTAATCTGCAATTCACATCGCCTCAAATCCCGTCTTCCATGAGCGCACAAAACATATTAAGGTAGATTGCCACCTCATATATCAAAAGGTGGAGGAAAAACTAATCACTACACCTCACATCAATGGAGAGCGACAACTTGCGGATATCTTCGCCAAAGGAGGAACCGCGGCCTATCTCAAAGAGATAATGGTCAAGTTGGGTACTATCAATATATACGCACCTAACTTGAGGAAGAGTGTTGAAATGAGGCACCATTCGGTTCACCAAACTCATCAACAGCTTAGTCCTCTCATCAACACAATTAAAGGTGTTCAACGAAGTCTCATAAGCCTCATGGAAAAGGCTCAAAATTTGGACAGAAGCAAGACCAGAATTCTGGCCCAGACAACAGCCCACTACAGGTTCCATTTGGCCTGGCTCTAGCATCCAAGTTGGGCAGCATTTATGCTGCCCAACCTACGCCCAGAAAGGGCCCCTTGATGGTCCAAAAAAGAGGAAGGCCCAGGACCTTCCCAACAACTAGTAAAACTAGCTGTTGGGAAGGATCCCAACGGCTAGTTTACAAGCTGTTGGGGCCTCCCCAGACAGTCTGCTCTGCAAACTGTTTTCTGCAGACTGTTTGGGAAGTTTTCCTTCCCCCGTCTTCTTCTCTAGTTTTGCTCTATAAATAGAGCACTTCCTTGTATTGTAAAAGCATGATTCAATGCTCAAACCTACTCATGTATTCTCTCTTAAAAGATCAATAAATTTCTGAAGCATTTTCATTTATTTCTTGTTATTTATCTTCCAAAATTACAACACATGACATGGCTATGGGTTTGTGGGTGTTGGACACTTTATTTTAGTGAGAAACTTGTCAAAATGAGGAACATACCCCCCCCCAAACACCCATACCTAAGTCCATGTAACATAGCTAATGAAGACTGGAGAACCTATATGGCACTATGTCAAAGAACCCAGGCCATATTAACTCAATTTCCTTCTCCTTCATGATCTTTGCTTGTAAACTGTAGGTTATATACCATGAGTATTATTAATCCTACAAATTCTGAGCAACCAATTACATGTCACAAAAGCAGATGGTCTTCAAAATTAGTAAGCAATCAGGATCCATGTGTCCATCAGGAAAAGAAATGCAGAAAACAAACGTTTTTAAGAGCTGGAAGAGCACCTGTGCTTTTTGAGAAGGTGTCACACGGCAGCATATGGCTGTCCTTGACAGTATTGCTAATTCAGTGAATGCTTTGCGGTGATGCTTAAGTGCAATCTCAAGAGCCCATCCATCAACAACAAATGCCACATCCTGTTCACAAGGAAAACAGAAACAATCTTGGAAATTCTTAAACCATTCAATACGCAGAGATGAGAACCACAATAACAAAAGATACAGGATATATTCCTTAATCTGTATAACTAAAGGTGCCATTATACATGTCAACAAAGCTGTCAACAAAGCAGCTGACCTCTCTCAGTGAAAGTCAAAATAGTAGCCTGGTTAGAATGATCACTATTAGTCTACTCATGAGACATTTCTTTGGTTTTGAAATTGTATGGAGAAGGACCGTTTGATGAACAGAAGGAGGTTTGCAGGCCAAAGTCATAAGGGGGTTTGGGTCTTGATAACATGTTATCCGGAAACATTATTCTTCCTGGAAATGAGTTTGCAGATTTTCCATAGAACATAATATATTTTGGCACAAGGAAATAAGAAGCAAACATGCTCTCCCTTCCATCATCCACAACAACCTCATTTGCAATCAAAACTACAATTAAAATCTGTCTGCCCGAAGCACTAGGTTTTTTTTAAGGCCTTATTATCCAATATGGAAGCAAACCAATATGCAAGAACCATGGCAAGGATTATATACAGAGAAGTGGTCAAACTACTGGATCTTAAATCTTTGGCGGTGAGACTTGTGCAGCCAAATTTCCCTCCTGGTAGAACCTGTTTTATAGGATTCTAGAAACAACTTGAACATATCAGACTTCATCAACTCCTGATAATCTTACTAAAAGGATATCACGGAACCATCTAAATCTGGCAGTTTATTCCTATCCATTTCAAAGATTGCCCTCATAATCTGAAGGTCTCTCAGCTACCAAGACTTGTAGAACCCTATGATCTCCTCTAATCTTCCTCATTATAAGGACTTATAAAAACCGATGATTACGGTCCTAATAGATTGCCATTCTTATTAAGACTACCTTCCATTTCAATAATCTTCACCAACTTTTTCCCCATCTATCAGAAATCTTACAGGAAAAAAAAGGCAGTTTTGCGGGCATTTTTTCCAATCCACTTCATGTGGGTTTTGCTGCCAACCTACCTCTTCTTTCATAAGAATCTCCTCTAAGTCATTCTAAAGAGTTTCACTTCCATTGTTTGTTCCTCTGACAGACAAGCATCAGTGTCAATACTAACATGACGATCAATCGCCTTCACAATCAAACCTTTCCTCCCTCTCAAATCCTCAAAAACTCTATTTGCACCTATGTACTGGGCAGTAAAGACCTCACTCACCCTGTCCCCCAATTCTTAAAGAAAACGAGACAAACATGTACTTTGTTTAACCAAAAAGAGTTTGGCTTTAACAAATTCTATGAGTTTTGTGCTCAGCGGAAGATATTTCTCAATCATTTCTCAAGCATATATAAAATTACTCAAAAGAACATGACGCTCATAAAAAATTTCATGCTTCAGGTGCCTATAGGGGACCACAGTATATACAGGAGCTGAAGAGGGATTGGAGAACAGTCATTTACTAGTATTCTTTTTTGCTATTTATTTCTCTTGTTTCTGAGGAGACTTCTCATCCTTCAAGTTTGATGAATCTTTTCTAATACATCAAATGAAATTCTTTTTCTATATATATATAAATTATTCTGTTAACGCACATATAGTTTTGCGTTTCTTGTGTTTTACATTTTCTTATTTAAAATAGAAAATAAAGATTAAAATGATAGGAGAAGAATTTATATGAATTTAATGGAGAATAACATAGAGTTGTCAACGTTGCTGTGGTTTTCACATTATTAAACAAGATACCTTCATGGAGCGAGAAGGATACAAGTATTGTCCAACAAAAAGGTAAGAACATGCTTGCAAATAGCAACTCTGTTTATCTTGCAAAGTAGAAACTGCAAACATCCAGTTATTATAATTCGCAGTCACACAGCTCATGCTTTCCCAAAGCAAAGCTGCAAAGAAATGCAATATGTGATGGAAGATGTTTTGGATTGGACTAACCTAGTTTAGTGGCCATTGTTTAGGCAGTAATAAAGATGTAGAAATTATATATGTATGTAAATGGAATCCAATATTTGCAGCATCTTAAAGTTTATCTTGTTAAAACAACAACAATAACAACCTGATCCTTAATCCCAAATTTAGTGGTCAGCTATTTAACAGACAAATATAGCATAAAGGAAAAAAGAAAAACATAAAATTAAAGTTTGAAAACAAAAATAGAGAAGATAACACTAAAAAAATAAAAATAATAAAAAAAAGAGGGGAAAAAAAAACTATAATTGTATTTGCAGCATCTAAAAGTTTAGCTTGTTAATAAAAATAGTCAGCTCCGAAGACCAGAATTTAAGTTATTATTGACTAAAACTTAGTGATGGTCATGCTCTATGAACCACCATAATTGTGTTTTCTACATAGCAATAAGTTCATAATGCATATTGCAAATGTATTTAGGTACCTTAGGCTCCGAAGTAGTTATTCTCATTGTCAATAAAACTCTTTCTAGACTTCTAAAAACTTCATCTTCAGTTTTGCCATCAATTAGCAGAAGCTGGCCTTTTGGTTCTGTCAACATGCCAAACACAAGAATGAGAAAAAGAACCAGTTGTGCTAAATATATTATACTTTATGCCATTAATACTTATAATACACAAAACACAAAGTCACAGACAATTAGGTCACTGGGAGTTCAACTATTCTTCCCATCCCAAATAAAAGGCCATGCCCTTTTATCACAGAGGTTCTCCTTATATTGGCATACACCATCTGGGAAGCTTCAAAGAGCACTATTATCATGTGCAATGATGATAATAGTGCAACAATATGTCACATTAAGGAGTGAACTGGTGGCCAATGAATACCCATCTCCCCCTTCCCCCGCCCCCAAAAAAAGGAAGTTCCAAAAGGAGCAAGTCGATTATTCAATATTTGCCCATGTTCTAATGTAGATATGAACCTCCCTCCCAAAAACAAATGCAGGCATAAATGCATGTCATCATGCTGCATACAAAAGTGAGGCTAAAAACATGCAGTGCACTAGGTGTGCAAGAAGCTATTGTACATTCACCTATTTCACGCATTTCTATTATCCATAGCTCAATCACGAACTATCAAAAGTACGAAGTCGAATGGTTGAAACTTTGCTGAGCTACCAATATGGAATGGCCTCAATTAGTTTGACTTCCAGAATAAAGAAGTTAACTTATAGAATCCGCAGTCAAAAGTTAATGAGTTAAACTTCTTACTTGATTTTCAAGTTCTTTATCCAGACCAGGCAGGAAATTATAGTCATCTAGAATTTCAGGCAAATACATCAGGAAATCCTTAAACATTGCAACCCAAACAAAGAAAGAATGGCACCAAAACTCAGATAAGGCTAAGGGTACAGTACATGTTTCTGCAAATATGGACAAGATTATAACTGTTGGAGTCATTATTAGTCAGGAAAGTGGGCCACAAACTTTAATCAAATGAATGGAATAATGTTAGAACTATGTTTCAACGTTTATACCCCACTTGTAATCATTATAACAACTTCTTTAATATTTTTCCTAATCTTTGGAGCCCAATTAGCTAATCGGTTGAGATCAGTCCTCCCACTCCTTACATATTTAAGCAAAAGTGCCCGAATTCTCATGAGAGTGGGAGAGTCTCAAATATATGGGAAAAAAAAAAAAAAAATTTAAGTTGAGATGGAAAAGAGGAACAAAAATGTCTGCAAATATAGGGATGTAAACAATGCCATCTTGCAAGAAAGGGAATTGAAGTAATAATCTAGAACATAACTCTCTTAAGGCAATTAAAGGAAGATCTCTGAGTTGATTGGAGTGACTACCTGATGAGAACACAATTTCTATGAGGACCTTTTCACTTGGATGAGGCTACAAGGCCAATGATGGAGATTTATGTAGGGTGCCCAATATTAGATGCAGGTTCATTTGGTTGGAAAGACCTTTCGATGTTGACTAAATATAGAAAGTTATGTTTGATATGAATGGAATAAGGCTTCAGGTCCCAATAGCATTATGGGTGCTGAGAACATTGGGGGGGGGGGATTCTTTTCAAAAATTTGACGAAAATACAGTTAGTGGGAATAATATTAATTACATCTCCATCCCTGTTGTACATCAAATCATTGGTTTTGCAATCCTAATATATTTCAGGCCTATTAGCAGGATTACTTGCCCTAAGGTCTTAACCAATTGCTTAAAGGAGTTTCTTCACGTGATACTATTTCAGCAACATGGAGTGCCTGGAAGATATAAACCTTTAAATGCAACTTCAAATGAGATGCCTAAAAATGGCAGACAAAAGGGAAAAAAGGAATTCAGTTCATACTTTTAATAACGCCAATGGTCAAGTGAGCTGGAACTACTACCATAGTGAGGCCATGAAAAGAAAAGGTCATGGTGGAATCTGTAAATTAATGGATGTTTATCTTCACTAATTATCATGTTATTGTTATCAGTGAACCATTATGGAAAGAGATCCATTAACCTACAAAGCTAGTTTCCCAAGTGTGGTTCTCTTGCATCATTCATTTACTTCCAACCTTTGGAGAAAAAGATGATCAAACTGAAGTTTATGCTTTCCCTCACCACCCAAAGAGAATGAAACTAATAAAGGAGGGAGTTTTGAATTTGGATAGGAAGTATGGTGTTCTTCAATTGATTCATGCACATCTGAGGAGAGAGAGAGAATATGGGACCTTATTATTTTGCAACCTCCGAAAACAAATTATGCACTAGTTTTCCTAACATTTCAAAGCATACGTCATACATACTTGTCATAGGAACCTACTCAAAATCAGTATCTGAGAGTGCATGAAATTTGACACTATAATTTTTGCATCTTGGAAAATATAGAAAACCACATGATACAAATTAAGAGAAAAACTAGGCCAACAAGGCAAAAGATACAAAAACCCCTAACTGTAAGGTAGATTTCCCAAGGACTGAAGGCAGTACAGTGATCATAAATCATGATATTTTGCAGCAGATTCCATGGAAAAGGCAAGAAAGATTTTTAGTGTTACCAGGGGAGATCAAGTTGCATGAGAGAGCAATCTGTATGGCAGTATTCTGCTTGTCTCCAGTTAGCATCCAGAAGTATACTCCTGCTTTTCTAAGCATCTCAATTGTCTCTGGAACGCCATCCTAAACAAAACAACATTGGATCACCAAAAAATGAGTACAAAAATGATGATATGGATATGGCCATATCCTCATGCTCCAAAAGCAAAAATGATTACTTGCAAACGATCCTCTATTGCAGTCACACCAAGGATCTCCAGATTATGTTCTAATCTTTGGCAAACCTCAGCCAACCTCCACTGCAAAAGGAGAGAAATAACAAGGGAAAAGCACAAAAATAGGAAATCACATAAGCATCTCGAAACAAGGTAATTAGTATTTTAACTATTCTTCTTTCGATTTTATTGGACGGGGGTGGGGTGGGGGTGGGGGGGGAGAGAGAGAGAGAGAGAACTTTTACCTCCCGATCAACCAATGTGCTATTAGCTTCTTTAAACATCAATGACCATTCTCGATATTCATCTTCCATCAATTCTCGCCAAGCTAAGCATAATGTACGTAGTCCCAGTTGAGCATACTGTTCAACAGCTTCAGAAAATATCTTTGTATGTTGTCCTGAAGTCAAGTTGTATATTAGATAATTCTCAAGCAGGTGTGCACCTTAGTGAGAAAAATAAAATAATATGAAATAGCAAATATAATATAACGATGACCACATATCACATTAGAGAAACTAAAATCTGCATCTAGAACTGCATTACATGCAATCAAGAAAACACAAATTCCAAAAGGCATGGACAACTATATTTTCTCAAGGTTTAATGAGAGAAAGGCAGCCAAAAACATTTTTCTTTGATTTTGGTGTCAGAGCTTCAGGTTATCATTGTGGATAAAGCATTCCACCTCTTCAGTCAGGTGAGGCACTCTACTCAAATCCAAAAACTTGAGGACAGAATGTGTAGGTAAGTGCGGTTAGCAAAATGATTCCTATATTAAAAAAGCAATTACCAGGGTCTGAATAAGGAAGGATAGCTTCATCTGCTCCTTTTGACATGAGAATAACCTTTCCATTCTGGCAATCTCTGACCACTACTGACATTCTTTTCCTGTCAGAAGTGAACTCCAGAGTGTCCAATAATTCATACTGAACGGAGGAACCATTGTAATTTATCTCTTCACAGCACCAAACATTAAACTACATCAGTAACTACATTATGACAGGTGTACTTCAGGGTGAGCTGAGGAAATCCCAAGAATTAAATTGGATGATGAAAAAACAATTCTTAAAGATGCATACCGATCATATTCCCACTTTTACTGACCAATGCCATATGCAAGTTAGCAGCAGCATTAACAAGAGCATCCTCATCCTGCGATTGTGCCTTATAGGAGATTGTTCCACTCTTGCTACAGATGTTGAAGGAATAACGTGACCAACAGCACTAAAAAAGGCCTTCAAAAAAACATGAGTAATGCATTCTAGAGAGCATGATATGCATGATTACGAGTTCATAATGCATGTTTCTGGTTCACATCCTACATAGATATGCAAACCTTTTTGTTGGTACCACTGTGTTACATATTGCCATGATTGAAAGAAATCGGATGACATCAGGGGAGCTGGTGGAAACGGCATTTTGTAGATCCACATCTGCAGAGCAGAGATCAAATATATCAAATGCCCATAATGTAGGAAAAAAAAGTTTCATAATCCAGTTAAATCAAGAAGTCCACAAGAAGCAGAGCCAGAATGTTTTCATATAGATCACAAACGAACTTTACAATCCAAGCTGATATCTATGATGAACACTCTTGTTGTTCTTGTGTTAGTTGAACAATAATATAAATATATGAGAAAATAGAATTGCATAAATGGAACTTCCAGTTCCATGTTTTGTGTTATGAGAATCGGTAAGGAAGAAAAAGAAAAAGATCACCTCAGCATTAAAAGCCCTTCCCAGAATTTGGATATCATTTGTTCACAAAAACCATAATAGAGGGAAGAAAGTTAAAGAAAGTGTGGAACAACCAATTTCTCAAAAAGTTTAATCAGGTGGAAAATGGTATATTTGTGGATTCATTCTCTCACTTTCCTTCATACATTGGCCCATATTGACAGGGCTCCAAACATGTAGAATCTCAAATGGGTGAAAAGGCATGTGGCTTGTTTCAAACTTAAGACCCCGAGTACCACATGAAACAACCAACTGCTCCAAACTTTTAAAATGATGATGAACGGTATATTACGCCATTATAGTCTTACAGAAAACACTTCAACAGATTGCCTAGCAGTTCAGAGAAGCTAAACATGACAGCCTGCGAAAGTAGGCAAGTGTTTTTCTTGCTTCAGAAACTCTTTATTCAACAGGTCAAGAGAGAATCTTACCTATAAATACCACCAAAAAAACTAATGCATACACACACACACACACATAAGTCATGTGTTCTCAGTCAGCTATAGTGTCCCTCTACAATTTATGAACATTTGAGCACCACCATTTGCTTTGTTTTGATACAAATGGGTGCAAAACCAGCTCCAAAATTAGAAGTTGGCTTAATATTGGATTTCAGGCCAGGCATCCTAATCTGAATTTTGAGCAACAACAACTTCCACCTTCAACAAGAAGTTGATCCAAGTCAAGTACTTTCTCAAGCATAAGAAAGGAATATATAAATCATATTAAGGGAAGGAAGCTGTATTGTAAATCAACGAGGATCAGACATCCTCAGCAAAGATATGATAAAAGAGAAAACAGGATTAAAAAATCCTACAGGAGCAACCACCAATCTTATGGCTTGAATGGACCTTCTCACATAGGACAAGGCATCATCAACCGAGTCAAGTTCTTCAGACGTCACAGGCCTTCCAAGACTTTTAGTTTGTTAATTTTCCTCCATTATGTACTTTTCTGTTTTCTTCTTCAGTCCCAGACACCTTTGGAGAACTTGTTTCAGCCTCCATCCTTTCTCTGTTTATTAGAAATTATGGCGTTTCATAAACCGGGTCAATTTAAATTATAAGATTTTCCAATCACATGATTCAATAATTTTTATACTCTTTTAAATATGGCAATTTATTATAAGATTGAGATTTCAAATCTTATATCCTTTCATTTACATAAGTTAGATTGGAAACCAAGGGTTTCTCAAATCCCATCCAAAAATCTCGAACATTTTTGGATTTTGGGACTTGCAGGATTTGAAAAGTTCTGCAACTCGTAGGAAAAGAACAACACAAATTAGTTGATTAACTTGAGAAAAGAGCATACTGTTAGTGTTGTTCTTGGCATAAAAAGAAACTCATTTAAATGCTCTGTTACTTAATCCCAATGCAGTTACCCTGTGCTTCTAAAAGTTTTATGGGGAAACAATTTTGGAGGGGGAAATATGTAAGCTTTAAATATTTGTGAGGGCAAAACGAAAATTCAAATAAGGCATATGAAACAACAACAACAATTAGAACCTTAGTCCCAACAATTAGGGTCGACTTTGGAGTGGGCGTATATGTACACAATCTTCTTTTTACATTTTTGCAAAGAGATCGTTTCCACGCCTCAAACCCATGACCTCGAAATCACCAAAGGAGCAATTCAATCGTTGCCCCAAGGTTTGTCCAAAAAAAAAAAAAAGAAAAAAAGGATTTCTTGTTGAGGTAATGAATGCACCATCGTTATCTCCAATTGCTTCATCATCTTCCTTGTAATGAATACACCATTGTTATCTCCAATTGCTTCCTCGTCTTCCTTTTCTTTTGCCACCACATCTACACAAAGTTGGTTTAAAGAGACATACCCATAGGGATCTTCAGAGAGGAAGAGGGCATTAGCTGCAATTTGATTAAAAAGGTCACTCTTGATCTCTCCCTGAGCAACATCTACACAATGTTGGATAACACAACACCCCCTATCTGCTGCAATGTCGGAGAAGTTGTCTGTTATTTCACTCAAGAGTGGCTTGACATCCTCATGGGAGAAAATCCTCAAACAGAACTCAATCTCGCAGTGGCCATGAGTGTTCTTGATCATACTGCAGGTATAGGTTTCAAATACTTCACCAGAATTGCCTTTAGACTAGGTGAAGTTAGATGCTCAATGAACTTCTACACACAACAAGATCCATGACTGTTGCAACAGACATTCAGCAATACTCCAGGTGCATTGAAGAGCACAACGGGTTCATAGAATATCTACTTGTTAATTTTCTTTCCTACAGCTTATTCTCTCTTCAAATTTGCTATTAGGCATGGTACAAAGATGCACCAAATTGACTCCCTGAAGCTGTATAAGTTTAACAACGGCCTTCCAACCACCAGATACAGAGAGAGAAACAGGAATTCATTTAATTAAAAAGAAATAAAATATTTTGAGAAAAAAATAAACACGTCAGGTCAGCATGACAAATTCTGAAGCACAAGACTTATGCAAAATGGATGCAGGTGCAGGAAACACAATATGTTAACGACCAGAACAAAATCAACCACCTTTTATGGCATCCCCACTCTCATTCCCATAGGAAATGCCACTGATACAACATCTCCGAAAGATCATCCTATTTTCGGTTAGTGTTCCAGTTTTATCTGTCAATATGTATTCAACTTGTCCCAAATCCTCACTAATAGCTGTGCTGCAGAACAGAGAATTCATAGATGTTTTATATGTGTTCAAATCATCAAAGAATTAAATATACTAGAACTCACGGGTTTGGATGTAATTACTTTGCAGCATGAGACGAAGTGCCACTTTCTGGGTCATACATCTCAATATCCCAATCAATAAATTTCGCATACAAACTCTTGACAAGATCCAAAGATACCTGCAAAAGACAGACCTCAGTTTCTTCAGACTAGGAAATCTTATTGAATCCCTCAAATGCAAGCTTCATACAAAAGCTACGCTTCATACTATCAGCTGAAACTACATAAAAATGGAGCAAAATGTATTAAAGTACAAGACAACATCATATTTTTATAAACATATCAGCATGCAAGAAAGCAAAGAATAGGGCAACAAACTGACAAGTATAACTCCAGCATAGAAAATTTACTTAGAAAGTTGCCACATGCAAAAAAGTAGCATAAATACCATTTGAATGGCCAAACTAAAGATCACAAAATTAGGCCCTAGACAAGAGTCATAAGACACTTTCCCTGTGCGAGGCACAGGACTTCACTGTATACTGAAAATTCCACAAGGAAACAAACATGGGAAAACCCAAATAGCCAAATTGAGCTTCTATAGAAGACAGGTTTCATTTGTACCATCTTTAGAGATGATTATTCTTTAAAAGTGAATGGAATCGTAAGCAATTTAGCACCAACGACAAAGAAAAAAATGAAACTCAATGTACATCTTATCATAGGATAATTCTTCAAGATGGCTTGCCCAGTAAACATGAATATCTTGACAAAAAGAACATCATGTTATCATTCTTTAGGCACAATTGAAGCAACAAGTCATGTAGAATAGTGACTAGGTCTTAATCTCAATTATGGCATCAGTGTAGAAGAACACTCAAACTTTAAAGAGAGGTTTATACCCAACCAGATCACAGCTTAATTTAATTAGTTCCTCTTTTTAAATTTTGTCTCATAACATGAGCATAAAACTCCAGCAAGCCATGGAAATTGAACAACATATTATAATTACTCCAAGTATTGAAAGATAATAAGTTTAATGCGCAAGCACTTACTTTTATTGATATCGGTATCATGATGGAGCATAGAAGCTCAAAACGCAGAGGGATGATCAATAATTCATACCATTGTCCTTCAGGTGGATATTTGACATACCATCGCTACACAGAAAATATTAAGAAACATTAGAATGATAATACAGCAATATCACAATTCTAAAAGAAAATATTGAAACACCAAAGTCATGTCAAACAGA
Source organism: Dillenia turbinata (assembly GCA_037126225.1). Classification (NCBI taxonomy): domain Eukaryota; kingdom Viridiplantae; phylum Streptophyta; class Magnoliopsida; order Dilleniales; family Dilleniaceae; genus Dillenia; species Dillenia turbinata. The sequence goes on from JBAMMX010000022.1 coordinate 22,515,049, forward strand.
AGTATATATATGTAATAACACCGGAACACTCATTTAGGCATCAGAACCGTAATGCTAAAGTCAAACTGAACCTAGAATGTTACAACTTAATTCAACAAATGACTTGTGAGCATAAATCAGCATGTAGAGGCCAATCTCCAACCAGTGGACTTTTGATATTATGATCCTTGACATAAAGAAAAGTTAGGATAAAAAATATGATATTCCTTGGCTCATGCATTGAAAGCCATTACACACACTTAAGTGTTAGCAGTTTTTGTATGTATAAGTATATAGTAAGAAACACCAATACAGAACTTCTAATTTCTAAATAGTTGAATTTATCATGGAAGAGACCCGTGTTAGTATGTATGTGCATTTTATCAAATTAGACCATTTGAAGGCATCATCTGAATGCAAGCACATGCTTCTCACGGCAGGAAATTTGGATACTTCTTTGTTTAGTACCTTAGGCCTGTGAGCCATCACAAAACCGGAAATCAAGATTGAATCTCAATGAAGCACAGTCACAGATGACATACAATACAGACATAAGGATTTGAAAATTATTTAAAAATGTTATCCAAATATTAAGGCCAAGAAAACTACTGATAAGTTGACTCTAAGGCCAGAAATCCTCATAAATGGACAATAGTAACACCAGATCTGCCTCCCAAAATAAAAGGCAACATGCGATAAGCAAAACACAAATGTGGAACCATGATATTTTCAGGACCACTCTAAAACCTTCAAAAAGACCAGTGGCAGTAGTTCTATCCAACAATGTACTTAAGACATCCACCACTCGTAAATTAGAAAGGAAACAATGGATCACCTGATCTAAGACCTCGAGAAGCTCTGAAACTAGATTTGGGTTCCTTGAATTATGAAACCAAAAAACAATATGTTTATAGGTACCACATCTTGCCCATTAATTTTCATCACTCCCTCTCAATTATTATTATTATGAAATCTAGTTCTATATTTTAGTTCCTTTTTTCTTGGAATGTAGAGAAAAAGAGGAATATATCATCCAACAGAATATAAGAACAAAATGGAACATGTGAAACAAGCAAAGCATTCCAGTCTTGCTAGATATAAATTGGGGAGCATTTTAAGCCTCAGAAGAAGCATACGAATGCTTTTGTCTCCCAGAAAAGGTGATAATCCTTGAGTTCCTTTCAATCTACATGCACCATACCATGCAACCATATCAAACATTGAATAGTCTCTTGGCTCCCTTTATGACATCAAAGCACTCAAACCTGATGCTTAGGAAAAAAAAGAGACTCTGAGGACAAACCAACACACATTTTCCTCACAAATAAACAATTAAAGTTTATGGATTTCATATCTACCTCACATATAACACATTAGTTGAGAACTCTAAATAAAAAGTTAAAAATATATATAAATAAATTGCAACGTGCTACAAACCTTTATGGCTTCTGTTTCCTTCCAGACATCTCCAGCTATACCTAAAACAATAACAACAACCAGTTGGAACACAAATATTGCTCCAGTCAACTTATCGATCATTGCATCCACAGCTGTAAGTTTTGGTTCAGGTACACCTCTACTCATTCCTAGCTTTGTTTCATTTCCTGGAAATACATCATCTAAATTTCAATGTTCAAGCAATTGGAAAAAATGACATAAACAGCCACAGTCGGAAAAAACAATGAACTTAGAGAAAAGGGAAAAAGTTGGACAGCAAACAGAATTGCGAAGAAAAAGGAATTTGTTCCATAAGAAAAAAATAGAAAGGATGCAATAGGTACAAGGAATCTATGAAAGGACCATGCCTCAAACAACTCATTTCAAACCCATCCAGCATACCATGCTGTCAAGGATATTGTTATGTGACTTTTTGGAGCTTTCTCAATCTTGGGTATCATAAGTCAAGAAAGAAATGCTCTAGCCAAGTCACTCTAGGCCTTTTAATGATAGCATCCTTTTCACTGGCCCACTAAAGAGGTTCTAAAATTTAAACCTTTTGACCCAAGCATCATTAGCCACAACTATACCTGCATATAGGCAGGGCCAGGCTAGATTCCAGACCAGCTTATAGGGGTATTAAGGAATAAATTTAGGCCCAGGCCTAAAAAAGGGCCAAGCCAGCTTTAAAGGTGGACCTAAAGTCCAGGATGATCCCAAAAAATTTTCGGGCCAGGCAAAGCAGGTGGGTCACCCAGGCCATGTACAGGTCCACCCAGAATAAAGCAACAAGCTCCAGAAAAGCACCATTCATAATGAATTTGAGAAGTGGAATCCACAAGACTTATATTTCTTTGAAATGACACTCCCATAGCTCCTTCCCATGTCTAACTCCAGTGACAATGATGAAATTGCTATAAAGAACTTTCTCAATTGTAAACCTCCACAACCACTAGCATAATGGCTAAGTTAACTCCTTCCCCGGTGCAACGTACATAAAGCTATCATCGTTGCTGTTGATATACAAATTTAACATGGTATGGTCCAAGCTTTTTCCTAAGAAAATTGACTTGAAGAATGTTGGCATAATCAATAAAGGGCCTTCAGTGCTCGATTGAATAAAATTTAGTAGCAAATATAAAGTAATTGAAGGGCTTGTCTAAGATATGCACCTTTTATGCCTTATTTGTAACAGCATCCAGTGTTGGATTAAAGCAACTAGTAAATTGTTAGACCAAATTTCCTTCCAGGATTAAAAAGTATTATTACAAAGACAAGAAATCTACAGGAAATGAAAAGTCTAAAGAAGTATTCCCCAGTCAGATCCAAGAAAAATGAATTCCCTGGTCAGAGATCTTCCCAAAAGAAAATAAGAGGCCTATCTTGAACTTTAAATTTAAGAAAAGGAAGAATTGAGGACTTGTCTGGAAAAATATAAACCCCTGAGTCGGCATCCATTCTAGCAAAGGCCAAATTTGCTCCTAATCAATCTGTTCTACAGAAAATGAGGTTTCATGAGAAATATCCGCAACCATTTCCCAGCAAGGGCAATGTTCCTGACACTAAATCCTCAAGCTTCAGAGCCCAATAAAACTTAGACCAGAAACAACTTTCCTGCTAACCCCTTTTTTTGGCCTACGCTAAAACCAAAGAAATCTCTCACCACCAATTTTCAAGCTTCTCAACTGCCCTAAATAAATTTTCCAATAACTTGAAACACAAGAACAAGGACATACAGGATAGATAGGCATGAGTTAGAGCTATATGACCTCCTAACGGCAAAAACACATCCTTCCAACTACTAATTTGTTGAACACCTTAAAACCCATAAGGTCCCAAAAGACACAACTTTTGTTCCACTCAAAGGCGCACCAAAAAAAGAACTAGGAAAATTGAGTTTAGCTCACAACAGCAGAAACAAAATTTTTGAGAACGTCCTCCCAGAAAGGCACCAAAGTAATGCTTCTAGGAACCAATTTCCAAGACCCAAACAACAACCCAAAAAAAAAATGACAACCCAAAATCTCTCCTTTTTTTTCTTTTTTTTTTTTTTGCCATTCTTAATAGTAGAATTTTTAGCAAAGATTCAAAAATAAGATGTAAAATGAGATGGACTGTATGGATTCAACATGATGCGACCTGCTAACTAATTTCAGAGGATTTGGAGCTTAGAAGGATGCTAACACCCTAGGGAGTTTCACTTAGATGATAGTCATTTGGTATACTTGGATGGAGAAAAATGCAAGGATGTTTCCAGATAGTTCCATGTCTGTCAATCTTTAGTGGGAAAAGATGATGATTGTAGCATCACAATTGTGTATAATGGCTCAACGTACTCACAGAAGACCTGAAAGAAGTCCCATCCAAAGTGTACAAAGAGATTGGGGGGCTCCTATCTGATCTCATGGATTTTTCCTGTTCAGCTCTCTCCTTTATAGTGGATAGAAGATGCCTTACAGTCTTTAGTATACATCATAATGTACCTCATAACCTTTTCCTCTTGATCTAATCCTTTGCTCTCCTAGGTGACGCGACACACAAGAGAGAAATAGTGCCCCCTTTCACCTATCTAATCTCCTCAAGAACTGGAAACAACAAGATTTCAACAAACCTCAGGATAATGGTGCTATTGAACAGGTTAATTTCCCACTCTGAGCCGCAACAAAAAAATATTAAGAATATATTCAATAACTTGAAGAAAATGAAAATGGAGAGGAATAAAAAAGAGGAAAAGAAGGTGACTTTCTTTGGCGGGGAGAGAGAATCACAGAGTGAGTGAAAAAGGTGTTGGAGAAATCCTCACCAAATCAACCAAACACACTCGGACAAACTCCGCCACTCTGTCCTCCGAAACTAGCACCACCGCCACTGCCACCTCACCCGCTGTTGACATCTCGTCAGTCTCTGCCATCTAGAAATGGTTCTCCTACATCCTCAAACACCCACATCCACAAAACACGCTGTCAATATTTAATATTTTCACTCTCCTTATCGGGAATTTGTTGCTACAGGGGCTTTAGGGCTTCATGACAATTTACTGAATTCGATCTCGGTTTGGTGTTAAAATAGGAATTTTGATGTTGGAATTTCGGTGTTTTAGGATTTCCTGATGTTGTAATTTCTTTTCTCTCTTCCATTCAATATCTAGGGTTTTGTACAAAACTCTCTCTCTCTCTCTCTCTCTCTCTCTCTCTCTCTCTCTCTCTCTCTCTCCAATTCCCCAAGTGGCAAAAATGAAAAGAGGGTTTTGATGCGGTTAATTACAGGATAGTCACCTGTAGCGTCTTGGACCAAAATGCAGTTTTGGACCAAAGTCCATTCAAATAGTCACCCATAGCGTCTTGGACCAAAATCAAGAATGGTGCTATTGATTTCTTCAAAGCATTCTTTTTCACTTTTCTTAAGACCTGAGCACAAAAATGAAAACACACAGAGATGGACAAAGAGAATGAGAAGATGGGAGTACTGTATCCTAAAGCTTTAAAATGGAAGATCCCCATTCGTTCAGCAAAAGCTACAATTCTGCTTTCCTAGCTCAATTCATTCAAAATTCGCACCTTAAATCTGCCACAGACAACAATGTCAAGCTGAAATTTCCAGCATCATCATCTTCAACTCAGTTTCTTATTGTCTCAGTCTCCAAATCCAGCAATATTAGGTTTTATGCGAAAAATTACAATTGTCGTATACATACATGGTGGGGGTCTCAATTGAGAATTCAAGTGTTAAAGGAGATGGTTTTGGTCCAAGACGCTACGGGCGACTATTTGAATGTGTGGATATGGCATAATGCTTCTTTGATCTTGTTCTCTTTGCTTTTCTTTTTGGCATCTCAGTGGCTCTGGTTCTCCAGTTTGCTCAACCACTTCAGGTCTCTCTCTCTCTCTCTCTCTCTCTCTCTCTCTTTCTCTTCCCCCTCCCTCCCTCGCTCCCACTGCAGTAAGGTTTTCGATTTTGACCCAAAAAAAACTGATTAAGGCAAGGATAAACATTATTTCCTTCCCAAATTGAAAGTGCTAGATTAAAGAAACCAGAATTTTTGGGAAGGGAATTGGGGTGAGAGAGAAAGGAGAGAATGTAGATAAAGAAAATTACAGTAAATTTTTAATGACTGTCTTCTATTATTCTCGAATTGTGCTTTCTCCTCTCTACCCAACCAACCTCCACTTGAACTTTTTCTTCATTTCACTTTTCCACCATCAACCAATTAATATATGGAAAGATATATCTCTCCTCTTCTTTTTTTCCACCTCTTATTCTGTTCCATTTTCTTCAAGTTAGAAAAAATTGAAATATTTATATATTCCATATATTTTTAAATGAAAAAAAAATATCCAATATTTTTTATTATTTTGAGGGTGTAGCACAGACAGAAGTGCTAATTTTGCACCATTCTATAGCTGAGCAGAGGTCTTCGCATAGAAAATTAGTTTGGTGACCAATTTGTATTCAACCAATAGTTCAGGAGAATAATTTTGCACTTTTCCCTTTTAAGAATTCAACTTATAAATATATATATATATATATATATTGCAAGTTTGCAGGTCAAAGATGATAGTAATTAATAATAACAATAGTAATAATAATAATAAGTAAATACATTGTGTGCAGGCCAGTCTGCCCCTGCATTAGATCAGGCTCGGGTTAGCATTTTTTACATTTTAAAAGTTAGGCCAGCCAGGGCCAACCCAAAAATTTTAGGATTGGGTTTGGGCTTTAGATTCCCATATGAAAACCTGGGCTGGAAATCAGCTGGGAAAGCTCATAAAAAATTGGGCCAACCTGGCCCAGCTCAAAATTCTTTATGGCACACTAGGGCCATAACTTCCCATTTCTAAGTGGGCCGTAAAATTAATGTTGGATTGAAGAGTTTTCAGCAAGTTTTAGTTTTGAACGCCTCGGATTATGAGATTGAATCATGGGATTAACATAGAGTTGTCTCCTTGAATTATGGGATTGATACAGGATTGACTTTGGGGACTTTCCTGTTTTGTGTGATTCAATAAGATGGTTTCCTATTTTTTTGTAATTTAGAATAGTTTCTTATTTTTATGATTTGACCAGATAATTTTCTAATTCTTGTACTTAGAATAGTCTATAAATTATCATATATAATTTCATTCAATTAAAAAAAATGGAGAGATTACTCTTTCATATTTTGTGACAGAGCCCTAGGGCTTTTTTCTGGGATTTCTTCTTCTTCTTCAAGCAGCCTTCATTGTTGCGAGTTTATGGTTCCCTTGGGTTCTCTTTTTTCTGCATGTTCCAGCCTTAATTGCTGTGAATTTTCTTTCTTAAGCATGTCAACCTCCAAAACCACCATCTCTAGCAATTCTAACCCATCCAAAGAACCCAATGCTGTTCAGAAAATTAACAATATTCGAGCTTCCAACAGTCTTAATGAGAAGAACTATCTCAAATGATCTCAAATTCTAACCCATTATTTTTTATCTTTTTGAGAAGCTGAGAAACTTATTGGGGTCTCTTGAGAAGACATATGGAGCATGTTCTTAGCTCTTTCAGGACCAAGGCTCGAGGAGGAGGATTGGACTTGTTGAGGAAACGAGCGGTCTGTACTGCCTTGAATCATCTAAGAAACTTACGAGTAATCCATCTCCAACTTTTTTTTACTTTTCGATCTTCATTGTCATCTCCATTTTTTTATTGGCCTTCATTGTCATCTTCAATTATTTTTTTTATGCCTTCACTGTCATCTTAAATTTTTTTATCAGCCTTCATTGCCTCATTGGCATCTTCAATTTTTTATCGGCCTTCATTGTCATCTCCATTTTTTTATTGGCCTTCATTGTCATCTTCAATTTTTTATAGGCCTTCATTGCCATCTCCTATTTTTTACGATCAACTTTTTATCTTTATTGCGATCTCCAATTTTCGGCCTTCATTGCCATCTCTATTTTTTTTTATTGGCCTTCATTGCCACTTTCATTTTTTTATCGGCCTTCATTGCCATCTCTATTTTTTCAGCTTTCATTCCCCTATTGGTTTCTTGACCTTAATCACCATCAACCCAACTTTGTTTGTGTTCCTTTGGTCTTAATCGACCTCAACCCTAATCTTTATTTTGGCCTTCATAGCCATTAACCCTCATTTTTTTTGTTCTATTCCTTTCAGCCTCAATTGCTCTCAACTGTAATCTTCATCACTACATATATATATATATATATATATATAAAAATACTGCCACATAATTCCCTTTATCTAGTTCTGATTGCAGTAGCTGTGGTTGTCTATCTTCAACAAAATGTCAGATTCTTCATAAAAATAAAGCATTGCAGACTCGCATTCTGCTTCCCAATCGAGACCTCACAACTCTCTCATGAACTGCAACACTTGAACACTGCCTATCGCTTGGATGGTAGAAACTATCTGCAATGGACACAACTGGTGAGGGTTTTTTCTAAAGGGCGTGGGAAGATCAGCCACCTAACTAGACCTGCCCCAGAAGAAAAAGATCCGAGTTTAAAGTTTGGGATGAAGAGGAATCAGTGATTATGTTGTGGCTATAGAACTGCATGCAACCTTCTATATTAAAAGTGGAATGCTTGACTTTGGATCCAATGCTTGAAGCCACCAAATGACATGTTTTGAAGACTTCACTAGTAATCTGGGAATGGAAAACATTCACTTTCCAACTTGAGGGGGAGTGTTGGATTGAAGAGTTTTTAGAAAGTTTTATTTCTGGACTCCTTAGATCATGAGATTGAATTATGGGATTAACATAGAGTTAAGACTCCTTAAATTATGGGATTGATATAGGATTGACTTTGGGGAATTTGTTGTTTTGTGTGATTCGATTAGATTGTTTTCTATTTTTATAATTTAGAATAATTTCCTATTTTTATGATTTGACTACATAATTTCTTAATTCTTGTAACCTAGAATAGTCTATAAATTGTGATGTATAATTTCATTCAATTAAGAAGAAATGAAGAGAAATTATTCTTTCATATTTTGTGACAATTAACTAGGATAGTTAGGCCCAGACTGAGCATGCCCTCTATCTTTCTAGCCCTGACCTTGGGTGAGCTAGCCCCAAACTTTATTCCTTACCACCCTGTACACCCAACCCAAACATGGCCCGGGCTGGCTGAACCATTCTCAGGTTTAATTGAGTGCAATATTAACAACATTAACTAAGCTCGAGTCATAATAAGAAATTTTCGGTTTAGCAAATTTGCCATCCAGCCAAATTATATGGGCTAATAATTGGCCCAACCGCTTTTTATTCCAGCCAAATGACACAAACATGAACTCATTGAATTCATGTCAGGTTCAGCTCGCCTCAAGCCTCTAAAGACTACAAACTGTTCCACCTCATCCACCTAAATTTGATAACTTTATACATGACCTTGCAAATAAATTTCCAATTCACATGATTTAGCATTCGAGGCTTTGTCAATATCCAACTTATGAATAGAACTCCCCCCCCCCTGTGTTATGTCTCCTAGTTGTTAATCTTAATAATTTAATTACCCAAGTTCCTAATTATTTTCATGTGAAACAACTGGTGTGGAGGTTAGTCAGAAATTATATAGTGTTCTTCAGGCATTTTTTATGTCTTCAAATATCTTATCATGTTCTTTGGATTGATAATCATCTTGCAAGTGCTTTAATTAGTATGTGTCTTGTTATTTCTTAGCCCACTCAACCTCTCCAACCCAGCCAATCTAGTGAGCCGAACCTATCTAACCAATATGGGCATGATATGACAAACAAGATCAAGAAAAACTATGACAAAATTCATAGGGTACCATAAAACATGACACAACATGATCCTGACATACTAAATTATAATCTAGTCATGGAAATAACTTACATTCAAGGATGTTTAAAATGGGACTAAACACTTCATCGGCCTCTTTGGCTAAGTGAAAGCAGACAAAGAGCTCACTCTCACATCCAATGTCCTACATAGCTTGGGCACCAATCCAAGCCCCCCCCCCCCCCAGAAAAAAAATGTATATAAAGGCCATTGGCCCTCCAGTAAAACAAAGAGATAAAAAGCCAAGATAAACAATAGAAAATCTGTGGGACTCCGCATGCCATATACTAGTAAGAAGAAGAACTCAAAAGAATTGACCCCAAAAGAGTATCTAAAATGATAAATACAGTAAAGATTCTACAGGCTTGTAAAATTGAAATTTGAGGTGATCTTAAGCAACAAAACTATGCTTTACCTGTATATACAGCAACCCCACAAGCCCACTCGGTGTTCCGCAAGTAGCAAGATTGAAGAAGTGTGTTTTTTATAGTCAAGGAGCATATATCATTGTCAATAAATGGAGGAAACAAGCGCAGATTTGCATCAAATCTCCTTATATCCTTATCCGGGGATGGACATTCAATAACACCCTGTCAAGGAAGAAACCAATCAAAATGTCACTCCAACATGTAAATCAAATACAATCAAATTAATTATCAAATGCAGGGACGAATAATATTTGCCTTAATTTTGTGCAACAGTTCAAAATCAATTCCCATGCAAGCAGAAGGAATGACTCTTGTCTTGAGATCAGTTTCACCATCTAAGGCAGCTGTCTGCAAAATATATTCTATGTGAATGCCAATATAAGATGATAATCTATCTTAACAACAAAGTACTTATTCAGTTGCAGAACATTTGTAGCAATATATCCCACAAGCTAATTTTTAAGCTGCAAGGCCGGTTCAGTCTGTAGTCCACCTAGCTTAAATATAAATCAGAAGCAATCACTATTCTTAATGAAATTAAAATTTGACAAGCATATTTAACATGAAATACAATTTATGATTTCAGAATTTTCAAACCTATCAAGCATTATGAAATAATTTAATGTGAAGTATCTTACAATGACATCACTTGTCCTTTATGTAATATGTGCTGATTAAATTTAATGGGCCCTGGTTGTATATTATATATAAAGATATAAATAAAAAAGATTCGCTGGTTAGAATTTTGTAATTTTATTTACACCTGCAGCAACTAGTGTGCGTCTTGAAGTGTCAATTTGTACTGAAAGAAAAACAATTATTTACTCACCTCAACATAACAAAGACCCTGGGGGTCAGACGTACCAATCAAAACAAGATCACAAGGTACTTCATCATTCTCACAAAGCCACACAAGATTACCAACATGAATATCCTGTGCTTGAATCTGTGTGAAGACATTACCAGCAGAATAGGAACAGTGTTAAAGAGGAACTTTGAATTACATTGCCAATGCAAAGCAACTTAATCATTAAAAAATAAATAAAAAGCAACTGAGAGACAATTACAAATAAAAGCATAGAGCATGAGGCTTCCTCTGAAAGCAAACAGGAATGAGCCAAGAACGACATGAACGAAAGATGAATTACATGACTCTCAAAAGCTATCACTTTTGAAATCTTCCATAGGACCCCTCTAAAAGCCTCCAGAGCTAAAGAACACAAGGAAACTATGAAGACAACCTTATCAAATAAGAAAGACATAAAAACCAGTTAAGTCTTAAAAACAAGCATTCTTTTCCAGCTAAGTGCCCCCCCCCAAAAAAAAAAAAATCCTACCATAGGTTCTCAAAATCTAAGCATCTTTACTTGAAGAAAAATTGATAAGATTAATGCTAAGGAAATCCTCGATTTAGGCAAACTGAGCTAAATTTACCAATAAAATATTCATAAAACCCAAAAGCGTGAACAATGATGACGTAAACAGTCACATGATTCACTGCTTCGATGATGCATATCATATATGTAAGGAACAATGCCCTGTTCAGTCTCATCTCTACAATAAATCATTCATATCAGCCCTATAAAAAATATTAATCACATCATATTGGATATCTTACCCAACATCAGCACTTTTTCAACTAACAGCATTATTATAAATTCTTGTAAGACCTTAAACAACTCAGAGCTCCATGGAAAGAAATCATGGTTAAACTATCTCGACCTACAGCCTAACCCTCTGTTACAAATATCAAAGTTGTAATCTCCTTTAAATCAACTGATATCTTAATCCTAGCTCCACAAAACAAACTCCACTCTAGCCAGCAAGCAATGGAATGAAATGATGGATGGAATGGTTAGGAGTGGTTTCTGAATATCATCTTCACTGTAAACATATATACTTTAGCATATTCCAAAAAATGAAGAGCAACATGGGTAGTTTTGTTGAGAATAAATTTACTTTTCTGACTAAGAAAATCAAAACCAATATGGATAGAAGTCACTAAACGAGTATGAGATGCAAATTGTTCAAGATAATTGTCCCCAAGGGATCAATTTCGGCCTTTGGCTACAAGATTGTTATGCCATTTGATTGCTTTGGCTCAAGTTGACAACAGAAGATCTTCAGTTTCACAAAATAAACCTCCATGATTTAAGAATATATCCACATCTACAATAACAGAGAGCACATTCTTAGGAGCTTGAAATTGATTGAGTGTTACTAAGGTCTTTTTTGGGCTTGGAAGTACAAACTAGCACAGTAGCTGTACAAGATAGTTTCAAGTCTTTAATAACTTGATTGAATTACATAACGCAGTTGGCAGAGAGATTTCCCAGCCAGATTTATTCTACTACATTATCATAGAACATCAAAATTAAATTCTTATCTAACGAAAAATGACAGATGATTTTGAAATGGAAAGTGAGATGGTCAAAATGTAAGTGAATGCACCGGAAATATATCCAACATAATAATGTCAAGCAGGCTGATAAGCAAAAAATATGCCTAAATCCACATTATCCTAACTCATGATTTTATTTACAGGAAATGCACTTTAAATGTAGCAATGAATAATAATTTTGTAAGGGATAATGATAAGGCAAGAAAGAATTCATACATGTTTTTTGATGCCATGCCTCAGAACCCATACTTCTTTTTCATTTGCTTTCTTGTCTGAAAGATATCTATTGTAATCATCCCATGCCTCTTTTGTTGCTGAGACAGCAAATATAAAAATCAGTGGACCCCATGTGCTTGCAGGATTGACTGGAGTGATAAGTGACCAAAGTTGAAGGCAAGCAATCAACAAAAAATATTGGTTCATAAACCGGCTGAAAGCAGAATAGAAAAGAATATTATTGAATATATGAGAAAGTTCAAGCTTAAGAAGATTTTAAACACAAAAGAACAGCAAGGTTAGAACTCCAGAAAAATGTCTGTTCAACGTAGAAAAATCTAAAAATATGTTGATCACAATGTAATCAAAGCAGGTAATTAACTAATATTCAGTAAAACTCTATAACACATGCAATGATGATAAATAATGAGCCAAACCTTATATATGCTATAAAATTACAGAAAAAGAACAGTTAGGTACAGGGTAATGCACATCTAGTCATTAAAGGGAGACAATCAAGCAATCTGAAGTGCTCATAGTGCTATTTCATAAAAAAGAAAATTGAGAGAGAGAGAGAGAGAGAGTTCTCCAACAACTGCGGACAACTTTTACCAGAAATTTTCCTTTCATGTGTAGAGATATTAAAGTTTGAAGTTTTACATTGGAAAATCAACAAAAACTAAAAGGGCGTGTTAATTACAATGCAATCAAGATCAAAGGTCAGTCCAGGAATCACCTGAATTGTTCCCATAAGTTTTTTGGAAGAAAGTTAACTATGGTATACTTCCTATTTGATATCCGATTATCACAATACAGATCTTTTGTTGAATCATCATCATTGATATACACATAGCGCTTCATTGTAAGCTCAATGGCATGTTACTGAGTTTTCCACTATAGACAAAGTAATAAATCACTCAACCCCATCAGAAGGCCCACTATGAAAATTGATAGCTAATGAGCTTCATATCCTGCAGGACAAGAAATTTAACTATTAGATTTTTGAGACAAGTGCACAACCCCAAGCAAAATTTTAAAGTATAGACAAGTATGTTCAAGATTATACTATTAGAAACAAATGTCTATAGATGTGAGCTTTTTTGCATTTATGGCAGCATTATTTTGACAAAACATGTCAAGGCACAAGCCACAAACTGAATCGATCGCCTAAATCTTACAATTCTCAATCCCTTCTCATGGCCACAATGCATATGTAGCATGCTGTTCATAGACGAACTACTGAAACAGCGAAATTTAAGATAAAATTGGAGAATGATCTTTCAAGACTCACATAAGTTATGTTTGTTCCAATATTGACATCCTATTCATTCTGTTGAAATACACATTTGCTATTGATAAATTTATCCCACAAGAAAATAGCATTAACCACTTTCCCATGAGAACAATATTTCTCCGCATCACATTACCAACATCCCTCCAAAAAAATTAGGTTTGCAAGCCACTTTCAAATGGACTAAATGATGTTTACTTTCATTGTTTAGTCCACACAAGAAGGGCAAACCAGATAGTGGCATATAATAGAGTGCTGAGAATGGACCAATGAGATATGTCCTCTTAAATTAAAGGGCAAACCCTTTAGCCACCTACTTTTCAAAGAATTTTTACTACTACTAGATCCCAAAAAAGTTGTTTATGCAGGATTAGTCCCTAAAGCACAACTGGGTAAGGAGGACATCCAGGCTAATATCTCTTCCTTTGTTTCTATCTAAGAAACAAGGGCAACAAGATGCGAATAACTACTTTAGGTGTGTATAACCATTAAACTCCAACCAAATTCTGCAATAAGATTGGCAATGCCTTTATGGGTGGAATCATAACACTAATAGATGAGTGGATGAAACCAAAACGCATAACTAGATAGTGGGGTGACAATAGATCAAGATGTTGGTTCAGATATCAAAAGAAAGAAAATGATAGCATATAGATTAAAAGTGCAACAAGAACTAGTGAAGTGCCACATGCTAACATTAAACTTAACTGTTAATTTAGCATTATATAGAGCTGAATGAAAAGATCAGACCCATATAACCAAACCCACTAGTTTGGATCATAAAAGTAGTAGGCTTACACCATTACATGTGTTGGAGCTTTACCAGACTGGGATTTTCATTTATTTTCACTGTTAAAATTTGAAGTTTAAACATATTCCAGAACAAATAACAACACGGGATGTGTGTGGAGGCTAGGGGTGTAAGTGAGTCAAGCTACTCGTGAGTAGCTCGAGCTCGACTCGAGGCATACTCGAGCTCGGCTCGATTTAATCGAGCTTTAACTGAGTTCGAACCAAGTTCAAGTATATTAATTTAAGTATTGAGTCGAGTTCGAGCATTAAAATACTCGACTCGAAGTATTCACAAAATCTAATCAAGTTTTATATATTATATTATATTTTATAAGATGATGGCTAATCAAGCTTAATGGAGTCTAATCGAGTCGAGTCCGAGTGTTGCAAAATTCCTTTCGAGTCCGGTTCGAGTTTGAAAAATCAGGCTCGACCGAGTTCGAGTCGAGTATCGAGTTGGACAATTTTTAATCGAGTCGAGTTCAAGTAGACTCGAAAATCGACTCGACTTGACTCGATTACACCCTTAGTGGAGGGGTTGAGACCTGAATCCAATTAAACAACAAATAAGAATTGACATGATATATCCCAAACTGAAAACATTTTAAGAAAAATATGCTGGCGAAAACTCCTAGGATATAGATTGTAAGATAAAAAATCATGTGCAGAAGCAATAAGGCACCTGAGTTCTTAGTAAAAACCTAAGAAACTAAATTCAGTGGCAATGGCAACTTGGAAATCGGGAAAAACAGTGAAAACCTAAGAATAAAATTTAAAATGTTATAAGAGACAGAGAGAGCGAAAGGGTTTCAAGGTCAATCATATCGGTGATGGTGTCATAAAGAGAAAAAAAAATTAACAATCACATGTAGAAGGAGACAATAATTGGATTAGAGCATGAGCCATTTGAATCAAGAAAGTAATCATACATCAATAATCGTAATTTAATTGGGGAGAGAGAGAGAACCGTACAGCTTTGAGTGTCTGTTTCGGTTGGTCGTCGGTTGTCGTCGACCGCCTTCGGAACGTCAACAGCAACGATCAAGTTGTTTCTTTTGGAAGAACGTCGTTGTTTTGGGAATTGAATTTTTCAATTTTGACTTCCGCTTCCACCCTTCCAGGGCAGGTCCGGACTCAGACCGGTTTGTACTCGCCCCACGGGAATTTCAACTGGCCCGGTCGGCGATCGAGCGAGTTTGAACTTTAACCGGCGAATTTTAAGTTTATCAAAAAAAATTTAAATCAAATAATAAATTTATAAAAACATATTAAGATAAATTATTATATAAAATTTGATATTTTTTATTTACAGTTTATTTAATTTATATTACATTGCCCCAAAAATTACCTTATTATTTAAAAAGCGAGTTGGGGTTACTGTTCATAAACAATAATGTCATATTTTTTTGGACATGTCCCTTTTTTTTTCTCTTTCATGTACATTTTTTTTTATCCACTTTTTTTTCTTTGTTCATAAACAATAACCTCATATTTTTTGGACTTGTCATCTTTTTTTTTTCTTTCAATTGCATCCTTCTTTTTTAATTTTTTTCATCTAGTTTTGTTTTTTCTTTTTTCGCTTGGGTCCTCTATTATTTATATATTTTGTTTTGGAGCCCCTAAGTGGTTCTTTCAGATTTTTGTCTAGATTCTTTTTCTTCTTTTCATTCGTATCATCTATTGTTCATGTTTTTTTTTCCAAAAGTTCCTATTTGATTATCTCATATTTTTGTACTCCATAATTTTTTTTTTCATTTTTGTCTTTTTTTTTTTGATACAACTACTTTTTTTTCGTTCGCATCATCTTTTTTGGGATATGTCTTTACTTGGTCGTTCCATATTTTGAGAACCCAACTATTTTTTTTTTCCATTGAAACTTATTACACTTTTTTGTGGATCCTGTTATGTTCTTTATTTTGTTTAGGTCTTTTGCATTTTTTTTTTTACTTGTGAGAGTTCGTTGTGTTTTTTTTCGTAACAGTCTTTTGTATTTTTTTTACCATTTTTTTGCTTAGGTCTTTCATTTTCTGCGAATCATGTTTTTTTTCCATTAACGTCCTTTCACTTTTTTTTTACTCGTAACGACACCTTTTAGTTTTTTTTTCAGTCAACACCTTATATTTTTATTGACCATTTTTTTCCGCTTAGATATTGCCTTTTTGAGACCATACTTTTTTTTTCATTTAGGTTCTTTATGTTTTTAGGACCACACTTTATTTATTTATTTTTCAACTTTTCACATTTTTAACCCTTTTTTCTTTAGATCTTTCATCCTTTTGAACATATGTTTTTTTCTTTTTGTTTTTTTTACCACATGGATGGTTATCTCATTATCTTTAAATCATAACTTTTTATTTTTTTCATTTGGATCCTTACTCCTTTTTTTTTAACCTGACGTTTTTTTCCTTTTAAATCCTACATTTTTTTTAGATATAAATTTTTCTCCTTTTATTTTTTTAATCTCACGAATAATCATCCATTTATTTTTAAATCATAATTTTCTTTCTCATTCAGATTCTTGCTCTTTTTATTTTTTTACCTAATTTTTTTTCTTAAGTTATTTTTTTGACAAAAAATTTTCATCTTTTTTTCCCTATAAGTCCATTCAGATCATTTTCTTTATCCAATTATTTTTAAACTTTAATTTTTTATTATTTTTTAATATAGATTTTTCTTTTTTATTTTTTCACCCCACATATGGTCGTTTCTTTATTTTTAAATCACAGTTTTTTTCTATTTATGTCCTTGCTTCTTTTATTTTTTTACCATTTTTTCCTCTTTGATCTTTCATTATTTTTAACACATGTTTTTTACCTTTTTTTGCTCCACCAATAGTCGTCCCTTTATTTCTATTACCTTTTTACTCTACTTATTATCCATTTTTTATTTCATTCGTTGATGTCTTTTAGAATTTCAGTTATTAGATTCTTTTTTTACGTCACTAATATACACTAAATTTTTTATTGGTTTGAATAATAATTTAATTCAAATATTAAGTTAATTATAAATTTAATAAATATTTATATAATAAAAAATTACAATTCATATTTTGTTATCACCCCACATATTAACGCGAGTAAAAAAACTAGTTATTATATAAAAAGTGAGTTGGAGTTACTGTTTATGGACACTATTCATGAACAGTAACCCCATATTTTTTGAACCCGTCCTCTTTTTTTTTTCCTTTCATTTGCATCTTTTTTTCATCCAGTTTTTTTTCTTTTTTCACTCAGCTCCTCTATTGTTTATGAACAGTAACCCTATATTTTTTTGACCTACCATCTTTTTTTTTTTCATTTGCATCCTTTTTTTTTATTTTTTTCATCCAGCTTTGTTTTTTTTTTTCGCTCATATCCTCTATTGTTCATATGCTTTGTTTCGGACTCTCTAAGTGGTCCATTCATATTTTTGTCTAGTTTTCTTTTTTTTTTTCATTCGCATCCTCTATTGTTCATGTGTTTTTCCCGAAAGTCTCTATTTGATTATCTCATATTTTTTGTACTCCGCTATTTTTTTTTATTTACGTCCTTTTTTTGGGTGTAGTTTTTTTTTTTTCCGTTCGCATCATCTTTTTTAGGAGATGTTTTTACTTGATCGTTCCATATTTTTGAAATCTCACTATTATTTTTTTTCTATTGAAGTTTATTGTACTTTTTTATGGACCCTGCTATGTTCTTTTTTTCGTTTAGGTCTTTTGCGTTTGTTTTTTTTATCCGTGAGAGTCCATTGTGTTTTTTTCATAAAAGTCTTTTACACTTTTTTTAACCATTTTTTTTCGCTTAGATCTTTCATCTTCTGCAAACCATGCTTTTTTTTTTCCATTAAGATCCTTTCACTTTTTTTAACTCGTAATGACACCTTTAATTTTTTTTTTTCATTCAACACCTTGCATTTTTATTGACTTTTTTTTTTCGCTTAGATCCTTTGCATTTTTGAGACCATACTTTTTTTTTCCATTTAGGTCCTTTGTCTTTTTAGGACCACGCTTTATTTATTTATTTATTTTTAGTTTTTCACATTTTTTACCTTTTTTTTCCTTGGGTCCTTCATCCTTTTGAACATATGTTTTTTTTCTTTTGTTTTTTTTACCACATGGATGGTTGTCCAATTATCTTTAGATCATAGTTTTTTATTTTTTTTCATTTGGATCATTACTCTTTTTTTTAACCTGGTTTTTTTTCTTTTGTTTTTTTTACCACATGGATGGTTGTCCAATTATCTTTAGATCATAGTTTTTTATTTTTTTTCATTTGGATCATTACTCTTTTTTTTAACCTGATTTTTTCCTCTTAAATCCTTTATTTTTTTAGATATAAGTTTTTTATTTTTTTAGATATAAGTTTTTTTCCTTTTGTTTTTTTAACCTCACGAATGATCATCTCTTTATTTTTAAATCATAATTTTTTTCTCATTCAGATTCTTACTCTTTTTATTTTTTTATCTAAATTGTTTTCTTAAGTTATTCTTTTTTTAGATAAAGATTTTTCCTCTTTTTTTCCCTACTTGTCCATTCAAATCCTTTTCTTTATTCAATTTTTTTAAAACTTTAGTTTTTCATCATTTTTTAATATAGGTTTTTCTTTTTTATTTTTTCACTCCACATATGGTCATCTCTTTATTTTTAAATCACATTTTTTTTCTATTTAGGTCCTTGTTCCTTTTATTTTTTTTACCCTTTTTTCCTCTTTGGTCCTACATTTTTTTAACACATATATTTTCACATTCTTTTTGCTCCACCAATAGTCATCTCTTTATTTCTATTATCTTTTTACTCTACTTATTGTCCATTTTTTACTTCATTCATTGATATTTTTTTAAATTTTAGTAATTAGACTATTTTTTTATATCACTAATATACATCATATTTTTCGCTGATTTGGATAATAATTTAGTTCAAATATTGAGTTAATTATAAATTTAATAAATGTTTATATGATAAAAAAATACAGTTCATATTTTGTAAACACCCCGCGCATTAGTGCAACCTAAAAAAACTAGTATATTTAAAAAGACAAGGAATAATAAAGGTTCACTTCATTGAAAGGAAGGAAAAAATGGAATCCAAACCCTACACATAATAAATTGATATAATCCACCACAAGAAAATAATATAAAAATAGATAATTACAAATAATCATTTGCAGTTTGATGAGATTTCAAATGACTTTATGTTGTCAATTTATCCCTAATGTTAATACATCTAAAAGTTAATTCATCATAATCTCTTGTGAATTTTTCAATTACTCTCTCAATTTAGAAAAATCTACAAAAAAATTAAAAATATAGCATAAATAAAATAAAATTCATCGATTTGCTTAAAAAGAAGTGATAATAGTAAAGCTGCTAAATTCATAAATCTCCTCAGATAACAAGAATAGGATTTGGAAAATCCCCTGCTTGAAAAATATTAGACTCTTTGTCTAGCTCGCAGGTAGAGAGAAGATCTTCACAAACTTTGAAAAAGTAAGAAGAAAGATCTCTAATGATTCCTCATGTCATATATGCAGACAAGAAGCTGAAACCATCCAGTACTTGTTAAGAGATTAAAGTTGGTGCAAGGAAGTCTGGCTCATCATCAGCAGCTCTAAGTTAGTATAGGCCCAATTCAACATATATTTTAAAGCAAAATAGTTGAAATTCAACTACACCCAGCATAAAGGCAACCTCAGCTGGCCTACTCAATTCTTGGCTACCATTTGGCACATTTGAAAGACCAGGTGCATATTCATCTTTGAAAATGTCCCTCCCAATGCCAAGCTTACTACTATGCAAGCTAGAATGTTTGCTGCAAGCACCATCCGAGCCTATGAGCACAACATCAATTCTAAATAGCCTCATTCCTTTCTGATTAGTTTGTCCCCCCTTCCTGCTAACTCAATCGAGTTTAACTCCGATAGCTCTGTGAAGTCCTCCTCAAGAAAGGTTAGTACACTAGTACTCTTCAGGGATTCCTGTGGCAACTGGATCCTTGGCTATGCCATCAGTGTAGGCTACTCTAATAGTCTCTTAGCTAAGTTGTGAGGCCTCTAAGAGGGCCTCAAAATAGTTGTTGAAAGAAGCTACTCCAACCTGATAATTGAATCAAACTCGACCACCCCTCATCTCCTATCTCAATGAAGGAGTCGTGCCATCGCACCCTTTCTTCCCTACCATCAGAGATTACAGAAGTCTCATAACTTCCATTGGCTCTTCTTCAACAATCCACATCTCCAGAGAGTAGAACAAGTGTGTTGACCATCTACCGAATCTTGCCCATTCTTATTAGCCTTGGTTGAGAGTCATTCCCTCATAGCAGCTTTGATCCCCTCCTACAAGCAAACATGCTAGGTATTCCCATGCTAAGAGCTTAGTTGGTTTAGGCCTTCAACAGTTGCTTCCTCTATTTTTTCTCATTTTGGTATGACTGTTAGTTTTACTTTCTCAGTGACTGTGCTTTATTATTCCGGTCTTAGGGAAGGACTACCAATTCTCTCCTTGCTACAGCTTTTGCTTTTTATAAACAAAGATTGGAATAGCAAGGTAAAGCATAAGAAAACTAGTCGATATGATATGCTTTCCCAACCTCCCCCCCCAAAAAAAAAACCTTCCATCCCCAGACTCTGTTAGTATCTTTATTCTTCTTAAAATAAAATAACCTACCTGGATCCATGATAGGTGCTCTCCATTGGACCACCGCAAAGAGAATAGAAATTTGTGTTAGAGGTTGAGAGCTATTTTGGTGTACTATTTCACAAAACACGAGAAACCACAGTCACAAATATAATTTATATTAAATGTTAATATTTGGAAATTATTTATTTCTCTCAACTTCTCGCTTCATATATAACATTTATTTTATTTTTGTTACAAAGAAATGAATCGCTCTAATAAAAAATCTCAGGTTAACAAAAAA
The DNA here is from genome assembly GCA_037126225.1 of Dillenia turbinata. Lineage (NCBI taxonomy): Eukaryota > Viridiplantae > Streptophyta > Magnoliopsida > Dilleniales > Dilleniaceae > Dillenia > Dillenia turbinata. The sequence continues at coordinate 22,536,268 of JBAMMX010000022.1, forward strand.
GTATTTTATACCACATGATTCAGAAACCTTTAGTAATATTTATTTTTAGTAATATTTATTTTTATTATATTATTACATTTTTTAACTAAAATATAGAATTTTTATGTAGAAATAACAATTCTTAGAAGTCTTTCTTTATAAAAAATGCAAATTAGTCATTATATTAATACATTTTAGTATTAAATTTTTTTTTTTCCTCATAAAGGCTTGGTATCCAACCGGGTTTTATATGTTGTAACTTCTTTATTTTTTTTCCTAAGAAATGGGGCATGAACAAAAAGAAACTCAGATTTAGATTCTTTTTTACTTTAATTACAAACAAAGGTTTATTTGAATGAGATTATTTGTACAAAAACTAAACCTATCTTATAACTTGATAATAAAAATCTATAATTATGATTTTTTTTTCTTTCTTTTCGCAAATAAGTTCTTGTCTTGTCGTATACATGCAAAAGATCAATTGAGAGAATAATGAATTACTTATCAAGAAAAAACCTCTTTAACATTGTTCTCATTTCCAAAGAATTATACCTTCAATCTTGATGGAACATAAACCAAAGGCCCAGCATCACGAGACTTATAATTCTTTAAATTCACAACCCCTTGGCCACAACACAGCCAAAAGCATGTTGTCAATATGAGGTTTATCCCCTAAACGAGTAGACACAGCCCATTCTCTCATTATATGCTAACTAACTCCCTCTCGGTAACTATTTGATTGGTCCTTGATGGGACGTAATCCAAGACCCAGACCAAAAGAGTTAATTCCCAAAAGGCCCACGAAAAAGGGCCCTGCCGATCAGTGTCTAACGACCGCGACAACAATCTACCAAGGGCCATAGTCGTCCCGATCGGTCTACTGAAAGGTCTTAGTCGCCCGGGGTCTACCGAATGATAAGGTCTCAGTTGCCTCATTAACCGATTAGAGATAGTCTCCACTTCTAATCAAGCAAATGTCAGTCCTCTAACCGGGCGAATCTCGAAAAACCCTTTATCAGCCGAGCAACCGAACAAGGGGCAACACCCCTATCGGTTATAAAAGGAATGTCAGAATTTCATTGATTTCAGTTTTTTGTTTCATAATAAGAATTTTGAAATCTTTCAGATAAGGAAAGCATCCCTCCCGAAGGAAAAGGCTTCCCGATATAAAAGGATCGTGATCAATTCGTAATATTGACTTCCGAGATTCATAAATCAGTTCGATAAGGAAAGTAGGGTGGAAGCCCCTCAGCGGCGTACAACCCTCACAGGTATAAAAGATCTTGAAAAACCCTCTACATGAAGTACGCTTCCTAAGCCTAACACATGGGCACATTGATCACAGAGAACCACTTTCCCTCAATTCTCAGTCTGTTTCTTTCAAACGAAAAACGCTCTTTACTGACTTGAGCGTCGGAGTCTCCTTGCCGGAGTACCCTCTGGAAGTTTTTGCAGGTGTATCCACCATCAACGACAATTGCTCAAGTCAACAAGGAGCTGGTATCTGAGGAGTCATAACCCACCTCCATCAGATTAGCGTCGTCCGTGGGAAACAGACTGATTCTCTGAAATCTTATGGCGATTATCTCCGACACAGCACCCGCCAAAAGAAGAAGGCCAGTCATAGGTTTTGACGATGGTGACCTTCCAGCCGGGCCAGATCCTCTCCAAAATGATCCCATAGTCATCACCCTCAAAATAGACTTCTACACTGTGAAAAGAGTCCTTGTCGATCAGGGGACTGACTGCGACCTCCTAATCTGAGACGCCTTCTGTAGAATGGGCTTCAATCCATCTCGGCTGTTGCCATCCACCGGATTCCTCCAAGGGCTTTCAGACGAGCCCACTTATCCTGAGGGTATCATTTATTTTCCTGTGACCCTAGGGAGACCCCCTAATCACGTGACTACTCCCGTCCTCTTTCATGTAGTAAAGCTCTACTCCCCCTACAATGCCATACTCGGCAGACCCAGACTGGACGATCTAGAGGCCCTACTGAGTACTAGACACATGAAAGTGAAGTTCAAAACACCGCTGGGGGTAGCAACCATCAGAAGTGACTCCAATCCCTATATCCTCTTCGCGACACAAGGCGTTCAAAGAGTTTTCCCAATTGACGCCCTGGAACCCATAGAGGACACCGAGTCGAGAGCCAAGCCTAAGCCAGGCGAAGAAACTACCGAAATCCTTCTAACAAACGACCCTAGTCAAACGGTCAAGATATGAGCTAACTTATCACCCTCCTTACGAGAGGCCTTAGTCGCCTGTCTGCAACGACACTCGAAAGTCTTCGCATGGACTCCAGAAGACATGCCTAGCATAGACCCGTCGGTTATATCCCATAAACTGACCGTTAATCCCAATTTCAAACTGATTAACCAGAAGAATAGGGTATTCGCCCTTAAACGCCAACGCGCCATCCAGGAAGAGATTCAGAAGTTGTTGACAACAAGATTTATCCGCGAAGTCAAATATCCCGAATGGCTGGCTAACGTAGTCCTGATGAAAAAGACTAACGGCAAGTGAAAGATATGTGTAGAGTTCATCGACTTCAACAAAGCGTGCCCAAAGGACAGCTATCCGCTCCCCAACATTGACAAGCTTGTGGACAATTCATCGGGACACCAATTTTTGAGTTTCATGGATGCCTACTCCACCTATAATCAGATCAGAATGGCACCGAAAGACGAAGAGAAAACCAACTTCATCACCGAGTTCGGTACTTATTGCTATCGGGTCATGCCTTTCGGCTTGAAGAATGCCGGGGCAACTTTCCAACGGCTCGTCAATGCTGTTTTCAAAGATCAATTGGGTAGGAACGTCGAAAATTATGTCGATGATATGCTCATAAAGAGTGTTACAGCAGAAGCTCACGTTGCAGATCTTGAAGAGACCTTCCAAACTTTAGAATGGTACAATATGCGGTTAAATCTGGAAAAATGTACATTCGGAATCACTTCCAGACAATCCCTGGGTTTCATGATCACCGATCGAGGGATAGAGGCCAATCTCGAAAAGATACAAGCAATATTAGATATGACTCCCCCCAGACACTCAAGGAAGTGCAACGTCTGACTGGTCGAATAGCGACCTTAAGCCGATTCATGTCCAGAATTGGTGAAAAGTATAAGCTCATATTTGACGCGTTGAAGAGGTCTCGGCAGTTCAGATGGACGCCCGAATGTCAAACAGTTTTTGAACGACTGAAAGAATATCTGATGCAACCCCCGCTGCTCTCACGGCCCGTCCTCGGGGAGGAACTTTACCTGTATTTGGCCATTTTCGAACGAGCACTCTGTTCCGTAATGGTGAGACAAGAGTTCATCGCCCAGAAGCCAGTCTACTATATCAGCAGGATATTGAAAGATTCTGAAATTAACTACCGGCCGATCGAGAAGATAGCTTATGCTTCTATTATCTCAGCAAGGCGTCTTCGGCCATATTTTCAGACCCATACCATTGTGGTACTCACTGATCAGCTGCTGAAGCAAATCCTCCAGAAGAGGGATACGTCAGGACGACTCATCAAGTGGAGTGTAGAGCTAAGCGAATTTGATATCCAATACCGACCACGACCCGCTACAAAGGGCCAAGCACTTGCAAATTTCATCCTTGAATGCACTCTACCCACAGTGCCTGAAGAGCAACCTCCTAGCCATCGAGAAGAATGGACAGACCCCGAATGGACTATTCACGTGGATGGATCGTCAAACTCTTCAAGAAGCGGCGCTGGACTCATATTTGTAGGACCAAACGATTTTAAGGCAGAGTACGCCATCCGTTTTGATTTTCAAGCCACAAACAACCAAGCCAAGTATGAAGTCCTGTTAACGGGCCTCCGGATCGCCACCAGCATGGGAGCATGAAATGTCAAGGTGTTTACAGATAGCCAGTTAGTCGTAAAACAAATCAAAGGGGTTTACGAGACCAGAGACTCGGTCATGGCGAAATATCTAAGTAAGTTGCGCGAGACGATAGATCGGTTAGGCAAAGTAGATATTCAACAGATCCCTCGTTCGGAGAATGCATGAGTGGATATCCTGTCGAAGCTGGCTAGTTCCGATTCCGTCGCTTCCAGCCGAATAGTGTATATTGAAAGCTTACCGTATCTCAGCATTGACGAGTCTAAGGAGATTCTCCTAGTTGATCAGCCGCCTAGTTAGAAGGACCCTATAGAAGACTATCTAAGACACAATCGTTTGTCGAAATCCCCAGGGGAAGCAATAAAACTGAAACAAAAGGCCGCGCACTACGTCATAATCGATGGGGTTCTCTACCGCAAGTCATTCACTCACCTATACCTGCGATGCCTGACCCCTGAAGAAGGGAATTACGTCATTTGGGAAATTCACGAAGGAGTCTGTGGCAATCACCTGGGTACCCAAAACCTAGTCTATAAAGCCCTGCGACAGGGATATTACTGGCCAACCATGAGGGTCGTATCCGACGACTACGTCAAAAGGTGTGACAGATATTAGTGATTCTCATCGGTTCCTCGGTTCCTCGGTTACCCTCCACCGAGCTTAATCCAATATCCAGCCCTTGGCCGTTTGCTTAGTGGGGCATGAACATCCTCGGACCATTTCCTCCAGCCACGGGACAGTGAAAATTCTTGATCGTGGTGATCGACTACTTTACGAAGTGGGTAGAAGTTGAGCCTTTAGCCCAGATCACGGCCGCTAAAGTCCAATCCTTTGTATGGACTCACATTATCACTCGGTTCGGTATACCACGTGTCCTTATCACGGATAACAGAAAACAATTCGACAATCAGTGTTTTCGGAAGTTTTGTGAGAAGTTGGAGATCCAACATAGATTCTCATTGGTCGCTCACCCGCAAACCAACTGATTGGCCGAAATAACCAACCGAACGATTCTACAAGGACTAAAGACAACGCTGGATGACACCAAGGGACAATAGGTTGAAGAACTTTATGGCATCCTCTAGTTGTATCGTACTACTTCTCGAAGGGCAAGAGGAGAAACACCCTTCAGTCTGACTTACAAAAGTAAAGCAGTCATACCCATGGAAATAGGCATTCACTCGCTCCGAGTAGCACACTATGATGCCTGGCAAAATGAACGCACCCTACGAGAAATGTTAGACTTACTTCCAGAATTACAGGAATCTGCATCAACATGGATAGCGGCCTATCAACAACAAATGACCCAGTATCATAACAGAAGGGTTAGAAGCCAAGCATTTAAACCCGAAGAATTGGTGCTACGGAAAGTGGAAGCAACCAGCCAACAGTAGCCCGGAGGTAAGCTCGCCTCTAATTGGGAAGGACCGTATCAAGTACGTTCCGTAATCTGACCAGGAACGTACTGACTTGACAACCTAGATGGATCGGCGATACCTAGGACTTGAAACTCAGAAAACTTGCCCATATACTATCAATGAGCGTCAGTGCTATTTGATAGCTGGGAGGTCTTTCTTAAGCACGACTCAAGATCTCCAATCGGAGGGTCTCAGTCGCCCAGCCTCTACCGATCGTACGCGTCATCAATAGGGGACGTAACTCCTCGAACGGGTGGACACGGCCCACAACTTAAAATTTTCCTATTGCTAGAAGGGCCTCAGTCGCCCAGCCTCTACCGATCGTACGCGTCATCAATAGGGAATGTAACTCCCCGGACGGGTGGACGCGACCCACAATTTAAAATTTTTCTATTACTAGGAGGGTCTCAGTCGCCCAGCCTCTACCGATCGTACGCGTCATCAATAGGGGGGATGTAACTCCCCAGACGGGTGGACGCGACCGATAACTTAAAATTTTCCGATTGCTAGGAGGGACTCAGTTGCTCAATCTCTACCGATCGTACATGTCGTCGATAGGTGATGTAACTCTCCGGACGAGTGGAAGCGGCCCACAACTTAAAATTTTCCTATCGAAGGGCCTCAGTCGTCTAACACCTACCGATCCACTTTGACAAAGACTGAAGAAAATTGCCTTGCAACACAAAAAATCAAAAAGCAGCAAAAATATGATTCAAGTAAGTGAAAAGTAATTCTCTTATTTGTTTTTATGTGAAGAAATACATCAAGATACATGAACAAGCCGCTAGATCCGACTGATTACGCCAAAAAGAATATATATAAAGGTCCACCTCATCAAGCTACCGATTCACCTGAAGAGGAAGAACATAATCCCTACACTGGAGAGTACAAAAATGTAGCGCTAGGGATAAGAGAAGACGAGTCCAGATTTTGCCACCCCCAATGGAGCCCGGACTCGACTTACCCATCCAAAGACGGTGTGAGAAACACCCTCCACCGTGTTCAGATGGTGAGGACTGAACGGGGAAGATCATATAAGACGATACAAGATACACCCCCTCGGTGGCAAAGAATCGGATTACGCTGATCGATGAACGGCCAACATAATGAGATCTCATTCCAATAGTCCTCTTCTTTAATGAGATCTCATTCCAGCAGGAGTCATCCCAACCAAGAAACATCGCACGCTACGACTCCTCAAAAATCGACCGTCAGGAAGAATCATTCTC